>CM060900.1:354793631-354846131 GCA_030762935.1 Hymenopus coronatus
CTGGTAGTGGTGGTGGTAGTGGTGGTGGTAGTGGTGATGGTAGTGGTAGTGGTGATGGTAGTAGTGATGGTAGTGGCGGTGGTAGTAGTAGTGGTGATGGTAGTGGTAGTGGTTATGGTAGTGGTAGTGGTGGTGGTGGTGGTAGTGATAGTGGTGGTTGTAGTGGTAGTGGTGGTGGTGGTGGTGTTGGTATTGGTGATGGTAGTGGTAGTGGTGATGGTAGTGGTGGTGGTAGTGGTGGTGGTAGTGGTAGTGGTGGTGGTAGTGGTGATGGTAGTGGTGGTGGTAGTGGTGATGGTAGTGGTGGTGGTAGTGGTAGTGTTGGTGGTGATGGTAGTGGTAGTGGTGATGGTAGTGGTGGTGGTAGTGGTAGTGGTTGTAGGTGCCAGCTGGTCAAGCCATTTGCTCTCGTTTCTGCTGGAGATGTTATAAAGGAATCTAATTCTTCTAGGTGGAATTACTGTTGACAAAACCTCTACTGCTGAGCCATGCTTAGACTAAATAGTGTCTATATTTTCATGGAACAACTTCAAGACCCCTGTAATATACAGTAATCCAAATAGGACCTTCATCTGGGCTATATTGGTATTTTTCTCCCTCTTCCTCGAAACACACTGCTAATCAGGTATGTATTTTGGACTATTTGTTCCAACATGCTATTCTGAAAAATCCTGCTCCATGAATCGATTGGCGTGAAAGTGTTCTTTGTTTGTCCCTTGACACCAGTTAATTATGTTACAATGTTCTGCCGCCTTGATGTTTCATTTTGACCAGGACAGTGAGTAAACAGTTTTTTACTATTGTCCTGTTTTAATAAACATGGCCCTGCAATAGAGGAAATATGTGCTAGTGGTGATTGACCGAAAATATTAGTTTGTTGAGATATAACAGGATCTTCTTCAGCCGATTCTTTACCTATAGAGCCAAAATCACTGTATTCTACGATGTCCTGTTCATCAACTTCCTGTCTCCTCAAAGAACTTAATGTATTGTCATCTTTTCTGTTCAAAAATGTCGGTTATATTTTGCAACTTCTTTCCTCTTCTCTTGTGTACAGGTTCATCTTACAGTAAATACCTGATATAGAAGACAAAAATATACCAATGCAAAAGATAACGCCTTATTTTCTCGCAAGTTGAAATTTTCCGCCGCCACACGTGCCGATGAAAACAGGTAAGATACTGTAATCAACAGATGAAACAATTCTTTTACCACAGATACGCAGCTTGTAGATAAAAGTGTAGCTTGACATAGGAGGAGCCGATTATTGGGAGCAATATTTTTCTTGTTAAAGTTCAAATGGGAAGTGAAATCCGCGCGCGAGTGATATAGGGTTAACACAATATATGTTATATTAATTTTAGCACTTTTATATAGATATTGGAAAAAATCCCAAAGCAAAACTATTAAGAGAAGATTAATGATTTCCTTGTTTATATCACATCATATTCTTCAACTATTTTAAGTTATCTATAACCACGCAAATCTGCAATTACCAATAAAATGTGGAAGACATGGTGCACTTATGGCAGCCAAGGATGATTTCAACTTTCCATTGGCATAGGAAAATGAAGTTAATAACTAATTTAATGAGCTGAATCACCAAAATAAATCCCATATCATCATGAACTTTGATGATAAAATTTTAACCTTGCAAATGTAATTTGTTATAACGGAATTCAGAGAGAGTAGGCCGAATTTCCTACAATTCCTGATAAGGGACTTCACAAGTAGGAATGGATTCTTTAGAAATTTCTAAGCAAGGCTTAAAATGCTTCAAAATTGCTCATGGTTAAGAACAGTATTTTTGGTTCATCTTTATATAATAAAATAATATATTACATGGAGCATGTAACGTTACTTCCTACTTCTTGTTTTATGTTTCAGATATTCAGTAGTATCTGCAGTTATGAATTTTAGTCTCTTTATTAACCTGGTGATCATACCGAACGATGAATGAAATTGGTGAAATGATTTTGGAGTACATGGAAGTTAAAGTTATGCGACATTTGTTTTCTTAGGATAAGAAAACCCCACCCCAAAAAATACCTAGTCAGGGTATCTCACCCTAGGCGATTCGAACCCGCGATCTTTTGAATGTGATGCAGACGCTCTACCTATACTACCTAGGCCTTATACATCTCACCATCTTAGAGGACCATTATTATTTTAGTTAACTCTTTCAGAGGGAAAAAGAAGGTCCATTAAGCGCTGTTGCTTACCCTATTTCTCGTTTCAATCTTCAGTAAATATAGCAGTATCAAGATCATTCCCCACTGGTAAGTTATGGGATTTATCGAGTTGTACCGCGGTAACGTCAGGGACTGAATTTGGGAGTCCCTGGTTCGATTGCCGGCTACGACATACTCTAACCCATAGTTTAATGGTTTTCCCCAAGTTCGCCAGGTGAATGAAGGGATGGTTTCTCTCTACCTCGATTTCCTTTTGCATGATTTCTCCTCTATTCCGTTTACTTCTTATCTTTTAGGTGTGTTTCCATGTTCGTGATGTATGATAGTGTGGGTATATGGCGCCGATGCATGCTCAATTAAAAGATTATTTTCCGTGAAGACTCTCATAAGCCTGTCTCCCTAGGGGGGTGTTAGCCACAATAGATCTGCATAGGTCGAAGTGCATGAGATGTCATCCTCCGTTGTCCATCCTTTACCCTTTGTTTTATGGGGTGCATCGACCTAAATGGTTTGCACGATTTATAAGAATATTTTGGAGACCAAAAATCTTCAAAATCTGGAGAAATCCAGCAGCATGATTAACTAATGCTGCCAAAAGCAGTGAAGTTTCAATGTGGAATAATTTTCTGTTATAGGTACTGAACTCTCCGAGGGCACATAAATTTCGGCAAGATGAAGCACAGCATGGCGAGAACCATCATTAAAAGTTGTAGAAGAATCAAAAGATGAGTCGAGGAATCAAGAAGACCCTAAACGCAGAGAAAACGAAATGAGCTAGAGTTTTTCTTAATTTGCTGGTGGATGTGTCGTTATAGCAAGCTGGCGCCATAGTTACTGCCAAGACTGGAGTATCTCTAACGTTCGCAGTTTGGCAGGTATTAGGTTGGAGTCGCTTTCTTCACAATGGAAGCACGAAATTGGAGGTAAGAAGGGCGTGTGTGTGTGTATGGCAGAGAGGGACAGAGAATGTGGTTACATTTTGGAAACGTTGCGGAATGGGGAGAGGCGCATCTTCCCAGAGGAAGGTCCATTAAGTCCAACAGGCACTCCTGACAATAACCAACTTGTTCCTTTCTGCTGGTGTGGGTAATGTTGGGTGAAGCAGACGGCAGCAGGGTTTAATTGAAACCGCCGCGGTCACTTCATTACATCCGTTGAGGCTTACTCTTCGCAGTTACACACCAACCACTTTCCGAGAAAGTCGCCAAGGGTGGCTGGGCTAGGGAAGTATAGGCTTCTGGTTACCATACAGAGTTAACCTGCATATGATACTCTGTTTCATAATCTTGATATACCTAATCTTGGTGCAGAAAATTATCATATGTTCTTCAAAACTAAAAATGCATATTCTTTTGGCTTAAATCCCTTTAGTGAGATTCAGAAAACATATTTAACCTTACTGATAGTATTATTTTCATGGGGAATAATACAACAAACATTATAAGCTTAATTTGGGATAAGTAACTTAGGTTCACCGTTTTAATCAAAAGTGGAGAAGAAAAGAAGAAGAAGAAGCACAATAAATTTCATTCTATTGTTCGTATTTCATGAAATACTCACAAGACTAAATAAACACTTATGCAATTTCCCTCTGAATAAGACAACGCTCTACTTATTGTGCCTACCTAAAACAAGGGCGCGGCTTTGAGAAACTTTCGATAACCAAGCCTGGCAAAAGTTTTCTTCGCGGAGCTTCTCCTGTAGCAATTGAGATGATAATCCAAAGGCTTCGAAGCCTTAAGCTCGTATCCCGAGGTTGAAATTTAGGTTCATCTACTCACACATTCAATTAATCGTATATTTTGTAATTTTATTACATGGATAAAAGTAATAAGCTCGTAAGTATGTACTGCATTTTCACATGCACGCCTGTGCGGTTATTATATGTACGAATTAGCAATGTCAGACTTGGGTGTGTTCCTCTCTAAACTTGGAAAAACTGTGACAAACCATTTGCAAGCTAAGATATCTTCCATTAGAACAGTATTTTCCAACTTGGATACGCGTGCACTGAGTAGTTCGAAACTCACAGGAGTCCATCTGCTACATCCAATACGGGGAAGCACTAAGGGTGAGCTACTGTCACGGCTGAATCAAGTGTTAAAATGGAGTGCCAGGATGCAGATATTGTAATATGGTCTTTGCCCAGTAATGTATTGGCTACCATACTCCCCTTCGAGTTTTGTTGCTAAGTAGACGCATATACTCTTACTCACAGGAGTCGATTTGGAACAGTCTACCTTACAGCCTCAATTTCCACCTAGATCCCTTATAGTTTGTGCACATTCTTCTCAGTAGTAACCACTTCACTTTCATACCGGAATTATCGTCATTGTATATTAATAACTGTTTTAAAATAAACAATAGGGCAATAAAGAAATAATTTCTGTAAATAACTTCATATTAAAATCAAATCAAATATGAAAACTCATAAGTGATAATAACTTGTTGGTAAGTTATTAGTGAAGCCTAATGTTAAAAGGGAACAAGTAAGAATTCCATCGTCAGCTAAGAATCATTAGAAAAGCCAAGTTACATTGGAGCAAGCAATTAACTTCAAGTCAGAGTAGTAAAGGTAATAAGTTCCGGGAAGCTCGATAAGCAAAGACTCCATTACACTCAAGGTGTGGTTCATGAGAATTGTAGCGTTAGAAATTGAAAGGAAGCTCACAAAACACACATACACCATTTCTGGGAATAGTAAAGAAAGCAGGATACTGAGTATTTAGCCGGACAAAACATAAATGGTGTCTCAGAAGCGAACATGAAGTATGAAATTTGACAACGAAGAACATAGGAACTATGCTGGGGTAATCAGTAGTTGGCGGGACTTAGGTTAGTAAAGTTACTGTCGCAGCTCTTGCGCTTCGAGTTAATCTTTCGAGCTCTTCATTCACTTCAAGTCACACTATTGCGTTTCTTGCGCTTCAGTTTACTCTTAATTGCTATAAGTTACGGAAGCGTTATTGCGGCTAGTAAATGATTTTCTGTATTGCAGTTGAACAAAACACAATAATTCGCTACTTCACTGCCAACAGACCTTTCCAACAACGTAAAGTTCCTAATACTCGGTAAGTTAGATTTAATGTTGACCAATATAACTTCTAATGGTGAGACTCAGGTGCAATTAATTGTTCATCATAAATTGATCGGCACCCCGTTTCAAACACATCAGTTTTATCAGCCTCCACAGCTCATTTCTTCAATGGCACAGTACTCAAGTTTCAGGAGATTAGGGGTTCCTAAACTTAGAAGTATCTCCTGTTTCTGGATTGGAGATGAAACATTGGCTGGAGTGCCATATAAGGATTACTCGGAAAGAAGCAGGCATAATATAATAAATGGAGACGTAATTAATAATAACAATCATAATTATCTGAATAGGAAGTTTAGAGTTAATAATAATAATAATAATAATAATAATAATAATAATAATAATAATAATAATAATAATAATAATAATAATCTTAAATACCTTTTGACATGATTACCCTGAACTAAATTATTTAGACATAAATATTATATATCTATAGAGACACATATGTATCTACGAGGTTTCTGTAAACCGCTCTACCTAGAGACGAAATGTTATGTATAAGAATTTAAAGAATTTTGAATCACATTGTAAATATGCTATAAACAGATAAACGTTTTCGCGTGGATTTACTGCAGAAGGCCTTAAAGACTTGTGGTTTTCAGGATTATTTTCCAAAATAATAATGATAAGCAAGTTCTTCAGCAGTGCCGCCGTATTTACAGACATTTAAAATCGTAGATGTCCGCATACTGCTGGAAGATGGCAATGGATGAATTATCGAAATGCGACCAGGCAACCTACTGAAAATTAAGTGAAGAAGTCTCAACATTGATGTCCATAAAGGTATAATATGAAATATTCAGTGTAAGAAATGCTTCTTTATACAATTGCTTCAATATAAAATCGTTTCAGGAATATATGTTGGTAATTTACAGGATGGAACCATTGCATAAAGACAGAACCCATAAAACTCCTTGGGCTTAAAGCATTAACTGTATACTGCTAGTGTCATTAGCAGGACTTCCACTATCGGCCTGGTTTATTTTATTGAACTTTCATACAAATCGAGAAATATAAAGAATCTAATATTATCCAACGCATTGCTTTTCTTTATTGTTTTGGGATTCATCATGTACTTAAACATTCTTGCCGAAATAAAGGATTATTGGTATGGAATTTGAGTTCAAGAATGTTTTTAGTGTGAACAAGCAGCTTTATATGGATAATTTTGGATACACTTTTATGTTTAGATACTTTTCTAATGTTAGTGAAAGTCCAAAATATTTGAGTAGTATTGTGTAATACATTATTCTGTTTTAAATACCTTATTTATTCTCCTTTATCCTAAAAATCAAGACGTAGTCATGAGAAAAATAATTTGCAACAGAAAGAGTAGCAAGAAAGTGGCACTTACCAGCTGCTAAAAGCCAAGGCAACCGTACGGAAGCTATGGCAGCGCTTCCGCCATCCCAGGATCCAAGCAGTGTACCAGCGGTTCAAATCCCTGGCAAGGCGCCTGCTTCGCGCGCACCGCAAAGCGGCCTGGGAACACACAATGGCACATATAAACCTGGAAGAGAAACAACCCTGGAGGATCATCCGATCCCTCAGGAAAGACAAAAGTCAGTTTCAGCATCCCATCCATGGCACCCGTGGGAGACTCTCTTTTGAGCCCCAGGATAAAGCCACGGATTTCGCAGATTATCTGGAGTCTCAATTCGAACCCCGCGAACACCCCCAGGACGAGGACTTTACTGAGCTCGTGGAAGCGACGGTAGATTACCTCTATGAGGAGCCCCGCCGCCCCATGAGGAGATCCGCATCCCTTTAGTCACCCCGAAAGAGGTGGCTTCCCAACTCAACAACCTAAAGCCTAACAAAGCCCCTGGACATGACGGCGTTACGGCGCCTATGCTCCAGCACCTACCCAGAAAGGCCGTAATCCACCTGACACGGATTTACAATGCATGCCTGCATCTACGTCACTTTCCAACGTGTTGGAGGGAGGCGAGGGTAGTATGCATTTTGAAACCCGGCAAGGACCCGGTCTTCCCGTCAAGCTACAGATCTATTAGCTTACTTCCGATCGTCTCGAAAGTATTCGAGCCGTTACTCCTAACTCGCCTCACCCCTCTCTTCGAAGAGAGACTCCTACTCCCGGATCATCAGTTTGGTTTCCGTACTGGACATTCCACAACCCTGCAGTTGCTGCGACTGGCTGAGAAGGCTGCCCTGGGCTTCCAGGACAACTTCGAAACAGTCGCGGTACTCTTGGACGTGGAAAAGGCCTTCGCCACCACGTGGCATCAGGGACTCTTGTACAAGCTCAAGAACGCAGAAATCCCTCCCCCCTACCTTCACCTGCTTAGTAGCTTCCTTCGGGACCGCACTTTCAGGGTGAGGGTGGAGGGGAGGCATTCCACAGTCAGACCCATAGCGGCGGGAGTGCCGGAAGGCAGCGTGCTGTCGCCGTTACTCTTTGCTGCCTACATGTCCGACATCCCCACAGAACCCAGTACAGTTACGTGCCAGTATGCCGACGATGTCCTCATAATGGCGCGTAACAAGAACGCCCGATATTGCTTCCCCCCGCTACAGAGACAGCTCCAGGCCATAGGCAGATGGAGTGAACAGTGGCGGATGGCCATCAGCCCGCAGAAGAGCTCAGCTCTACTGCTGGCTAAAGTCCGTGGCTGGCGACCGGAGAGGTCGCTGAGGTTGCGGCGGCGGCGGATCCCCTGGGTCCGCACCGCCAAATACCTTGGAGTCCTCCTCGACCGCGGCCTTACTTTCACTCCACATGTCAGGGAGAAGGTCGGTATGGGACACGCTGCCCTACGGCAGTTGTTTCCCATCTTCCGCTCCACCATGCCTACACACCTAAAACTACGGCTGTACCGCGCAGTCATCCCGCCCCTGATGCTGTACTCTGCGAGGTCTGGGGTTCGGTGGCTCGTTCCACCATCCGCAGGCTGCAGACCGTGCAGAACAGGGCATTGAGGATGATATATGGCACAGACCGCAGATTCCCGTCCCACATTCTCCATTCCCACTCCGGAATCCCTTACATAGTGGACATTGTGCGAGAAAGAGCTCGCACAATATACACTAAACTTGCTCCCCACCCAAATCCCCAGGTGAACACTCTCGGTCTATACGACCACACGCTGCCTAGGAGACGCGTAAGCTACTGCCTTCCCAAGGACGCCTTGGGATGGTAGTATTCCGGCCGCCCTTCCCTTTACAGTCCTACCCGCCAAGTTAAGCAGCATCGGGCCCGGTCCCGACTCGGACGGGTGACCGTCCAGTTGTACTCCGACCAGATCTACAACACTGGCTTCCCCCACCCCGTACCTATATCCCTTCAGTTCTCCCCGCTAGCCGGCACTGCTTTCCTTGACAGCCCGCAAGCGGCTGGCCAAGGTAAGCAGCATCGGGCCTGGTCCCTCTCTGGGTGGGTGACCACTCAGGTAGGTAAGCCAGCCCGCGCCAGCTGCACAGAGGGAAACACCCTGCCCACATTACTTCGACACAGCCAAAAACGCTTGCATAAGACTGCATCTTTTATATCACACGGGTAAATCCGCGAGAAAAGCGGATAGGTACCGTGGTGATTTGCCCCCGCCCGAGTACACTCGGGCGACTAGTTCCTGCTCCTGGCTCCTGGCTCCTGGAACCACCGCACAAGAGCCCAGAAGAATCTCACGGCAAGCTGAGCGAAACGTCGGCATTCCCATGCAAGATAACGCGGCCTTCTCCGGAAGCTAAGAAGACACAACATTGCTTTGTTTATTTATTTTATATCTACTCTGAGACAAGCAATCAGCAGATTATATAGTTTACTGGGCCGCGCCGTGGCCGAGTGGTTAGACCACTCGCCTCTCACCTAGACGGCCCGGGTTCGGTCCCAAGCGACTGCATGTGAGATTTGTGGTGGACAAAGCGGCACTGGGGCGGATTTTCTCCGGGTTCTCCGGTTTCCCCCGCCATCGCATTCCACCGGTTCTCCATCTTCATTCATGTATCATCAGTGTCACCACCTGCGGTGCCATAAGTAGTTAAAGCGGGCGTTAAACACTACCAAAAAAAAAAATATATATAGTTTACTTTCCGGTGAAACTTCAGCCAAGCTATTCCAGGTGAGTCACTTACCCCTAGGTAATCATATCTATACAACCCGTGGTCTATGTTCCAGTGTGAAAACATTGTCCCATTTTGGAAGAAACTTTTATTGTAGCTGCGCCTTTCTATTATGGTTATCAGCATTTTGCGTCATTATCCAGCGTTAATTATTAAAGCCTGCAAGAGTGATATGCGAAACGCTTAAAAAGGGCGGCTTTTCATGGATATGAAGCCACCTAAGTGGTAGAGAAATGTTTAGCTGAAGAAGGGCTTTCTGGGGGCGGCTTCTAACCGAGTAGACTAGCTGCGTGAACTTGGTGAAAACTTTAGGTTCAGGGGTTCAAATATAATAATTACGTTAGTTTGTCCCTTCTTTTTTGTTTTTCTTCTCACTTGTCTTTATGTTTTGTATTTTATTTTGCATTAATTTATTTCTTTGTTTTGGCTATCCTGTGAGTCACAGATAGAAGAATTACAATGAGATAATTATGTATTATGTTTAGCTTACTGATGTATGTTGTAACGCACCGTAGTTGGTATTGTAAACTGTGTTACTTACTTAGCTTTCATTGTTTAGTAAAGTTAATAGTTATTAAAGTTAACAGCTCTTGTATTCAGTCAAGTTTCATATTGTTATGCGGCTGTTTCACTTATTGTACTAAAATAAGATAAGCTGTAGGTACATATTCTTAAGTTCACAGTTAAATCTGAAATTAAGATTGTTAAAAGGCATTAAAATTAAAACTTGTTTACTTCTTCAAGAAACTAAATGCTCAAAATGACTACCCGCTTACAGAAGAGATATTCTTGGAAAATGTAACATGTGCGATATAATTTGCCTGCATTATTTATTTATAAGCACCCATAGATGATTTGGACTTTATGATTCTGTCGCGCAGACCGTTCCTATAAATAATTCCACAGAAAGTGATCCAGTAAAGCGAGATCAGGTGATCTAGCGGGCCTTGAAATGAGCATCTTCGGCCAGTCCAGTTCTGCGAATATGTCCTATGCAAGTGATTCTTTACAAACTGTGACCAGTGTGATGGAGCTCAATATTGCTGGAACCTCATTCTCGTTCTTTTCAATAGTGGCACTTCTTCTAATAGCAATGGTAGTGTTTCTTGCAAAAATTCAAGATATTATGGTTCTGTGACGTTGCCTTCAAAACAGTTCACTTCCATTATCTGGTCGCCTAATATTCCACACAAGACATTGCTGCTAAACTTGAAATGCAACTTCTTTAATCGCCTGCGGTGCTTATGTAGTGAAAGCGGCCGTTAAACGCAATAAAAAACTTCTTTTGTTCAGTGAAGATTGCCTATATTCCATTAATTCATGTTATGCGAGTTTACAATTCCACTATTGTTGAATGTGGCTTCATCGGTGCAGAGAACGTTGCCGAAAAATCTCTACAACCTTTTGCCTTCGCTGCAACAGCCGTGGAGAAAATACGAGGTGCGTCCAGAAAGTAAGTTCCGTTTCAATTTATCTCCGCTGCAGCGCTGCGATCCAGTTCCGCACATGCGCGGTAGACGTTCTGTATCAAGGAGAAGATACGTGTGCCATTTTGAGATCGCTGTCGGCCACGTACGCTTTGTTGTGCTTGTTTACAATGTCGATGTTGATTGAAAATCCCGCCGCTTGTGAAATCAGATCTGTGATTCGTTTTCTGAATGCTAGGAAAGTGAAACCAATTGAAATTTATCGGCAAATTTGGGAAGTTTACGGACAAAATGCGATGAGTGATTAAATGGTGAGAAGATGGGTCCGACAGTTCAATGAAAGACGTAGTGAAGTGCACGATGAAGAACGAAGTGGGCGTCCATCTTTGGTTACAGAAGAACTGGTTCACGCGATTGATGACAAAATCCAGGAAAACTGCAAGTTTACAATTAGTGCTCTCGCTATGGAATTTTCCCAAATCTCACGATCACTAATTCATGAAATTGTTACCGTAAAACTTAAATTTCGTAAACTTTGCTCACGTTGGGTACCAAAGATTGTTACTGAGCAACACAAAACAAAACGGATGGGTAGTGCACTTCAGTTTTTAACCCGATATGATGAAGACGGCGAGGAATTTCTGACACAGATAGTCACAGGAGATGAGACTTGGGTTTCTTACGACACCCCTGCAAGTAAGCGGCAATCAATGGAATGGAGGCGCACTTCATCCCCAGCAAAGGTTAAGCCGAAACAAATCTTGACACCTCGAAAAATGATGTGCACAGTGTTCTGGGACTGGAAAGGCATCTTACTCATTGATTTCTTACCGCGTGGTCAAACAATCAAAGCAGATGTTTATTGTGAGACACTTAGGAAATTGCGCTGCACAATACAGAATAAGCGCCGAGGATTGCTGTCAAAAGGTGTTGTTTTTCTTCACGACAACGCACGACCACACACTGCAAATATGATGAAAAACTTCCTACAGGGATTTGGCTGGGACGTGTTTGACCATCCTCCATTCAGCCCTGACCTCGCTCCTAGCGACTTTCATCTGTTCTTACATCTCAAGTCTTTCCTTGGCGGTCAACACTTCAACAATGACGAAGAGGTGAAAGAAAATATTTCCAACTTTTTGAAGACACAGGCGGCAAACTTCTATGAAAAAGGTATACAAAAACCTGTGTCACGCTATGACATATGCCTGCAAAATTTCGGCAGTTTTGTGGAAAAGTAGTTTAAGAGTTGTAGAATTTTGTGCAAAAAATAATTATTCTGTATCTGTTCACAATTTAATTTTATTACCAAACGGAACTTACTTTCTGGACGTACCTCGTATTATTCGCGCTTAATAGTCGCGTACGTGCAGAGCCTAGTGTAGCTGCAGATGATAATGGTTGAAATTTAGTATCGTAAGTTCGCGAATTACTGATGTCTGACTGATAATCTATGTGAATAGTTCTCAACTGCCTTTTGCATAGCTTCCTCGTTGTCTATAGAGGTAATTGGAGAGTCGCGAGCTGGAGGTGCTCTTGCTACCGATCCTGTTTCACAAAGGCGTCTTTCAACCTTTCGAAATGTGTCCGCATTCGGTGCCCTCCTTCCTGGAAACCGTAGTTCATAGACACCTCGCTGACACTGCATTACACCTTACTACTCCATAGATCAAAGCCATATCAACATATTCGTCCTTTAAATACATAGTTGTGCATGTACATTATTCATGTCTCGTAGAAAGGTTCTCATTTCTCAGTAGATTACAGAGAGTGATTAACACAAGTGCAAATAGCAAAAGATATCTTATCTTTCTGAAGTGTTTGTAACTTGCTTGAATAAAGTAAAAAATAATACCATAATAAACTACCTATTACAAAGTATAAATTTACATCCACATAACAATGGAAACATGGTACATTATTCTACTTTGCATGCAATAATAACTCATTGCATACAATGGTCATAATGGGCCTCTGTTTCTTAATATCAAATCACAGGCGCAAAGAAATAAAGGAAAAGGTAACAAAGAACCCAATTTGAAACAAAAACTTGAACCAGGATAGCGCAATAGCAGCGTAAGTACCATCAGGATACCTCTCGACCACTGTTACCTTTTGAGCTGTCTCCTATATAGGAGGGATAGCAGGAGAAAATGTGCCTCACCAGGAATCCTTAATCACATTTATGCAGCTCCCTAGGACCTTTCATAATTATTTTGGTAGTTATAACTCAAATGATTAAATTGCACCAGTCATTTCGCCTATTGCACAAGCTGTAATATGCCGTAATTTGTGCAAGAATAAAAGTATTCTACCTTAAACTTAGCATTTCTTACCAGTACTGTGCAACGCCTTTTTGTTGACTGAAGACTTAGCTCCAAATGAATGAATAAGTAAGTGTATTTATTGACATAACAGTATCATACAATGCACTTCAACAATCGCACGGGTCCACAGACCGTAAGAGCTTCTGTAACACACACTAAAAAGCAATATTAAAACAACAACAACCACAAAATTAAAAGAGTAAATAAGAAAATAAAAATACAAAGATATTCAAATACAGCAATTTACATTTATAGTACAAAGTACACCTTATTCATAAGCATAAATGTAACGTCTTATAATAGATAAATACACTTAAAAGAAATATATACACATAATATATACACAATATGTAAAACCATAACACAACAGTGACTTCAGTATAACATAAAATATATGTATGTAAAACACTGCAGTCACTTTTGTTTAGTTGCTCTTATCCCTCCCCCCCCCCCCTCTTCTCTATTGGCAGCCTTCTCAGATCTCAGCTTTTTTGCCTAAGTATAAATTTCCCTAGCCCGACCACGTCTTCCATGCCTGCCAATAGCGTCCAACATGCTTCTAGCTCTACATTCGCGGTGGTAAAGGGTCGCGGTAAATATTTTTCCCGCCATTCTTCTGTACACCTACATCTTGCGAAGATGCTAGCTCCAAAAGATCGCATTACGTAGATCTGTCATTACCTGTCAAATGCTTCTGTCAACAGTAGTTCTTTCAATGGGTGTTTCCATAGAAGTGCACAAATAAATGACTTGAATTCGTATAAGCCTATCACTTTCCGCTTTGAGTTGAGCTATAATTTTGTTATCAAATATTTTTTCACAGAGCATGTGATTGGTTATTCCCTCAGTGGGAGCTTTCACATGTGTGTACTAATGTGCACTAAAGAATAAATTGCTTAAAAATGCTGGTGTAGCTCCCAGTGCCTGGGTGTGATGTTTTTGGAATCGACATACATTACGATTGCTTTCTGCCCTATAAAACACTTATGCACTGGGTTATAAGATACCTAGGGGCAGGGGACTCACCTGGCATATCAAGATTCTAGCAATCGGTTTCCATTCTCGAGTGAAGTGATTAACAGGCATTAAACAAACTTTTAAAAATGACATTTTGCTTCTAAGTTCATACATATTGCTACAAATTATTCGTGTAAAAGCGAAAATTAGGTAGTTACCGGGACATTTCTGAATACGATTATGCCTTTAGATGTCAAAATAAATGAAAACACACACAGAAATTTGCCATATTTTAAACTGAAAACATTCATTGTGATACATTACAAGTAAATTATATGAATTGCAGAAGCAATATAACATTAAAATACAATACAAAGCATCTGATTTTTAAGGAAATCTGCATACAAAACCAGGTAAAGTTACAACTTTTAACTTTTAATTCTCGAATGATATTGTTCTGAAGGTATAGTAAAAAGCAGAATTAACACTGATGGATGGATACCTGAAATAATGGACGGACGGAGATCATATGAGCATGAATGGATGGACGGTAAGTGGTATAGACGGGCAGAGGGATGGGTGGACAGATGAATGGATGAATTGAGGATATAAAGAGAATAACAGTGTAAATAAGAAAATAATATCAATTAATGAACAGGAATAGTTCATATGGTCGTCTCCTTAGCGCGGTGGTAGCGTTGCTGCTTACCAAGCGGGAGACCTGGGTTCGATCCCCAGTACCGGCGTGGGGATTTTTCCCCCGCTGGGAGACCTGGCCCGGGGTGCACTCAATCTCGTAAGGTCCCTGGGGGGGGGGCCAATGGAGGAGCTACTTGATGGAGAAGTAGCGGATCCAGGTCATGAGGACCGCATTAACCGGCCGGGGGGACTTGAGGCGCTGACCACGTCTCACCCTCCATACTGCACCCCATCCATGACGTCTGTAGCGGACCGAGATGGGGGACGCAGCGGCCGGGCGGTAGGCCAAGGTTCCCCGTGAGCTGTCGTGCCATGAAGTTAAGTATGTTAATAGTTCATATTTATGTAAAACTTGTTGTAGTAGGAGATCCACAGTAAGTGAGGTTATAAATCAGAATCAACTAAATGATGATAATTTCCAGTCGGAAAGACCATGAGTGACGACGAAATCGTTAGAAGATGCATATTTATCACTCCCTTAGTAAATAGGTATATATTATGCTTAAATTCTGTCTAATAGAGTTATCCACAAACATCACTGCAAAAATCTTAGCCCCTTCTAAGTGCGGTTGTAGCATTTCGATTATGCTTAGAAGAACAGCATTTTAGTATTGCGATAGTTTAGGAGCATATCTGCATGCATAGCAGATATGCTCCATTTTAGATACTGAGCCCTATCAATGTAACAGTTGGCGTTTGTGCTATACGACTGGCATATTTATGTTAGAAACTATAAGCTGAACATTATTATTGGCACAGCAGATGTGTGTGCACTGTGTAACACAGATATGCTATAAAGTATAAGCTCAGCCTTATCATTGTCGCACTTGATGTGAGTGTGTGTGTCATGAGCATAGCAAAAGTGCTATGAACTACAAGTTTAGCCCAATTGTTGCCACAGTTGATGTGTGCGCTTTGAATATATTAAATAATATAAGCTGAAAGCGCAGTGTTATCATTGTCACAGTTGATGTGGGTAACATGTGCACAGCAGATATGTTATAAACTACAAGCTCAGCCTGATTATTGGCACAATTAATATATGTGTATTATGTATATGTTAGATAACTATAAGCTGAAAGCGCATTGTTATTATTGTCACAGTTGATGTGTGTGCTATGTGCATAGCAGACATGTTATAAACTACAAGATTAGCCATGTTATTTTCACAGTTGATGTGTGTGCTATGTGCATAGCAGCCATATTATAAACTACACCCTTAGCCTTGTAATTCTATAGTTAAAGTGCGTGCTATGTGCATAGCAGAAATGCAATAAACTACAAGCTTAACTTATTATTATCACAGTTTATATGTGTGCTATATGCATAGCAGACATGTTATAATCTAAAATCTTAGCCTTATTATTGTCACAGTTGATGTGTGTACTATATACATAGCAGACATGTTATAAACTACAAGCTTAGCCTTGTTATTGCTACAGTTGATGTGTGTGCTATGTACATAGCAGACATGTTATAAACTACAAGCTTAGCCTTGTTATTGCTATAGTTGATATGTATGCTATGTGTATAGCAGACATGTTATAAACTACAAGCTTAGCCTTGTTATTGCTATAGTTGATGTGTGTGCTATGTGCATAGCAGACATGTTATAAACTACAAGCTTAGCCTTGTTATTGCCACAGTTGATGTGTGTGCTATGTGTAAAGAAGACATGTTATAAACTACAAGCTTAGCCTTGTTATCGCCATAGTTGATGTGCGTGCTATGTGCATAGCAAACATGTTATAAACAACAATCTTAGCCTTGTTATTGCTACAGTTGATGTGTGTGCTATGTGCATAGCAGACATGTTATAAACTACAAGCTTAGCCTTGTTATTGCTACAGTTGATGTGTGTGCTATGTGCATAGCAGACATGTTATAAACTACAAGCTTAGCCTTGTTATTGCCATAGTTGATGTGTGTGGTATGTGCATAGCAGACATGTTATAAACTACAAGCTTAGCCTTATTATTGCCATAGATGAACAGTACAGATTCAGAACCCGGAATGAAATAAAATTATATACAGATATACATAGTGATATTAAAAAACGAAGGTTAAAATTTTATGGACATATCAAACGAATGAATTTTAACAGGCTCACAAAACAAGTCATTGAATTTTATGAAAATAGAAGCAATTCACATGCAGATACTATGAAATGGATTGGGGAAGTAAAAAATGATTTAAAATTAGCAGGAATTACACAAAAGGATATATTAAACCAAGAGCTCTTCAGAAACAAAGTTCATAAATGGCAAGTTGATCACGAGGACAGACCAAAGAAAAACACTGGAGCAATGTGGACATACGAGAGAAAAGAAGCCCACAGCCAAAGAATGAGAGAAATATGGGTTCAAAGGAAAACAAAGAGACGTTTCTAAGTACTTTGCGTAGTCCCTCATGGGCTCATTCGTGATGATAATAATAATAATAATAATAATAATAATAATAATAATAATAATAATAATAATAATAATAATAATAATAATAATAATCATAATAATAATCATAATAATAATTATAATAATAAAGAATCTCTAATGAAATAGGTCTTCATTTCTTTTTCTTTTTTCTTTTTCCATTGGCTCTTCAAACAGTGTTAAAGGAGGTGAAATATTTGGGAGCCTGGAACTTTCGGAATTGAAATCACATTTCTTTTTTCAACTCGTCTGAATTTTTCTTCTAAAAAGCGTTTTTTGAAAAGTTTAGTTTTCGCAAGCAGTCAAAATAGAGCAGGGAAAACAGTTTTATGTACTATTGTATACTAATTACTCGATAATACCTTAAAGAATTTAATCTGAAACTGTTGCTGAAATTTGTTATTTCTAGTGCCCAGGTTTAAATGTAAATACTAGTAAATGTTTTTTTTTTTTCTCAAATGTATACATACCTAAACCAAAGCTTAATATATCCGAGAAGTGCATTTAAAAAACGTTGTTTCACTTAACAAAACATACTTCTTAAAAATGATATGTGATTAAATATTTTGGACATATTGTAATAAATACACATTTTAGTATATTTTCGGGTTTAGAAAAATAAATAATTTCTATTATTTCTGTGCAAGTATCTCCAAATATTTTAGACTTTCTTCATTCTATTTACAACACAAAGCTTTATCTCAGAACATATGAGAGTCATAAGAAACCATTAATCATGCCACTTGATATCTACTATTTCAGTTGTATGTGCGAGTGGGGGAAGTACAGAATTCTACACTATACACATTTGTTAAACCTGTCTAAACAATGATGCAATATACTGAGGTCAGTACTCTTGTGTATGCTCTGTTAGTTACAATTAGATTTTAATGAAGTAGTTGAACGTTTTAATTACCAGTGTGAATTAAAAATGCCAAAAGTGAAATTAAGTGTATATGAACGTTTGCATCAATACGTACTACAGTTAAAAAAAAAAATTGTTACCATTGATGGGAAAATACTATTTGGCAGCCTTGTGCGCAATCTGTTAATGGAGATAAACGTTCCCAGGTAGTGCAACAGCTTGTTCGGAATTCAGCAAGCAGTTGCGTCATGTGCTTCGTAGAGGAAATTTCTTATAGGAGATTCAACACCATTCTCTTCTTCTGGCACATCCAGAGTTTTATTTGTGTGAAATATTTATTTCAGCTGACATTCGCCTTTATAAGGTGAAAAATCACAGACTCAGAAAGCATCTTACTAAATATAAAAATATAAGTCCTCTTGATGAATCGAAGCTACGGAAAAATTATCTTCAAAATTGCTTAGAGTAAAGATTGTTACATAGGTCCAATTGTGAAAATGAAAACTTGTGGGTCACGACTGATAAGATTATTGATGCCAGGGGTAGAAACGTGGGAAATGTAATGGTGGGTGTATTGTAAAAGAAAAATTTTCAACAAAAATACTCGGCAGCCTATAAAGAAAGTCATGTAATAATAAGCCAAGGTGTTTAATGAAGCTTTGGAAATATTTTGGCCTAATCGTGCAAAATATGACATTGTATTGCTTCTGTTTTTCACCTCCACACCATATATGCAGAAAGCTGCCCAAGGTGTGAGTGTAAGTTTACCGAATAGAGTTCAGTAACATTCGCTGTTCACACTCTGCATATTGTGTGAAGCAATCTGAATCCTTTAACTTAATTTGGAAAAATTATTCTTCAATGCCAAAAAATGTCCGTAAAATCCTCATCACAGATTTATACTTACCTGTACCAATAGCCACGCGCTGGGTACTTGGCTTAGAGCTCTGGTATACTATGCAGATCATTTTGAAGCATTGCCTCAATGGCAGATGAACTGACAAGGAGTGTGCCTCTGAAATTGAATTTATCTAGAATTTAATTTTTGGTGCTAATTTAAAATGTGACCTGGACGCCATATCTCCCAATTTTTTTTATTCGTTCAATAAACAACATAGAAACTTCTGTTAACTTATTAAGCAATTCAGCTAAAGAGACACCGTTTGTTGAAAAACACTGATATTATCTCAATTTCAAAAGTGGAACTTATAAGAAAAAACTTCAGGCTTTGTTTCAGAGAAGCGGTAGTTATCAAACTCTTTATAAAGTCACTTAAATTTGGAAGGCCAACACATAAGTGAAATTGAAAAAGTGTATGTTAATGATACTCCTCTATTCAAGTAAGTAAGGGTGACGCTATGTGATGTAGAATGTTCCTTTCTCAATGTAAGGAATTAATCAAAGGACAATAGGCAAGGTTAGTGATGCAAAATCTGTAGATGGAGTTAATTGTATATTGCAACTCCAACGAGACTTTAAAATCTGGTGGTTAGCTGCAGATTTGGTGAGCTCCAATATACACAGTTCTATTTCGGTTGAAGTTCTCATATATTTTGTTGGAGTACCTCCTATACTTGTCTCGCGGATTTTAAATGGGCGGATCGCTCAACTGCGCTTTATGGTTTGGGGACTCAACATTGGACTATATTTAAGGGCGCGCCAGAAAGGGGGACAAGTAAATTAATCGTTTTGTTTTAATCTTTGGAAAGTATTTTTCAGTTATAGGATATACATACTTTTAGAATTATTATCACATATAAAATAAATATGTCTGTGTTTTTAACGGATAAAATTTCAGGCCCCAGCTATCTCAAGCTTTTCTTCCCACGAGCGAGACTGATTTTTTTTTCTCGAATCTCGCTGAAAGGTTAACTGTTACAACAACGAAACTCATATTTCCCACCTTCACAGCAGAGACATTACTAATTAATTAGTTATCATAATTGAAAACTGTTTTGATTCCTTGGTCATATGAATTCTCATGGGAAATGCATTCTTTCACGAGTCCCACATCTCGCGCGAGCATTTAGCTTTGGCGCCATATATAAATATTCTATCCTTTCATCATAAGTATATTTGACGTGTTTTGATAATAAAACCTTTACGGATGCAATGTCCAGGCCTGAGTTTATTCTTTCGTAAATTTCATGAGGTACATATAAATACACTTCATTATAAGGAAAGCAGAATTTATTTTTCGTAAACAAAATTATAAATTATGAAAATTAAAGAGACACCGAAGAGATAAAAGGATTTTCTAAGGTGCAAAGAAAGAGATAGGATTTTTTGTTTACAGAAACTACTGGCAACAAAGGAAGTATTGTTTGCAAATTTCATTCGAATATGTGTTTCCATTCGAATTGATTAATTTATTTGGTTTTATTAGCCAAAATCATATCTTTTACATATATTGAGCAATATGTCCATTTTTAAAATTAAATTCCTTAATATCTTTGCAGTAAATTGTTAGATTGAAGTTTTCTAAGGCGGACAGTCTTTTTAAAACAAAATATGACCAACTTGACATTTTTACACACGTTTTGGACTACTTTATGAAACACTTAAGACTCCTGAATTTGAACATGAGAAAATAACGAATAAATTTAATATGAGAAACGTGGCTTTAAAGTTTTACATACAGAGTCATTTAACCAGGGCAAGGCTTTAAAATGTCGTCCAAAACATGTATTACATGTACACATGGCAAATATGTGCTTTAAAGTATGGCGCATTTTTTCACCAAAATCCAAAATCAACATTTTAAACAAAAATCTCTAAAAAAGCACACACATTTCTGTGTCCATACACTCCTTATAAATGGTCTTAATACGACAGCTGTGCTAAGAATAAATATAGCATATTATAAAGTATATAGACATACAATACACATTGAATTAAATTTTGACGTAAAAAATATTTGCTCTGTGAGAGAGTTCACAATTGACCATGGCATTCAGGCAAGGCTGATATGGCGGTAGTGTTGCTGCTTCCCTGCAGTAGGATGGTGATGAAATTTGTTTTGATAGTGTTTAACGCCCGCTTTTATTACGAAGGCCCCGCAAGCGATGACACTAATGATTTATGGATTGAAGATGGAGTACCGGTGGAATGCGATGGCGGGGGAAACCTGAGAACCCGGAGAAAATCGCTCCTGCACCGTTTTCTGTGGTCAAACCCAGGCCACGTTGGTGAGAGGCGATGGGTCACGGTGCGGACTGGTGCTGAAAGGAACCGCGCCTAGTCCTCCCAGCGGAGTAGAAAATCCGCTTTGAACACGGGTATCAGGCGGCAGAGATAGGTGCGCTATTGGGATGGACTGTACATGTATGTATATAGTGTGCAATAATAATAATAATAATAATAATAATAATAATAATAATAATAATAATAATACCGTGAAACACTACGTGCTCTTATACATAGTATTTGTTACTACTCTTTAATATTTTTGTTTAACCTCACAGTCTAGTCTCTAACGTTAAATAGGAGCAGCATACATTATATTACAAAACTAGCTATGGGCGGACACTGATAGTTGAAATAAAAATGACTTGTCAATGTACGTAGAACACCTGTTCTTTCAAAAATAAAAGTTCTGTAACTAAGGTGGAAAATCCTTTCTAAACATTTTCCGTTTGTTTACACTGCTGTTTTATATCATGTACCCTAGTACAAGCCCAGGAACTGCCTCCCAATGAGCGTGTTTCCCACAACGTCTCCGTTGATATACAAGAGAAGTAGAAAAATGATCACTCACGCTATGTATGATAGTTACTCACTAATCTGTGAGATTAGCTGTTTTGTAAGACCCAGAAAAATATGGCAATGAAACGTTTACAGCGTGAAAAACCTATGCGAGATTTGAAAGGAAGAAGAGAAGTAAGACATAAATGAAGAAAAAAAAAAAAAACAATTCTAACTTTCACTTCTGTTTATACTTCTTGTTTTGCACCCTAATGTTCTCTCTAATCTATTGGGGGCAGAGTAGTTGAGCTGTAAGTTGATAATTGCTGTTAATACTTTCAAGAATTTTGAAACTGGCTTCCCCTCCCAATATGATGTGTTCCATTCACATAACTTTCTCTAGCTGTTCCATACACAAACCATTCTTAAAAAAGACTATTATTTTATCTACAACATGCTATTCGAGATAAATATTAGCAAAATTGTATTATTACTTTCTTCGTTGTAAGTAGAAGATAGATAAGGGAATACATTAGGCTAAAGCGACTATCAAATGTTTTAAAAGCTGGTCGCTATGTGAAACAATTGGGATTCAGTTCGCTTTGCATGATCCCGTTTAAGGAAAGTTAAGTACTTTAAAATTGAAACTAATAACACGGAATTTCTCGAATACGGTGAACCCTATAAGAAAATAGTATATGACAAAATTATGTGTACTAGCGAGATCTACTTTGTTTGTGTAATAAGTTGTTTTCTGCCTCTTACGGTTTAACCATTATGCAAAATTCTGCATAACTCATCCAAAACATAAAGGTCTTCAGAGGCTACTCTAAGAAAATCAAAATATGCAGTTAAATTGTGGTGTAAATATATTTTATATACGGTTTTTTAATCAAAATCATTAAAATAAAACATTTTCCAAAAATGCTCCACGTAAAGAGTAGTTTGTGGTGGGGGGATTTTCTTTAAAAATCCTCTTGTCTCATCCTTGATATATACTAAATATAAATACCAAGTTTGCTATTTAACGGTCTTTTCGTTTTTGAGTTACACTGTCATAGAGACATACACATAGAACTTTTTCTAAAAAGACCTTTTTCTGACTCAGTGGACCTCAAAACATATATTGCCGATGAAATCCTGACATCGAAATTTTGCGTGAGTACAATACATTCTCTAGCTACCATATACATTGTATGTGCATACGTACTAGAGACAAGAAAAAAGATTGACGGCATTTGCGCTTACCAACGGGATGGAAGCAGCTGAGCTTCAAGCTAGGTCTGAACTGATGTGAAAGAACCACTTGGCTTTATTGCCTATAAAGTATATACAGATCCTCTCGCGTGGCACTGATTCAAAGTTGGCAATGTCTAGCTGTACACTTGACATCTACTTGACAACCAGGTGACTCACACACCTTGCGAAGGACCAAAGGGTCTCGCCCTATCTAGGGATGAGATCACTCTTGACGTTCACACGTTCACGGCGATTTTAGATAGTGATTCAGTGATTGGAAGTGATTCTGATCCACAGTTCATCACTATTGAATGAAGGGCAAGAAGAGCTTAACAGTCAACGATAAAATTTAACTATTGTAGTTACCAGCTCATTAGTTTAACACCAACGTGATTACATAAAATCTATCAATTGTGCAACAATTAGTTTAGCTAATAAACGACGGCTGCATTTTCAACGATTAGTTATGCTTATTTTAAATAGTTGTAGATACCTATAAAATGAGAAAATGTGCAAATTGTTATTAGAAGGTTTACTTTGTAGGTCTCTTTACATGTTGGTAATATTAATTTAGTCGTTATAGCTCTGTTTTTAAGAAACGTTGTGGACTAACATGTAGATGGGGGGAAATAGTACTACTTATACATAAAGTGGAAATAATTTTAGATTCTCAAAGGAATAAAAGTTCAGTCTGTCTGTGAATAGAAAAAAAGTTGAAAAGTTCAATATATACGAAATTTCATATTTAAGTATCTTCCACAGATAACACAGCATTTTCAACGGAATTCGCTTAGCAAACGACGTTTCACATTAGATAGATTTTTTTACTTTTTCAAAAATACCTTTAGTGTGTGTGACTGAAGAATCATATATTTTAAGATATTTACAGATCATATAAAGTGCAGCCCGAAATGCTATGGAAACAACAGCGAAATTCTCTTCATCGGGTGGGAATGTTGTATAGCGGGTAAATTTAAGAGAAAGACAAAGCATACTATAAAAATCAGAACTCTTCAAAGAACAAAATGTATTTCAAATAATATTTTATTGTATAAAATAATAAATCGTTTGTTGTCAGCCACTTAGGGGATATCTATAGCTATTGGTTTGGTGTTTTCGTAATTTTTAAAAAATTACAAGAGGCTGTCGCTACTCGGTGATTTTTCACGATCACAATAGTGAAATATGTATAGCATTTCTCCTACTTATCATAGTTTAACATAGATCTCATGCTTATAGCGAACATTCTCTAGTGTTTTTAAAATGATTTTGAGTATGTAAACAACATCAAAATCTAAACAATACTGTACAATACAGACTGGTTAATTTTAACAGCAATATGAATATAAATATGTGTAGCTCTAAAATTAATTTTTGAAACGTTATCAAAATATATTAGTCTCCAGCTACCGAAAATTAAACTAAGGCTCGGCCAAATAAACCTTCAAGTTGTGAAGTGGATACTAGTGGGATTACAGAAACACAATTTTGGCGGAACTATTACCCGCTCCCGATCTCATCATTCCGTCATTGCTCAGGAGAAATCTTCTTTGTTTCATACAATTAAAGAAAAGTATGATGGTATTGGTTATTGCAGTCATGCTCTTCTGACACCGGCGGGAGCCAAGGTCATTTCTGTGCCTCAAATCCCACAGATATTACATATGTCTTATAGTACTATGTTTGACAACACTTACCTTTGTAATGACAATGTGGAGGAACTATTACAATACGTTGACATCGGCATAAATGTGGAGGAACAGCGTTCCTTGGACGCTAACAACCCTTGTAGTTCAGGGTCCTAAAGTCCTACTAGCGTTGCTTGAAGAAGAGGTATTCTGCAACGGAGCTACTGCACAGCATTGATTCTGCTAGCACCCATTCCTGTACGGGAGAAGTTGGCCTAACATATTTATTCTACAATACATTTTGGAGTGTAATCAAAGATGTTGCAGAGTTGCTGAGTGAGTTCCTTATTGGTTAGACCTGTTGTCCTGGATTAGCAGATGGCATCGTAATTTTCCTCCCCCCCCCCCAAAAAAAAGGTACTCTATGAATGTCTGGGACTGTAGATCAATAACGCTTTTAGCACTGAGTACAAAGTCATAATGAAAATACTTGCATCCAGATTAAGTAATATTCTCTCTATAATGTACAACATTCGGACATACATGTAGCATCCCAGGCAGGACCATCATTGACAACCTTTTGGTTCTCTGAGAGGCGCTTCTACATTATGAATGGAATCCGTCGGAGGCTGCTGCATTGGTGAGCTTAGATTTTGATAAAGCCTTTGATAGAGTTAGCCATTACTGTATATTTAAAGTGCTTTAGAAATTCAAAGTTCCACCATTGATAATATCTGCAATAAAGACCCTCTACAGGGAGATGACTTAGAAGGTACAAGTCAATGGATACTTCAGTAAGTTTATAAAAATTACTAACTCTGTACGCTAGGTTTCTTCACTTTCGATGATTCTCTTCTCCCTTTGTTTAGAACCCTTACTTCGCTGTCTTCAGGTTAAGTTGTCTGTAACTGTCACCACAGCTCTAATATTTTGTGCCATGTCTTGTGCTGATGAAGTCACGCTACTCATGCATAGGCGCGAGGATTTACCCTTGGTACATACCGCCATCGAACTTTATGAGGCAGCTTCTAATGCCAAAATGAACACTGAAAAGTCGCAACTGCTCCCTCTTCGATCGTGGCCGACTGATCACAATGTCCTCGATATCCAGATAAAAGGTAGTATGAAGATTCTCGGCATTACCTTCTTCAAACTATTCACATCAATGGTTGCTCGCAACTGAGATCACAAAATAAATTTGCTTCGGGTGAATGCTACTGCTCATTTTGGTCGGAGCCTGAACCTTCTACAGAAACTGTGGCATATCAATCAGTTTGTTTTGGCAAAACTATGGTATATGGCGCAAGTGCTACCCATGCCTCCAGAACAAGTATCACGAGTTGAACGACTTGTTGTATACCTTCTATGGAGAGGACCACAATGTCATGTTGCTCAATCCCAATTGTGGCTCAAGCGAAAGAAGGAGGATTAGGTCTAATAGCAATGGGACCTATGAGCAAAGCGCTTTTTTTTAAATACATTACGCTTGCCACTAAAGCATATGTAGAGGAACAAGAAATGGCATTTAAGGAATTCCCTTGGTACTCTAGCTTGGGCTCTTCCTGCGAGTTTTCGGCGAGCTCCCCATGCTTTAGATGGAATTGATGTCGATGTCCTACCTCAGCAACCTAAAGGGCTAACAACAAACCTCTACAAGTTTTTCCTACAGAAGCTGCTTACATCAATTAATGTGGTGGACCGAATGCCCAACAGACCCTAGTATCAGGTATGGTGGAACATCCATTTGAGAAATATCTCTAAGGATTGGAATACGTGTGCATATTTTGTCGTCAATGATGCTGTGGCCACAAAGGATAAAAGGTTTCGATACGATCTTGTGATGACCCCAATATGCAGCATTTGCGGAGCGAGTGATACCCTACGTCATCGTGTTGTTACCTGTATATCAACGTGACAGATATGGTACTGAGTTGTTTCGAAACTGCACCGACTTTTATCTTCGGAAAATCCAGACGGTTATGGCAGTCCATTACTAAAACTTGAGACTGAAAGCATTACAGAACCTTTACATAGTTGTGGCGCGCTACAGGCTTTTGGCATTATATTCTGTCTGAAACGCACCCCACCATCGAAGGATTACGTTGTCTACTTCGAACAGCATCAAAATATAAGCAAAAAACATAAGCGTCTCCCACTGCAGTCGGCAATGGCACTTGATTGCTGCTTCTATAGCTCCTACAACTTCTCCACATAGTCACCACTTAACTGAGCAAGTTTCAGTTATTATAAAATACAACTAAATACACAAAAATAAATATAATACAATTTTAAAAAAAAATCTCAGTCCTTACCCATCTTGCTTCTTTGCTTGTAGATGTTTTTTTTTTCTTTCCTTATCAAAAAGAAACTGTCATTGCATAAGCCTGTTCTTCTATTTACTTCAGGCTAACTGAAAAAGAAAAAAATTACTGCCTCGTGAGGAGTTTGATCACTGAGGTGATCATGGTTTTTCGGTCACAATGATAAAATCAGAAGAAAAAAAGTGTTGAGAAGATTTGGACACTTATCAAGACATAGCAATATGATTTAATACCCTGAAACATGTATATGAACCTTTCAGTTGCAGGAAATAAGCTCATCCATCTAGTTTTTCATACCTGAGTAGACCTTTGTGTGTCTTATGCCGGAAATTACAAAAAAAATTAGCTCTGCTACAAAAACAGTATAAATTGAAAAGTGGTTATACACTTCAATAATTATACTTTGAACATCTTGTGAAACTATGGCTGTTCTACTTTGAAGTGAGTTATGAAAACATGAACTGGGCAACCTACTAGAGACCTGTTTAATTTGTTTTCAAGGAATACATTGTTTTCCCCTTTTCTTCCAACACAACCAAAGTTGCTGTTAGTGCTATCCCTACCAAAAGTAAAAACTTTGTCACTAAGGCTAAATTCGGAATGTAATTTATATACGCAATCAGACACTGTACTGGAGGTTTGATTATCACACCCTTTTAACTGTAAAAAACTTACTATGAACGCCTTCAATGATATCGAAATATAGAGCCAGGTTAGGAAATATTTTTACATGCTTGAGAATACGGGCATCTGTACTGATCCCACCATAATTCACTTTAGTAGACTATTTCTTACATTGTCTTTAATCAAAGGTGACATAACATTGTCAACAATTACCTCAGTTTTGGTTCTACACTTGAAAACAGAAAGCTACATTTAAATCACTGAAAAACTAACATGTAATACTTTATGTCCCTGAGGAAAAATTGTAGGAATGAGGATGATTCACAACATGAAACGCCAATGTGGCTTCTGCTGCAGCAACCTTATTTGATTCTCTTTGAAACTAAAGAAACTGCCCAACTGTTTGGAAGTTGAAAGCAGAATTCACAGCTTTTGTGTGTTTCTTGCTTTTAACATGATCGTTCAGAACTCGTTTCCCTCCTTTGGCGATTGAAATATAACAGTTGTAATGAAATAATTCTTCATTAGTTGGCATTTAACCTCAAGTATGCGAATTTTAGATGAATGTAGAAACTACACGCTAAACTTTTGCAAGATAATTTCGTAAATGCTGGCAGTATAAACACTTGCAAATCACTTTACGTGTTTACGATTGCTTTTGTAGTTTCAAGAAGTGAGCAGAGACCGAAAAGCTTATCTCACTTAAGTATGCCCTTAATTTCAAAGAATATGAAAATACAATGTACTTTTTAGTGTATGTATTGTACACACTTTACAAAAAGTATCATGTTTATTTCTTCCACGTTAATGCTCGGAAGTTGATTCATGTATTCTTCTCGGAAGTGAACTTTTCGTTTCGACAATATTTTATTTTAAAAGTCCACGTAATGATGTCACCAGTAACTGTGGATAGGGTTCAGGTTCAGAATCATCCTCCACGTGAATGTTAACCTCATATAAACTACAGAACCTACAAACACCAGACAGGCATGAGAAATAAAGAAACCAGAAACCGCAAAATCACAGAGAATCGATTACAGTATTGCTTCCGCTGTCACTGTTAGCGCCAGATCAGCGATATATGGATGCTCTTCGCCAACCATGGTTTTACATCTATAAATTTCTATCGTAAGGAATGGTGAAATACTATAACGGCGTTTGGTGGTAAAGCCCAAGTTAATAATAAAAACATGTTTTAGCACTCACTACTTTCGCAGACTTTTACCTCTTCGTCCAGATAATTTGTCTTGTAGCATAAAATTGCGCGGATTGTCCACGAAATCCGCGACGTATGGCAACCCTATTCGGATAGGGTATTTTATGAATCAGCAATGCAATATGCTAATGTGTAATTTTGAATATCGATTAAAAATTTAGAAGAACAACTACTTCAGTCACATCACCTGGCGAACCGCCCTTGGATTTTAGCATTTTCGATAATTTGTGAGCTCAGCTGCTGGACATGGACAACGCGAGTGACGAGCGTGGCAACAGCGTGGCAGAGCGACCAAGAGGCAGCACTAACGTCAGCTGTGTAGTTAACTCTCCCAGACTTTAATGCGCTCATTTTCCTAATATGTCAAATAGCTTCGTGCCAGTTTACAAATCATAATAAATAATAGTGTGTTGGGTAAATTTGTGTGTAAAAATAGCTAGAACTATATTTTATCTTGAATTAATTAACTGCACACATTTCAATATTGGCAATACAATTCACAACTGAGATGTTAACACGCAATGAAGATAAATATGGCAGGATAGCTAAATATATCGGGTTCGACCCCATGTGAGATTTATGGCGGACAAAGCGACGCAGGGGCGGATTTTCTACGTCTTGTGCGGTTGCCACCCCCCATCGCATTCCACCGGTGCTCCATTTTCATTTCATGTTTCACCAGTACCATCGCCTCCGGTGCCGCAAGTAGTAATAGCGGGTGTTAAACACTACCAAAAAATAGCCATATACATATATAAATAAAATCCCAATATGCTACCCCGGCACCTAGTTTACCATATCGGGGCATACATTCGAACCATAAGTTTATTTCCAAAAACAGAAATTACAAATTTGTTATTTATATATTACTTATTTTTTCATATGTTTATGTTAAGTACAAATTAAAATTAAAAGAAATAAGTAAACAGTGAGGATATAAAAATAGTGACGCTGTAACTGGAATAAAATCAAATAATGTGAAGATACACTGTTGTTATTTTTTCAAGTTAAAAAAATCCACACCGGGTTGTTCAAATTACAAGAGTGAAACAATAATTATAAATTAGTCCGCTGTAAGAATCAAAATTATTCCTGTAGCCAAGGTCATCAAGGCATTGACTCAAAAACGGAAGGTCTACAGATCATATCCCTTCAGGACTGTCATTGACTGACTTTTTATCCTAATTTCTTCAATCCTCATAGCTGGTACATGTAGTAAAAGTCCCTAAGACTTACTCTTGGAATGCAACAGAGCATGCGTTAAACACTACCAAAAATGTAAGATTGAAACAATGTTTTGAATATAATGTACATTTAATTTAAAGTGTATTTTCCAAAGCATACGATGTAAAACTCGATAGCAGAGGTATGATGAGCTTACGAAATTACACAGAGTATAATTCCATCCTGTATTCTATTCAAACTAGAAATACGAACTTATGGATGCACTTCTCCTAAGTGCAACACAGAACGTAGACATCGATCTGCCTTTTTGACACACCTGCGTTCTAGTTAGGTGCGAAACATGCAGCTTTGGCGAAAACTACACAATGGAAAATAAAAGAGATTTTTGCTTTCTCTAGTATGTATGTTCAATGTACATAGTAGGTAGAGAATATATTGTATTCCCACCCAAAATTTCAACATCAAGATTTCTCATGAAATACACATACTGGGGATCAATAAATCTCTCCAATATATACGTAAAAGGTCCGTGTGTGTCTGTAGGACAGCATAACCTAAAGCCGGTTAAATACCAAACTTGGTGACACACCCCCAATCTACCCTTGTTCAATTTTATCAAAAGTGGCTGTAACGATCTTGCTTAGAATACTGTATACTAAAGAAATTAACATGAGAAATAAAATATACATCCTGAATTGCCTGAGAATAGCCTCTGAGGTCCTCTTTATTCTGAATGATTTTTGCCTAAGAGGTAATCCGTAAGAGATAGACAAAAGATTACTGCATAAAGATGTATATACCCCGTTAAAACACACAACCTATGTATATACAGTTTTTTAATAATTATCCATTTCCAATATATTCCCTAGTATTGGTTTTAATTTTACAATACTTAACTTTTCTCCAACGGTAAGATCTCATAGCTTCATTTTTGTTTTATTTTACTCCTGGTCGTAAAAAGAAAGCCGTATTTCAATGTCAGTCTCATAGCTACTATTTTTTTGAAATATTTTACTGTCGCTTTAGCTTTATTTCCCTTTTACTTAGAAGGAAGCAATTTATAAGAGTACTTCTGGCAATATTTATCTGGATTAGCGTAATAAAAGAAAAGAGCAAACTTTTGTGAGAATATGAATAAATTGTTTCTTTCACACCTGTCGTGTGTAAGTCAGAAGTTGGAGAGGTAGAGTCAGACTGGAAAAAGTAATGCCATAGCCGGGATTTGAACCACGGATTTCCTAGTTTCCGTTCAGGTGCTCTGACCACTGAGCTACCATGACTCAAATTCTCTGACCCGCGCTTTTCCCGGTAAACCATACGAATTCAGTCTACTCTATCTCACCAACTTCTGTCTTACACACGTCTGGTGTGAAATAAATAATTAACTCCCATTAAATGATTAGTAGTTAGTTAACTATAAAGCCCGAGACTAAAGTACTTACGCAATTAGTTAGCCGCCATTGACATCTCAAAATAAATTGACACATCCTTGTGGTTTACCGGGAAAAAACGCGAGTCAGTTGGAAAATTTGGTGGCGTGCAGGCATTTTGCCATGGTATCTCAGTGTTTAGAGCAACTGGACGGAAACCAGGAGATCTGTGTTTCAAATCCCGGCTATGCCATTGAATTTTTCAGTCTGTCTCTCCTCTCCAACCTTTGTGAGGATGTTTTGTTTGCAAAACAGATAAAGAAAGACATATGAGCGCAACACATCATATATTTGTATGTATAATCAACTCTAAGGTCAGAATTATTCAATAAGCTTCCCTATTATAGCAGCGGAGTAATACACAAAGTGGCATTTACAAGTCAGCTATCCAGGATATGCTAATATACAAGCTCGCGCGCGCACACACACACACATACACATATACGTACAAGCTTTATCTCTAGCACATGACAAGGGTGATAAATTTCCTTAGATTTACGTTGCTTTTCAAGACATCGAATAATATTCCTTCTCTCGTCAGCAATCCCTTCATTTCACCATCATCTCCTACCTCTACAGCAGAAGGTATGCGGAATGGCAGCTCCGGCCCATGATGTATGGAGCCAGCTTTACTCGAATGATGAATGGCCTGGGTTGCCCCTAATTATTTCATACATCACAATCCAAATATCCCGGACAGCAGAGGGGCCAGTGATCCATGGCGTCGGTGCCTTACAATGCCGTGGAAGCGCAACACATAGGGAATGTGTGCCCTCCATCATTGTTTCATGCCTCCTCACCCTCCAGTGCGTCATGCAATACAGCGATTAACACGCACACGGGCATTGTAGTTGTTGGTAATGGCATTGATGTTGATGGAGTTGTCCGCAAGGCCGACAAGTTGGGGAAGGGGGAGAAAGCAACGGCACACTCATTATCACCATCTTATCCGCAAAAGGAAGTTACTTGGGACTGCATTCACAGCAAATATAATATAAATTTTGTTTATGAATTTCTTATTCCAACTGCTTTTCAAACCGTCCTTAAATTAATGTATCACCACCATCCATTTTGTAGCAATCACATTTAAAACATTGTCCTTTTGCCAAGCAAACACCACTTTACACTAAATAACGTAATGAATAGTTGCGGGAAGAAATTCAACATATATGTACAGCGTTAAGCGTATAGACTGTGAAGTGTGAGACACACAAACATATGATTAAACTTCATTGAGGTTGCATGCATTTTCTGATTATAAAAAGAAAATATCTGAAGCTTCCTATTCACATGACCTTCTCTACATGCTCTACAAACTTCCTATAATAGATTATCTTCCTTCTACCTCATGCTAATCGAGATAAGCATAGCAGAAATCGTCATATTCCTTAACTTCTTATTAGTATAGGGGAACTAAGGGAATACACCACGCCAAATTATATTAGATTTTATAGGTTCATGATGGCCAAACAGACCTTGAACATAGAACATGTCAAAGCATACAAAATTAAATACACCAAGTGTACAACATTTAAAGTTATCTCATTACAATTAATAGAAACCATCTTAAAATTTCTAGTGCATTATAATTTAAAACAGGTATTAAACATTAAAAGTTGGGAATGTGTAAGACAGATTATCTTCTTGGCTTCTATACAACCGTGTCCAAATTTAATGTTAATACCTACATTCTCAAATTTCTAAATATGTACATAAAATGTACCAATGTCGTTTCCAAATTGTTAGTTATTATCCTCATAACTACATATACATTTCAACTTACATTGCTAAATACTTGAATTAATATCAGTTTTCTATAGCATTTATTGTAACAATTATTATACATAAAAACGCATTTGATTCTTAACCTGGGTCATATCATTTAGTGTTTATATTCTTACTTGTAAGTAATGAACGTCAATGTTTGATATTAAAATACACTTTTTCAATGTTGGTGTATTTATATGCAAAAGGCACTGAATGTTTACATCCTTACTTATATGTAAGAGCGTAAAATTTGATAGATACACGTTCTAAAAGTTTAAGTACGTACATTAAACATATTATTGTCAGCTATAATCAAATGTTTTAAATGCTATTACTATGCTTCTTTGCATGGGCAGGAGTAGCAAAAACGAAAACACGGACAGCTTCCTGTAAACAACTATTTTTTTTTTAATTGAAACCAATGACAAGGAACAAGAAAGAAACGTATACGATATGAGTTGTGTGTTTTGACGTGATCTACATTTTTGTGTAATAAGTTTTCGTCTATATCTTATAGTTTACCAGTTATGCAAAAGTCATTCAGAAATGAGATCACTTCAAAGGCTATTCCCTGGAAGTTTAAGAAATACGTTTTATTTGTCATGTAAGTGTCTTTAATATTGGATATTTTAGTAAAAATCGTTACAGCCATTTTTCAGAAAATCAAAATTTTAGGAAATGTTTCATTTAGAGGGTAGTTTGAGTGGGGAAATTTTCGTATCGCACCCTTGGGAGACACTAAACTTAAATTCCAGGTTTGGTATTTAACGGACTTTTCTTGTTTGACCTCTGCTGCGCACTGATACACACACAGACACACAATGATATTTTTCTGAAAATGCTTTTAATGAATTCAAGGGACCTCAAAACACGTATTTCCAATGAAATCCCGGAATCTAATATTTGGATTGTTATATAATACAATATTTTCTCCAGCTACAGTATATATTGTACATATGTGTTGAAGAAAGAAAACAAGCTTGGTATTTAACGGACTTTTCGCTTTTAGGTTATGCTGCTCACACACACACACAAACATACACTAATCTTTTCTAAAAATGCTCAACGGATTCATGTGACCTCAAAACATGTATGTTTGATGTCATATCTCTATCCAATTTTGGATGGAATACTATACGTTCTGCCCCCACTATGGACAGTGAACATAACATTCGGTAGAGGAAGTAAAAATAAAAAACATAATCAGGAACACATGAGTGATACTTTTAATTATTTATCTATTCTCCAAAAGCATTATCCCTCATCTACAAAAGCATGTTAAGTCTTTTGTTTATGTCATTATAACAAATATTCAGAATGAATATATAAATTATTAAATAAGTTAATATATAAACAATGATTACTTCACAATTTTTCAAAACGATGATTAATAATTTGATAAAATTTATGAAAACATTTTATTTTGAATATCTGGGTTTTAGGTGATTTTTAAGACATTTGGCAGAAGTTAAAATTTTATTCTAAATTAAATCTATTTATACCATGTTTTGGACATTCAAAAAGGAAATGGTGGTCACTTTGACAAGAATTTAGAGAGGAATGCCTCATCTGAATTAATTATTTTAAAACCTCCAAAGTATGATTTGATGTTTACATGTCCAGTTATAAACTGGGTTGATTGAAAAGAAAGTTAATAATGTTTCCTTTAAGTCTGTCATTGACTTGTTAGCTGGTCATTGAATGATAATTAAAACAAGCCATATAAAGAAAGTTTTAAATTGTTTCTTTGTGTGAGTTATATAATAATGGTGACATATCCAAACAAGTATATTATGTGAATACCTATTCAGATTCCAAATGCATTCTCCAATGAATGTTTACAATTGTGGTCGCCACTGTCACTTCTCTGAAAAGCTTGGCTTTCTGATACTTAGTGTTTCTGCACTCTTATGTCTAGAAAACCAAACATTCATTCAAAACTTGCGGAATTGTTGTTGTTATGAACAACCAAAACATACGGAAATTAAGAATAAGTATCTAGTGTCCACCATTGCCAATTTATAAAAAATAATCATTACTTTTAGATATTCCAGTATTTATGAAACAACGAACCGAATTCCGATTAATGCAAATCATATATTTAACGTCCCTTATGTAATGAGACCAACAATGTAAAATGAAACAGTTCCATAAATTCATTTAATTTTCCTTTTATGTTTATTTTTCTCGAATTTTAATTTACCTATGATTTCCGCTACCAGGAAGAAACCATCTGGGTGATCAATGCTTTCCAACTCCAAGCTCTTTTTCCGAGATGAAGATCAAACATGCGTTACTGTTTTTTGGATTATGATTATGCTTGATTCATTGAAAGAAAACAAACAGGGGAAATTCAGACCTTTTCCTACACATGTGGCCAGGACCTCACCAGGACCATTCTTTCAAACTGAGCAGTTCCCGTGATATCCTCATGTGCTCATAAATGGCAAGTGCCAGGAAGGCACTCCGGAATATTTTCTTCCCAAGTTTACTCACTCAAATATCATTTCATTGTTCTACTAGCAGCTTCCAATGCCTGTGACACGGTAATCAGAGAGAGAGAGAGAGAGAGAGAGAGAGACAGAGAGAGAGAGAGAGAGAGAGAGAGAGAAGTGTTGAAATGATTCTTAAAACGTCGGGACTGGAAAAGGTTAACTCTGAATGAAAGTCTTTTGCTATTTTCATACATAGTTCACGGAATTACAAGACAACATTTTGAATTAAATCAAGATGTTCTCTAGCTTTTAAATATAGTAAGAAGCTTTGAATAGTTATATAATTATGTAACTTGTATAATATGACTGATTGTGACCGGAGTATATGTCAAGAGCGAAAGCTCACAGGATAATTTTTATGAGTGTTACAATGAGATTATACCCGTGTTACGTACAACGTCGTATGGAGTTTTAGCATTAAATTACGTAAAAAATGTAATACATATGCTAAGAGAAAAATTATAATATATCAGAGATCACAGACGTATGGCGTAATATGGTTGCTAAGTAGATGTTGCTTCATTTGTTTGAACACTTTTAGAGGAAGATTAAAGTTAATAATAAAACTATTGAAAATATGGATATTTTAACGAAACTACGAGTGCTGAGAGTTTATTAATTCCAGAAAAATATGTATAATATTGTTGGTTTTGGTTTTAAAATAAATTGAATGAGGTGATCATTGTGTTTGAATGTTGCCGCGCTAGCGAGAGTGACGATTTCATGTTTTCTTACAGAACATTGGAGAAAATTAACTGTGGCGGTGATGTAGTCATTGCGGTCTTGTTGCTATGGTAATTAAGTCATCCATTTACTGGCACTGGTGCCAGAAATGTGGTAGTTTCGCAAGATTTTTCCGTAATAATAAGCCGTTTTAATGGTAGCATTACATAAACAGTATTATGATCTTTCAGGAGGTAGAAAACAACTGTCAAATCATACAGAGTGATTTATATAGAACTGACACATTTCTTTCTTTAATTGTTCCGTTGGAAATTCATTCAATGACCCAATTTTAGCACCAAATTAAGCAGAATGTTCTGGAGTTTAGATTCCTTGTCACTAGATGCGCAGATGAAGCATGGTTCCATTTATCCGGTTATGTGAGCTCACAGAACTCACGCCATTGGGCCATTGAAAATCCACATGTCATCCATGAAGCACCTATGCACCCGGTTAAAATCGGAGTTTGGTGCGCAATATCCGCACAGAGAATAGTGGGGCCAATTTTTTTAACCAGACTGTGAACACTGCAGAGTACCGACTGATTTTCATGGAGTATGTTGAGCAACTGAACGATGTAGAGCTGAGTCAAGGATATTTTCAGCAAGATGGCGCTACATGCCATACATCAAGTGAATCCATAAACCTAATTGCAAGTTTTTTTTTGACGACCGGATAATTTCCAGGAACCTGTGGCCACCGAGATCTCCGAATTTGACATCGCTGGACTTCTTTCTATGGGGTTACTTAAAATACAGGGTCTACGCCACACGTCTCCAGACATTGGACGATCTGAAGCACAACCTATCAAAAGAGATTCAAGCTATTGACAACAGAGTCCTCCGACGAGTGGCCAGTAACATGAAACGACGTGTTGAGTTGTGTCTTATGCAGGATGGATTTGCTATTGAGGTAAATAATCTCCCAAAATTCCTCTACAATTTAGGTATAATAAGTTGTCGCTAGTAAAATTGTTTTTGAAACAATTAAAGAAAGAAATGTGTTAGCTCTATATAAATCTGCCTGTATATGTATACATTTAAAAGAAAAGATAGTACTATATTAATGTGGGATTGTTTACTCCTTAGTTTTCTGAATGAGTTTGAAAGGGAAACATGTTATGTCCTCGGCTGGTTTCGAAGACTAATCCATTTGTGACGTCATCGGGAAACAGACAGTGAAATAAAAGAAAATGTTAAACTTTGACCAATTATAATTGTCCTAGGCAATAACACCACACTAGTTTGCGAATTATCCGATAAGACGTCTCGTCGATACTGCACATATTAACTCAACTCAGTATGCACTGATTTCGTCATCACTTTTCATTAAGCGGCAAATTGAAAAATGGCGAACTCATGATTCGGCCAAGCTTCAAAAGAATATATTGATTACTTTACAACTGATTCAAAATTCAAAAACTCGGAAAAGAATGAAGATGTATTTGGAATCAATTTCAACAGTTTTGTGTAGTGCTTCATTACGAACTAACAACAAAAACTTAAATATCACAGACCACACACGTATTGAATTATTGGAGTTATAATATGAAAAAGGCCAATGGCGATGACTACAAAGATATTGCATGAAAACAATTTGGAACATCACTAAAAAACTAATACAGGAAAAGTAGATATTTCAAAGAATACAATATTAATTTAAACTCATTAACAGCCCAGGAATTTAGTTCCGCCAGGGTTGCAAGGGATGCAAAATGTAAACAACTGCAGAACAACTAAATTTATACTCTAAGTGGTGTTGATTATTGCCTCCGCTCTCAATAGTTAGCAACAGTTGGCAACCTATAGTTTATCATTTAGTAGGCCTTCATATATTGAGATCTGGTTTAACTAGCTTCACAAGAAAACCTGATAATGTGCCTTTTATGTGTTTATAATAAATATTATTATAGTTTTGTGTAAGAAATTTTATTTTGTCAGTCACTTAAATGTAATCATGAAATAGTTTTATAAAATTGCACTCCTGCTTTTATCTTACTAGCTTAATTATCAGTGAGATGATACACCACGCGTGAAATCACTACAGATAATATCCAGGCTTGGTTGGTTTATTGGATACGAGAGCTTTCTTCTCAGGATGTGTGGATTGGAGATAAATAAGCACCAGTAAATTAATCCTTCAGTGCTCCTAAATCTGTTTCATTATTGTTCCCCTTATTTTAACCATTTTCCTAGTCCAAACCTAGGAGAACGAGAAATTAACCATAACTCATGTTTTCACAGCCTAATCATGCCGCCGTTCCGGCAAAAGGTAACACATGAATCGACGATATTGACACAGTTCGAAACTATATTGCTAAGCTAGATGAAGTTTCCTTTCACACCCCGTTTCTAGTCCCTTTAGTTTCTTTCACACTCACATAGATTTTTATTTATTTTCTTGGTTCACGAGACAGACTATAACACATTGCTATTAGTTCCCATATTTTGGAAAGTTCGGGTGTCTTCCATCTGCAGTTATCACATTAGGCCGAAGGCATAACTGCGTAGTAAATAATTATACAGATTCTCGAAATAAATACTACGATAAGTAAATATGCGTAAAAATACTCAGTAAATTTCTTTCTTCTTAGTAAAATCGTATTCAGTATACCGCGCTTAGGTTTTACATTTCTCATTAGACTAAACTATGACTTCGGTGCATAAAGCTCAAGAAAAACTTCTGCTCTGTAGTTAATCCTACGTAAAAAGGTAGGCCTTGGTTGTTTAGCTAAAAATCTGATGTGTTCCAATCTCTTAACCTTCTCTGGCAGTCATTCTTACAAAAGATTATTCTTTTATCCGCATCCTGCTAATCGAGATAAACATTAGCAGAATTGGTCCTATTACTTGCTTCTTTGTAAATATAAGGGAAATATGGGAGTACATTAGGATAAAGTGATACTCAGATATTTTAAAAGATGGTCGCTATGTAAACAATTGGGGTTCAATTCGCTTTGCATGGCCAGCACTAAAAGAAATGAATCCGAAGGTTGCTTTCCGATTGAGAAAAGTTAGGTAGTTTAAAATTGAAACCTGTAACAAAGAACATCTTGATAATGGTCTACCCTACAAGAAAAATTATACATGACATAAATTGTGAGTTTTAACGAAATCAACATTTTTGTTCACTTATTTTTTGTCCATTTCTTACGGTTTAAGAGTTATACAACATTCTCCCAAATTCATCCAGAATAAGGAGGTCTTCAGAGACGACTCCCAGAAAATTCCATATATACATTTTATTTCTGATGTAAATATCTTTAGTATTTGGTATTTTAATCAAAATTATTAGAGCCACTTTGAGGAAAACAAACTTTTCAAAAATGTTTCCATCTAAGGCGTAGTTCGTGGTGAGAGAGATTTTCATGAAAACCTTCGTGTTGTATCCTTGGAAGACATTAAACGTAAATTCTAAGTTTGATATTTAAAGGTATTTTCGTTTCTGAGCTATGTTGTCCATAGACACACACACACAGACATACTCACGGACCTTTTTATAAAAATATATTTGGACTCGGGGGACCTTAACACATATACTTAAGTTGAAATCTCGCCATTGAATTTTTATGTGGAATACAATACCTTCTCTAGCTGCAATGTAAATTGCAGATACGGGCTAGGGAAAGTAAAAAAAGCTGAAATAAGAATGGGTACATATTTACAAATTCGAGGTAGAAAGACATCCAGAGAGAAGAACGGCATTAGAATGTGATCTTTCTCCGTTGTCAAGAGATAAAATAGTAGTCTCTGATTCCGGACGTCGCGGGTTCAAACACGCCGGAGGGCCCCGGTAGTTGGCGCGCTTGCCGTTGACGTTCTGCCGCGAAAGGGTAGTGGATTCAAACCCCACTATGGGCATAGATATTTAGTGATGTATATTTATGTGTCAGTGTTCTATCTAAGTCATTCTATTCTCCTGATGGCCAAGTAGATTTTGGCTGAAGACCAACATATACAAACAAAAAAAAAAAAAAAAAAAAAAAAAAGGCGTGGCGGAGGGCAATGGCTTTTTTTTCGGGGCGTAATGGAGGGAAATAAAGCCAGTGTTCTCGTGATGTAGATTTACAGCAGATAAAACAACTTCGCTTGATAAAGAAACCAATGAGCAAAATTAAGTGGTGTTTCTTGCCCGGTATAGAAGGGGACGATGAGAACCATAAGAGTAAAGGACGACCATAAAAATGGCTTTGGAGAAATTACAACTGCCTTTATAGGATTGGGAAAGTAAAAATCGAATGTTTAGGAAAACACTTTTTACGAGCTAAGACCAAAAGGCGTGAGCAGTCCTAACCTGCGAATGAGAATTTTTCTCAGGTGTGTGGCACATACTGGATTTCAAATTGGAATCGATAAAGAAACAGTGGTGTGTCAAGACGCAGTCTAAAGGAAAATCGCATTCGTAAGGGAAAAAACCCTAATGTTTTCCATTCACATGACTTTCTCTAGCTGTTCCGTGAACACACCTTTCTTACAAAAGATTAAACTTGTATCTACCTCATGCTACTTGAGATATACTTTAGGAGAATTACTTGATTCTTTGAAACCAGAAGGCTATGTGAAAAATTGAAGGTCCGTTCTCTTTGGTTGTCAGGAGTAAACAAAAGACAGAGGAAAGAAAGTTGACTTACCGTTTGAGAAAAGTTTAAATAGCTTAATATTGAAACCAAATAACGGGCGTCTCTTCGTCAAAACTGTAACTGGCATAAATTGTGTGCCTTAATGAGTTCTGCATTTTTTGTGTAGGTACAGTTTACCAGTTAACAAAAGTCATCTAGAATGAATAGGTCTTCAGGGGCTATTCCCAGAAAATTCAAGATATACATTTCACTAGTCATGAAAATGTCTTTAATAAAAATCGTTAGAGCCATTTTTGAGAAGACCAAAATGTTCCATGTAAAGGGTAATTGGGTGGGGGAGATTTTCTTCTAAATCTTTATGAGGCATCCCCGGAGGATATTGAAATTAAATTCGAAGTCTGGTATTTAACCAACTTTTCGCTTTTGAGCTATGCTGCCCACAGACTCACACACATAGACACACACGGACATGTTTCTAACTTCATTTTATTCATGGGGTCTCAAATCATGTACTTCCGGTGAACTCCTGCAATACAAGGAGATGTAGTATACGTAAATAGAAACTTAATCTGATGGCTCATGTTATACATGCGGAAGTCCCGCATTCATAGCATGTGTTTAACAGTTTAGAAATAATAATTATCTGGATCTATTCTACAATATAACTTTGTTGTAATTTTAATTTATCTCATATTTGTTACCTTTGTTACTTACGGAAAAGTAATCATTTCCGAGGTATTTTTATGCTAGGCTCTCTTGGAAAACATATGAATCACTTCCTTCTCCCAGCTTAATAGAAGATGTTTCTCGTGTTTCTCAAATCGGATCAAGTTTACCTTCATTTTTATATTGTTAGTTTTCAAACAATAGTTTCTCGGTTAAGATTTTACCGGAATACCTTTGTAATTTTTATTTTGCTACTTTAATAGTTTTAGATTTTTTGTTCCTTATTCTTGGTGTTTGAAATACTGCAACCTTTTAATACATTTACCCACTCCCCCTAAAAAAGAAATAATTCTCCAACTTTGCTTATACCTGTTCTACTGGAAACTCAGTTTCAGACAGATATGTACCGGTTTGTTTCCAGATATCGACCACCAAAACAATCCTTTATGTTATGTTTCACACCGAAGAAGCGATCAGTTGAACAATTGATGTATACGGGCGAATGTGAATCTGAACAAATAGGCTGATAATCGACTACTATAGAAAAGTAAAATCTACTCCACAGAAAGTTATATGATTCGTTTTATGCATATGTAATGCAGTATATATTTTTTCTGTTCCTTTTCCTAGCGGAAAAGCAGAGGGCAATATTTTATGCATACGACCCAATATACTCGTTTACTTACATTTTTCGGTGACTCGTTTTTCCCTGTCTTGCCTATGCTTCATAATTGTAAAGTTTTCTTTACACTTAATACTTTTTTCCTTAGCTTAGTCGAAAAGTGCTTGAGTCTGTACACCTTATATATCTGTTTGTAGCTAAATACATATATTTTCCTTAATACACACAATAAGTAATACCTACCAGGTGGCCAAACTGCCCCCACGTTTGATGTGTGCAGATATCACTTCCTGCGCTAAAAGAGTTGTAGAACTAAAAGAGGAAATTTCAGCTTAAAACCCGCCAGGGGTAGAAGGGCCGAGCGACCTTTGTTTTACACTGAGACGTGGGAAATATATATAAAAATGTAGTTTTAAAAAAACGTTGTTTTATAAAGAAGTATTCCATTGAAGAGGTGTATTGTACTATTTTAAATAGCTCCAGAGCCCAAAGCAAGGGGCACAGTTAAATATTATGGTAACAGTTGAATGTCCTCTATCAATACCCAAATATTACAAAAACCATTTCCTATGAAAAGCGGTTTTCGATTCTTAGATGGATTGTAGTCAAAATTTAACTCCCAGTGTCCCATAAATTCCTTACTCATGATCAGTAAACTTACGTCATACCATCTAAGAACTAGTGCATAATTTGATTTTGGTTGGTGTGAATACAAAAAAAAAAAACACATTGGATGTAAAAAGGTATCGTTTCAACAGAAATTCTAAGCTCGAATGCTGATTTAACGAAAATAATGAATAAGTCCACGACTTTTGATTAAGATGTACAGCACCGTAAGGAGCTGTAGAAAAGTAAAGAATAATTTATTATGAAAATTAAGCCACGTACGATAAAATTCTCCTGGAAAACCAAGCGAGTTGCTCCTTTCTGTATTTTTTTATTTTTGCTTTTGTTCTTTTATTTTTCCTTTTTTTTCGATAAGAATATCAAAAACTGGAAGAGGGAATGCGAGCTTGCTGATCATAATTATTATTTGCTGTAACAATAACACTGAGTGCCTCAAAGTTTAGTCTAGTGGAAAGACTAACGAATACAAAATATATTAATAACTGCAATATTGTAGAGAAAAGTGTACTTTAAATAATTATTGCACATGTAGAAGAATATGTAATTACTTATTCAAGAGAAATAATATACTTATAGTGTATAACAAAAATATATCTGTAAATGAATAGTTTTTTTCACAGTGGCCGTGTGTAGGATAGGTACTGGAAAGCTAGACTCAGACTAAGCATTCAATGCCACAGTCGGTATTGAAAATCGGATCTCTTGATCTAACCACTCATATACCATAGCGATTTTGCTATAAATTTCCAGATGACTCGAGATTTTTCAGATTAACCACAAAGAGATCTCATTTTTTAAGATAACATGCCCCAGTGGAGACTTAACAATAAATCCCGGGCTTCATATCAGTCAATTATTGTCAATTAATTGCCTCTTCCACACTAGTCGTGTGAAGGACAGAAATAGTTTCAAGTGATATAATGAATGAAGTGGTTTTTCTGCACTTTTGACACCAGATCTGTTGGAAAACCTAAGCGTTGACCTTGGCTTTTGGGATATCTTATTATAAAAATTTATGTGTCCCATTTATATAACCTTCTCTACATTTCTGTAATAAATTATTGTTAAAAAGCTTAATTTTCTGTCCACTTCATGCTAATTGAGATATAAGCAGATATTGTCTTATTACTTGCTTCTTTCTAAGTAGAAGAGAAATAGCTATTACTATAAGCTAAAGCGTTAGTCAAATCTTTTAAAGGCGGTTGCTATGTGATTGGAGTCCCCTTGTTTGTATGTATGACCAGGTGTTGATAAATTCCTGTATGAGAAAAGTCATACATAAAGCTGAAACCAATAACAAGGAATATTTCAGGAACGGTTACCTCTACAAAATAAAAAAATAAAAAAAAAAAAAATAAAGAAAAACGTATGTGTTTTAACAACATTTACATTTCCTTGAGTAAAAAGTTTTTGTCTACCTTTTACGGTTTACCAGTTATGCAAATTTCAACAAAATTCATTCACAATAAAGAGGTCTTCAGCGGCTATTCCCAGAAAACTCAAGTTATTTATTTTATTTTTCATGTAAATATCTTTAATATGCGCTATTTTAATCAAAATCCCAGCCATTTGAGAAAAAATCAACATTTTCGAAAATTGTTCCATGTAAAGGGTAGTTTAGGGTGGGAAGATTTTCTTGAAAGTCTTTGTGTCGTATTTTGGAAGATACTAAAATTAAATTCCAAGTTTGGTATTAACGGACTTTTTGTTTTTGAGCTATCCTGTCCACTCACACACACTGATCAGTTTTCTAAAAACACCTTTTTAGACTCATGGGGTCTCAAAACATGCATTTTCGGCGAAATTTTGGTATGAATTTTTGGGTGGATTACAATACCTTCTCTATTCACATAGTGCGAATACAGAAAGTAAAATTTTCCAAGAGCACACAGCACCACAAGCCGAAAGGCTTATAGAGGGTCAAAGTAATAGTAACGTCACAACTTCGAACATTACACGAGACTAGTAGGAGCCTATGAACGCCTTAAATACTCTTTAGCTGTTACTGATGAACTTCTCTTGGATTCTATGGAACATAGGATGCTTCTCGTTCAACCAATAAATAAACTGGACATTTTTCTTCCCTCGTCTCTCGTGATCATTCCTTCTGGAATTTGGCTACAGCTGCATATAGGTCACGAGTCAGTGATGACTAAGTTAATGTTTGAGTGAGCTCGTGTTCTCGGTGTGACATAGTGCGATTATCCCAGGTTTGACGTACAGTGAGTGAGTGCTATGCAAAAGACAATTAATGGACATTAAAAACAAAACTAGGTCTCAATGGTGATTAGTAAAGTGAAGTGACATAGAAAAAACCTACACGTATGTCTAGGTAAATGTATCTGGGGCGAATGTCGGCGTCACTTGTCTTAAAATCTGTGCTAAATTCAGCATTAGCTTCTTTGAGTAACGAAAACTACTTAGAACATTGTGGCTCTGAAGAAATGAGTGGATAGAACAGAATCAGTAACTAAAGAGTTCCTTCACAAACCAAGCCCAGGCTTCCAATGTGGCTTGAAAGTAATATTTTACTTTACACTAATTACCGCCATGCTAAGTAATTCGCATTCTCGAAATTGACATTGTTGGTTGGAATGATTTATAGAAAGTGCCGCGCCCAAAGTAGAAGTCCCGTTAGAATTAGTGTGCATATTTTTCAGGTCTGAGGGACCTTGTAGGAGCGGCGCAGACGCTGAATGGTTAAGACTGTTCGCCTGTCATCTACAGGGTCCGGGTTCGATCACAGGGAAACATATATGGTTATTGTGATGGACAAAGCTGCATCTCCCTAGATTTTCTCTGGGTTCTCCGAATTTTCCCGCTACTCATTCCACCAGTTGCTGTATAATCATCTTTTCTGTCACCTAGGCATCAAGCTGATCACCCATCCTTCTTTCTCTCTAATACAGAGCTTTTGCTCCACAATAGGTTTTTAAGAGGTGGGTAAAGAAATAAAGAAAGAAAATAAGAAAGAAGGAAAGAAAGAAACATTTTAGAATGTGCCATACTCTGAACACGCAACACCTTTCATTTAAACGTTTATACTCCATTTCGAGAGAAACAAAATCCTATTTGCATTGTTACTGTGTTCAAGCTTGCATCCTTCACCTCCCACTGAACATCTTCTCTATGTGTAAATCTAAAATCCTGCCTTCGTTGTCAAGAGCAATGATTATACGAAAATCCACATACTGTAAAAGTTTGTTCACACAACTTTAGAATATGTTGTAGCAGCTCTAGGAATTTGGAGGTTTGTGAGGAGTATTAACATGTAGGCGCTAATAGCGGAGAGCTTATGTGAGTGAGAGAGGACAAAGCCGTTGTGTATTTTCCTTAGAGCACCATTGAGATGGTTTAGCCTTGCCGTTAAGAGCACCTGATATCATATGGGTTTATGAAGAAGCCGCCCAAATGGGGTCTCTGTTGTACATATAATGCTAAGACATATTAATGCTTTTCATTAGAAATCTGAACAATTCTAAAGTAGCGTCCCAGTTTTCGTGGTTGATACACGCAAACCATTTTTCAGATAAAATGGACACCTTCCTCGTCATGAATTTCGAAGTGTACAATATGTATCTTGGAAGGCAACTAAACATACAATAAATCTTCTGTCAAGTATATTACATGTTTACTTCTTGTCCATAACGTATGCCGTACCTTATCAAAATCTGGAAGGAGAATGTTCATATAAGCCTTGTATTAACTCCATGGCACGACAGCTCACAAGGATCATTGGCCTATCACCCGGCCGCTGCGTCCCCCATCTCGGCCCATAACAGACATCATGGATGGGGTGCAGTATTGGAGGGTAGAACGTGATCAGCGCCTCATGTCCCTCCCGGCCGGTTAATGCGGTCCTCGACCTGGAGCGTCTACTTCTCCATCAAGTAGCTCCTCAATTGGTCCCCCAGGGTCCTCACGAGGCTGAGTGCACCCCGGGCTAGGTCTCCCAGCGGGGGAAAAATCCCCACGCCGATACTGGGAATGGAACCCAGGTCTGCCTCTTGGCAAGCAGCTGGGCTACCTCCGCGCTAAGGAGATGATCATTTAAGCCTTGTAGTCTGCATTTAAAATAACTATACATCAAGAATGCTGCTCTGCTGTTAAGAGATAACCTTTTCCGCAACAGAACTGTAATTTATTCACTCAGTTCTTTAGTGTCATCTGGATAGCTAAGAAATTCATGAGGTGAAGCAGTTCGCGAAATATAATTATCCATAAGTGTTGTAAAATCGTTTTTCAAGTCTTTAATCTGGGCACGGACTGCAACCTTGAGCACTGCAAAGCATAATGGAATATTTCCGAAGAATGGGTTCTTCCAGAAATACCTATTGATCTGGAGTTATTCTTATGACGATGTTTCAAAGCACACTAAGTGTGGCTTTTGCGAAACAAGCTTGTACCGTAAAAATATTTGTAAAATGAGCCTGAAGGGTAATGTGGCAACAATTAATTGTGAACTCATTTCCCAATTTCACACACAGAAATAGTGTCTTAACACGTGCTCTTATTTTCCCAAGGGGTCTGAAGTTGTTTCTCATCTATGATCAACTTAAACATTAAATCAAACTTTAGTTCTTTTAACTACTTTTGTCTTAAATAGAAAACCATGTTCTTCGCATATTCATTTTAGACAACACACACTATCTCTTCACAATTCATGAAAGTCCTGCAGAAGCGAAGGAATCATGAAGTTCGGTCCGCATTTTTCAAGGTTTCGCATTTTCAATGGAATTGAAACGATGGAATCCCTAATTTCGAAACTTGCGCTGATTGTAGGATAATAAGATGTCCTTGTATTATATATTATCAATATCGGTTTCAAGCTAAACGCTGTTCGGACTCGTTTATCGCCTAGCATGTGTTGTTCGTCGTGAACGACAGTTTGAGTTTCTTCAATTAAGAGAAATGTTTGCCACCTTACCTGATGCCGATTTCGTTCTTTATTCCTCAGAACCTGTCGTGGTTTTGTACTCAGAATATCAGGAACTATTGTGGGTGCCCTGTTGAAACGAGATTAGCTAGCTGCTCATAATTGGTAGTGAGCCAAGAGGCAATCGGGATCTCAGGATACCTGGTGGTAATTGAAAGCGCGTTGACGACACACGAGATCTAATTAAGACTGGTAAGTATATATTATGTTTTACCATGCATGACGATTTTCGTCATTATATGCAAAGCCGAAAATTGACACATCACAATACCACAATATGTAGCGCGGACTACAATAGCACAGTTTACTGATCACCTGGTAGCACAACGTAGTATACATGACTGATTTATACTCTATATAAAAAAACAAAATAAAAAAAAAAACTTGCGCATCTGAAGTCATCAGACGGCGTTGCTAAATGTGAACAGGGACGTGCCAAATGTAAATCTAACAGAAGTTTATATATTCCAAGGAAACGAGCCGGAAATCAAAAATTCTGCTCACCCAATTGTCAGCATTTAGCACGGCTTGAAAATGTTACAACTAGTGTCATGCGGCACACGAAAATAATTCTGCTATTCTTTTTAATGGATTGGACTTCCCAGGTGTATCTAAATATATATCCATCTCACTCATTCCCTTGCCATGATCTCAAAGGAAACATACAAAAGACTACCGCAACTTCCTAAACTGAAATGCATACTCTCCTCCAACCGTAAAGTGTTGCTGGTGTGTGTGCAATATACAGATAGACTATAAACCGCGTTTCTTATAATTATATACCTAATTAAACTAAGCAACACGACTAAATATAATATATAAAGATAACAATAAATTGCAATACAACCTAGTTACTAAAAACACTAAATGAGAAGAATATCGTATCAAATGCACTATGAGAAAGCGATGATATAAAGAAAGCTTTAACATTACTGCATTTCATGCATTTATTTTGTCTTAAATTTTCTCCGGTGTATTTAGATAAAATTATCAATTCCAAGGCTGAGCGTCAGCTATAAAAAGAATATTACTACTTATTCTTATTTTTTTATCCAGACACGCAGCCATTACCAGTCATTAACTATTCTATTCAGAGCAAATAATGGACGAAAACCTCTAGCATTAAGCCAGGCTTTCCTTAGTCGAGTCAAAGTCGCTTGAGGGCATGCAGGGCTGTTCCCAGCCCTCATTGCGGACAGCACGACTACACACTCCAGTCATTCGGTAGTGGTATTGTTTCATGGCTGTGATGACTGCTATATCCTCGATATTCCTTTAGAACTAAGCTAAAAGTAATTGATTTACAAAAATAGATTGAGTTAAAACATAAATATAAAACATGAATGGTATAAATCATTTTAACACTTTCCTTTCACGAGAAAGGTTTCCTAAGTCAAACAATCTTTCTGCAATAATTTTGTGCATGTTTGGAACAACCTATGTATGCAAGATACGTTATTCCTTAAAGAAACTTACAAAATGACGCCATAGAAGTGAATTAAATTATGAACACTTGAAAGTATATTTCTAATAGGGTGAAACACAATGTATTGAAAAGGTGGAACAAAAAGCTGCAAATCGCAGCGAATTACCGATGTGGAAAATAATATACCTTCATTAACGAGTTGTTTTTAAATAACAGGTTTGCTGTGTTTTGTATTTATTTAGTTGAATTTTCCAAAAAAAATACGTATGGTCACGTATATAATGGTCCCTATAGTATTGCTCTCGTTATTGTCTAACAATGAAATGTGATTCAACAAGACTTTTCAGTTCAATTATATCTATATCAAGAATTCGGTTCGCATTCAAATTTTGGTCCCGCCATCTCAGCAGTTGTTTTCCTTGCTCGCCCTTTTCAGGGCTTTGGGGTATTAAGTTAGGCACAATAGGACAGCCAAATAAAGATGCCTGCATTAAGCATAAACGAAGTTGCCTTCAAGGCAAGGCGACAAAAACTGGGCCAAATCGGATTGGAGGTATAAATTCAAATGAAGGGTATTTTTGGATGCTGATAAAGAATGAAATCACTCCTCTCCTGCTTTTCAGTGACAGAAGCCCATAATCTGAATCTGCATGACGTGACAGTCCCACTTCAGTTTCCTTCAGTATTCACCGTAAAACTACAAGGATAAAATTGAACTTTCAATAATGACTTGTGAAAAATCATTTTCTGGGTCTAATGATTAATAAATCACACTAAACCCTGTTTTTTCATACTAATTAAATAGTTAAAGATTTTGGACAGAATAGTGGTGACGGATAAAAAAGTATTAGCAGATAAATGTGTAACGGTAGGCGTTGATATTAAACAACGTCAGTTTCAACTTGGTGCTTACTGACAAGTATGAGACATTCACGGTACCCTCGGAGCAGACAGGCGTCATTGGGCTTCGTCTCCCTTTCTGTTATTTTTCCTTGTTCCATGCACTTAAGTTGGCGCCACTAAACTCGTAGGCCAGCCTTACTTATATCAACATCACTAAATGTAGGTGTGGAGAGAAAGAGTCCTAGTTTTCCTCTTCGGTACGACAATACGCTTTATTAACCATATAACTTTCACCCAATGAAAATGGAGGAGTTTCAGCTCTATCTTGCTGCATTTCTGTAGTATACAAACATTATTCTTCGCTCAATGCACAGTACTTGTCATGCACTAAGTGAAAATACTTCGGCAGGTCTACTCCACGTGGTGTCTGGGTGATAATCCTTTGCCACCGACGTTTATTGCCCAAGTACCTCGTCTCTTAGACATAAGCCGCGCCACGATTCTTCCTACATAGGGTACTAAGGTCTCAGTGCTTACAATGTGTATATAAATGGTATATTACATTTTTAAATGCACATTTGTAGTTCGGCCTCCATTGCGAATTTTGTGTCTAAAATTGGGACCCCAGTTATCCGTGGTAAGAGAGATGACCTTTCCGTAAGTTACCAATTGCCCTCTAAGAAGTTCTGGGTTCAGAGCCTTGAGTAGGTTCTATAACTTCGCAATATTAAAACGTAAGTCTGTTGTAGTCCTAGTATCCTTACAGCTCTGGCCATTACTATGTAAGGACTATCTCACCATTGTTATGTGGATTGGTGCTCTTTTATTTGTTTCTAACTTGCTTTGGATATATATACGTAGATATTTCACACTACGCTTCTCATATCATAAATACCAGCGAGGAAACCTTGCTCTTTAGTTTTGGGCAGCTGAATTTGAAAGAGGCTTCAGGAGAATAAGTATGGGGCCAGTATTCCAAAGAGGTGGAACAAATGACAAAAGTATATTATGGAAAGGTTCTAAAAGAGTTTAATAGATATTAGCCACAGAAAATTGAATCACATTGTAAAATTAAGCATTTTCTAGTTCTAGTTAATGAAATAAAATTGAGCAAGAAGAAAGAAAAGATCAGAAATGACATGGTTTAAGCTAGGAAGCTGCAGGACACAGAGCATGACTGAGGATTTTGGTACGAATATCTGCCCATTCTGTGATTTGAATGAAGACCAGTACACATTTTGGTACGAATATCTGCCCATTCTGTGATTTGAATGAAGACCAGTAAACATTTTGACGCAATTTGCACATGGGAGAACCAGCGTAAAATTAAATTCAAAGAAACATGTTTAATTCCTGCTAGACGAAGATTAGTATGTTGGGATCTAGAGGCTGACCAAAAAAATCAGCAATTTCCTGGGTAAAATGCAAGAAGCCAGATCAAACTTTTCAGCTAGTTAGATGCAATTTATATTTACCTTTCTCGTTCTTTTTCTTTGCATTCATATAATTTCTAATTCTTTTCCTTCAAATCCAAAAAGTACTTCTTTTAACAAACGTTTTCTAACATCACGCATCACAAAAGTAATTCAACATTCGTGATGATGGTAAAAGGCAAAGTAACGAGATATAAATAATGCGGATGCGTAAGCTCACGTATCAAAGAATGAGCAAACACCCAGATGATTAAAAATAAAGACGGAAAACTGCATACATATAACATGTTGCACAGTTGTAGGCTTTGAGCGACAGTTCTAATAACTACATGAAATTCTTTTATGTGGCTAGCAGCAACGTGAACCTTGTATTACGGTTCCTTTGCAAATCTGGATTAAGTACAGATGCTGAAACTTTCATTCTTTTGACTTTGCTTTTTTGTGTGAGTGTACTTACACAGAACTCACCCATTGCTTGAATCTGCCTTTCCACTCTCTGTAATGAGATTGCTGGTGGAGAAGCGTGAAGTTCTTTGTGTGAAGATAATTACTCCTACGATATTTTTCCGCGAATAGAATGGATCGAGGGTCCCATACCTAAAGCACAATGGTTCTCTGGTCACTGATGAATAGTCGGAGGCTTTAAATAAACTGTTCATAATGAGTTAAATTTTAGATTTAGCGCAGGAAATTTCCATAAATCATTCAAAACTAACGTAGGGTTTTAAGGTCAATGGGAGAAAAGAATATTTTCTTTCTTTACAGCTTGTGCAGCCTGGTCAATGAAATTCTTATTTAAGGTATGTATTTTACTCTCATATTTCTGTTTCACAGAATTTGATCAAACTTTTGATCAAATGGTATGAACACCTTTAAAGCTGTTGATTATATTAAGCTATGTCAAAATGTTATCTCATCCTTTACGAAAGTTTCAAAAATGGATACCCAACTAATAATTGCTAGGGCTGCAACTGTAAGTGTAA
>CM060900.1:354851131-354921131 GCA_030762935.1 Hymenopus coronatus
TTAATACACGTGAATATCTTTAATACACAGTACTTCAGTCAAAATCGTTACAGCCAATTTTGAGAAAATCAAAATTTTCGAATTTTTTTCCATGTAAAGGGTAGTTTAGGATGAAGGAATTTTCCTCAAAATATGCGTGTCGCATTCTTGGAGTATACTAAACTTAAATACCAAGTTCGGTATTTAACTGGTTTTTCATTTTTGAGACATTGCGTTCATAGGTACTCGGATACACGGACACATGGACACATACACAAACGTACCATTTTCTAAAAATGTTTTTTTAATAGAGAGTACTCTAAAACAAGTATTTCCGCTAAATGTTCGAATGGAGTGCAATAGCTTCTTAATGAGGAACCATATACGAGGGTGGTCTGAAAAATTCTCGGCCTGATAGTGAAAAACGACAATTCGTGCTATGTAAGTAGCTTTATTTTTCAACATAATCCCCACTAATATCAATACATTTTGTCCAACTTTGTTACAATGCCTTTATCCCTTCTCTGTAGTGTTGCTTTGAAAGTGGTGCAAAGTACCCATTTATAGCCGCATTTGCTTCTTCATTGGACAAAAAGAGCCTGCCAGCGAGGAATTTTTTCAGTTTTGGAAACAGATGGATGTCCAAGGGAACCAAATCTGAGGAATAGAGTGGATATTCCAGCACTTCATAGTGCAGATCTCTCAATTTCCCCATTGCCAAGACACTTTTGTGGGCAGATGCCTTGTCCTGATGTAAAACAATTTTATCTTTCTTAAACCGGGTCTGTTTTCACGAATGCTTGCATTCAGGTTGCTTAGAAGTTGAGAGTAGTATTCTCCAGTAATAGTTTTATCTTTTTCGAGATAGTCAATCAACAAAATTCCTTTGGCATCCCAAAACACTGACGCCATGATCTTTCACGTTAATGGCACCATCCTCGCCTTCGTTGGAGCTGAAGAACCAGCTTCTGTCTACCACCTCGACTGCTGCTTGGATTCTGATGTATGGTGGTGAATCCATGTTTCATCCATTGTGACGTATCGGCGCAAAAAGTCACTTCTGTTCTTCTGAAAATGCGCCAAGCACTTTTCAGAAACTATCGTGCGAATGCGTTTGTTATCCACAGTGAGGATAAACGGCACCCATCTTGCGCAAAGCTTTTTCATGTCTAATTCCTGATGCAAGATGTGACCAATAACTTCCTTTGAAATTCCAAGAGCATTAGCAATTTCACGCCTCTTTGTACGTTGATCTTCCAACATCATGCCATGCACTTTTTCAATGATTTCTGGTGTGGTTACAGTTTTTGGACGTCCTTCGCGGGGATCGTCTTGGAAGCTTTCACGACCACGTTTAAAATCGGCCGCCCATTTCTTTACAATGGAAATTGAAGGTGAAGAGTCACCATACACATTTACAATCCGCAAATGAATTTCTGTATGTGTTAAATCTTCTTTTATGAAGAATTTTATTACAGCACGATACTCGAATTTCTCCATTTTCAAAGCAATGCGCACTTCTACTGCTTGAAACAACTGCCTGCAGTCAACTATTGCGTAGAATGACTTGTGATTTTACATAGAGTCTACTAACATGTGTACCAACGCAAGGAAAAAAAATCATGGAAGTACTCCCTCTGGTTGAGGCCAAAAAGTTTTTAGACCACCCTCGTAATATGTAGAGAAAGTAAAAAGTGACAACTGCACATCTCAAAAGGTGTTTTCTGGTACCATACAGACAAAATAAATGTATGTTTATAAGCGAAGGAAGAAGCATTACATTAGGAATTACAAGGCAATGATTTGTAATATCTTTATTATATTTTGTGATGAAAATGGAACTCATTAAAGGGACAATTCACTTTTCACTTAAGTCTTTGCTTAAACTCAGTTATCATATATAAAGTTTGATGTTCTGTTGCTGTGTGATTTCATATGTGTCCAGCTACTCATTGCACAACACCCACTGTGTTACCGAATCTAGTATTATCTTTGGTTTCTAAGCAATTCTGAACCGCGTTTTGTTGAAACTACCATTTTGATCATTAAATGTGTACCTAAAAATTAGCTTTCTTTTCGAATGCACTTCAACATTACCAGTCCTCATTGGCGCTGAGCTGGACAAATCGTACCATTTGCAAAATAGATTGAGCTCCTTTTGCACCTTTCTATTTTCTTCTTTTTTCCGTTTTCCCTATATTTCTGTTTTTTCTATTGTTTGCCCTGTTTACCTTCTCTAGCACGTATGTACATGTAATATACATAGTTACAGAAGGTATTGTATTCCACCCAAAAATTCGATGTCGAGATTTCACTGGAAACTTGTTTAGAGGTTCCCTGAGACCGAAAAAATCATTTTTAATAAAAACAAAGTGCCTATGTGTGCATGTCTGTGGACAGCATAGGTCAAAAGCCAAAATACCGTTAAAACAAACTTGGTAAGTTAAAAACATATATTTGTTAATAAAAGTACAAAACCTTTATATTTAGTTTCTTTCAATAATGCGACACGAAGACAAAATACTACCGACTACAAACAACCTTTACATGAAAAAAAAATGTTTGAAAACTTTGCTTTTTTCAAATATGGCTCTAACGATTTTGATTAAAATACCGCATATTAAACATATTTACATCACAGCGAAAAATTATATTCTGAATTTTCTAGGAATAACCTCTAAATTTTCTCTTTATTCTAAATGAGTTTTGCAGAATTTCGCATAACCGTTAAACCGTAAGAGATAGACAAAAACTTAATTTACACGGAATATAGATCTCGTTAAAACACATAATTACTGTCAAAAAAGTTTTCTTTGTAAAGTTCACCGTTTTTTAGATATTCTTTGTTATTTGTTTCAGCTTTAAACTACCTAATTTTTCTCAAACATGACCATGAAAGGCTAACCGAACGTAAATTGTTTCCCATAGCGACCACCTTTTAAAAGGCTTAAATATCGCTTTCTTGTAGTTAAAATGAAGCAAGTAATATGACCAATTTTGCTAATGTTTATTTCGATTAGCATGATGTAGAAAAAAGAATAACGTTTTATAAGAATAGGTCGTATTTGGAACCGCTAGAAAAAGTTATGTGCATGAAAAGCATAGGATTTTTACAGATATTCAAACACCCATGCCTGCGTCACGAAGCACCAAAGCTGCCAATACCCATGGCCGCGCATGCGAAAGTGCCTCACTGGTGCTTCGCGGCGCAGGGGATGGTGGGTTCGGAGTCCCGCCTTGGGCATGGGTGTTTGAGTGTTTCTAAATGTATAGGTGTATGTGTGTGTATGTATGCATTAGAAACAAGAATCAAAACGGTAGTCAAAGAGAAAAACATAGGAAATATTGGGAAAATGAAAAAAAGGGGAACAAAGACGAAAAAAGGAATATAGCGCCGGAGTCCCAACGAGACTTCAGAACTCTATTTAGATTAAAAAAAAAACCTTGCAGCTATGGGGGACCGCACCATCCCATTCCCTAATTCTGTCCACAAGCGTTATGTTTGGAATTACTTAGGAGGTATTTCTGAGGCTCATTCATCCCTCGATCATATTCTTTATCGCATGTTTCACATTCTTCTCCGTATACACTTTGCTTTTACCGTCCATATTGACTGACAGCGTCAGTGCAAATACTAGGCATCTGTTCTGGCCACGTGTTATTCTTTCCCATCAATTGGTGAGAAACTTGCTATCATCCGGTACTGGACAAGTCTCACATACGTATATGACATCTATATACCGTCCCAGTGTTTTAAAGTGACTCATTGTTATGTGTGTAAGTAGTCTATTTAATGGCAAATGAATGGGTACATAAATGTATATAATTGCCCATCAGACGTGGTGAGAAGATTAGTAAGAGCAGAGCTCCAATATACAATACACCTTCTCTCGTCAAGGCATTTAACTCGATGAACAAAACAGAGCGAAGGCTTCACTATAGTCACAAATTCAGATGTGAATTTTACGTTAAATGCACCACTATTGCACCAGTGAAATATATGATGCGTTCTATTCACATGACCTTATCTCGGTAACAGATTATCGTTAAAAATCTTATTCTTCTATGTGGTACGTATAGGGCAATAAGGAATATACTAGGTTAAAGCAATTGTCAACTCTTTTAAAAGCTGGTTGCCATGTGGTTGAAATCCGTTTCTTTACATTGCCAGAGGCTGAAAAAGTCCCCTGTATGTGAAAAGTTAAAGTACTTTAAAACATAACCAAACAAAAAGAAATATCTCAAAAATGGTCAACTCCACGAAAAAATGTGTATGACATCAACTGTGTGTTTATTTATTTCTTCATTTTTATGTAGTAGATAATTTTTTCTCTATCTCATACGGTTTAACAAGTATACAAAATCCAACAAAAATTCATCCAGAATGAAGAGCCCTTCTGAGGCAATTTCCAGAAAATTCGAAATAAAATATAATTTGTCATATAACCATCTTAATATAAGGTATTTTAGTCCAGATCCTTAGAGCTAGTTTAGAGAAAATAAAAAAAATTCGAAATATTTTCCATTTAAAGGGTAGTTTGGGCGGGGGATTTTCCTAAAAATCTTTGCGTCGCATCCTTGGAAGATATTAAACTTAAATATCAAGTTTGGTACTTTACGGACTTTTCGTTTTTGAGTCATCATGTTCACAGACACATGAGAACACTGACACTAACGCACATACCCGGACCTTTTTCTAAAAATGTTTTTAGAGGGTACCATGAAACAGTATTTCCGGTGAAATCTCGGTATCGAACTTTCGGATGGAGTGCAAACTCCTCTACCTACATAGCATGTACTAGAAAGTAAAAAATGAGTTTATGATGTTTTTGGTAGTATTTAACTGAATGTGACCTATATGGCAATAATATACGTGCCACAGAACATCGTGTTTACTTCTTCTGTTCTATTGGGTCAATATGACTCGTAATGCTTACTGACTTCTCCTAAATAAACAATATATGCGTATGAAACTCTGTGACTTTGTTTATGGTTACAAATTCAATTTGCTGCCTAAAAAGTTTTCCTTTATTTACATAGTTTAATCTTCAGCCATAATAGTTTCGTATTTTGTGTTCGGATCAAACCTCAGAGCTTGAGTTGTTAGTGTTTGTTGCAGTTCTATTGTGGCATTCATTTTAATTGGTTTTATATTGTAATAAACCGATTGTGTTCAACAATGAGTTGTATATTGTTACACCAATGAACCTATTCCCTATTATTTTGGCATGAAATGCAGGTACTATACCTATTACTTTTATCCTCTTTGAGTTACACTGATCCTTTTTATGGCTTATTTTGAGTGCCAAAGCAATGATGGACACTATTGTTTTCGATAATCTGATTTATTACCACAGTGAGAGTTGACTATCAAATTATTTGATTTTTCTTCCGGATTTAAAATTTGTCCATCTTAGCAAATTGCGTGAATCAGTGGTATAGATAGAAGCGGATTCGGCCCCAAACCTGAGGTAACTGTACGTACGCCCCACGAGGGGGTGCTCCCAGAAGGGAGGAATGAGGTGAGAAGTTTCACCGGGCGGCCGGAACCAGAAGTGACAGCACGGTAGAAGGAAGGTCCCTACAGTTTCCAGATTGAAGTATCCCGATAGCTGGACATAGGCTCCCACGCTTCCGCCAGCCGAAATCGGGGACGGAGACATTCGTTTAGAGCATCCTTTCTCCCTGCTAAGCCGCACCGAGCACCATCGCCTTCACTTCCAACCACGAAAAAAGCCAGCGCGAAGACGAATGAAGGAAATGACAATGGAAACGGAACGGAGGAACGGGAAATTCGGGTGATGAAAGAAACCTACCCAGCATTCGCCTAGAAACCCGGGAAACCCCCGAAATAACCCATGGATCAGGTAGGCTGGCTACGAGAAAGGAACCCGGACCTCCAGAATACTATCACAGAGCTAATCCGCTTAATAGTGGCATAGATAAGTTACTAAAGTCACCAGTTTTCATTCGGACTTGAAAATAGATTGTAATAGGTGTTTTAATTCTCAAGTGATATAAAAATACTTAAGTGCATATTATTTTGCTACATTATAACATATAATTGCTTCCAGTCAGTTTCCAATTATTCAAGTGATAATTAATTCCATAAATATCGTATTGCAAAAGCACACTGTTTGCCCGACTAGCACATATAACTCTGATATGGAACTCTGATTTTTAAAATAGAAACACCAAGAAATATATTTGCCTTTTTAAGGTCATCTACCCATTTCAGAATTATGTGCGGTTATGGTTCAATAATTTTAGCTTATGCTATACAGGTTACATCGTATTATTATTTCGTATCCATTTGATTTGAAGTTAAAATGCGGGTGATGTGAATGCGCTCGCTAAAGCGTCTCGTTTTTGTTTTTCGTGGTGCAGAGGATCGTGGGCTCGAGTCCCACCTTGGGTATTGGTGTTTGTGTGTATGTAAATTTGTATATTGTGTATGTGTAAATAAAAAGAAAAGGATAAATAAATAAGTTGCCAAAGAAAATGCAGAAAACTGAAAAAGGGGGGGGGGTGAATACAGCGCAGGAGTCCTGACAAGACTCCAGAACTGCATTTTTATTTAAAAAAATGAAGAGCCACATATTATCTCTTCGCAATATGGGAAGAGCTTGATTTAGCAATGAGTTTTTATTCTGTATTTGCGGTACTCGGTCCTAAATTTGACTGAATCACATTTTGGGTTGCATTGAATTTAAGGTATTCTGAGACTCATGTGCTTCTCAATTTTAATACACAGACTCATGGGGATCTACAATAGTTTTCCTGGCTTTTAACTACTTAAGAAACATAAGTTGCAACATTACTACAACTTTAACTTCCGTTATGAAAAAAAGAGTTTGCTTTAAGGTTTGGAAATAACATTTTGGGTTTTATTCACAAGCACCTCCCACCACTGGGAGATGCACATGATTAGAACAAACTATATGTTCTTGTAGACCAACTGCATATTTATATTTCTTGCTAGGTAGTTATGTAGGATATATATAATATTTATCACTATTGGCCAAAATATTAAATAAAAAGAATTAAACAATAGATATTTATATCTATCATCTGAATTGTGCTTGGCAACATATCTGCATTGGTTCGTCCATAAAAGTGACTTGAAATGTGATCAGGAACTATTAACTCTCAAGTAATCAATGGTACAGTAATATTTTAAAACCGAAAAAAAACAAAAGCGAATAGTTGTGTAATAATTGAATAGCAGCCAGCTAGGTGACTATCGAATAATTCAATAATTTTCATTCTATAGTTCCCACCAAAATGTATTTGAGGGAAACTGAGACAGATGCAAATGCTAATGTATCTAACAGAGAAGATAGTGTTTCTGAATATGATGATCATTTGTGTGAAACTTCTTAAAGTGATAGTTCAAATGATGACCTGTCATTAATGAATATAGCATTATTACAACAAATATGAATATGATTATGCGGTTTAATCCAGCTCTACAACGAGGTCGTCTTTCTGCATCGAAGATCATCAAAAATGCACCAGAAGTTACAATGTATGCAGTCATTACAATAAATAATATATAAAAAAAGTGCGTTTGAAGTAGCATTTGGTGCTATGGTTGAAAGCGAAACATCTGGAAGGACAAATTGTGTTATAAGACACGCATTTGTATATTGTAAATACGGTTCTGTATATTATACAGCTCTCGCCTCTCACAAAAGCCGCCCGGATTAGATCCCAGACGACAGCATGTGGGATTTGTGGTGGTCAAAGCGGCGCAGGGGCGGGCTTTCTCCGGGTGATCTGGTTTCCATCGCCATTGCATTCCACCGGTGCTCCATCTTCATTCCATGTACCATGAGTATCACCCCCTACGGTGCGATATGTATTAAAAGCGGGCGTTGAATTTTCCGTGTCATTAACAGTAGATCGGGTCAAATACAGGGTTAAATCAGCGGTTAAATAAAGGCTTTTCAGTCTAAGTCTTACAAGTCCAGAAGGAACTTCCAATAAAATTTTCACATTCTTTGCAGTCTGTACAAAAGAAAGCTCGTATTTTATAGTATTTATTTTACAGCGTTTCAACTAAAAGAAAACAGGAAACTTACACTTTATAGTTTGATAGCTAAAGTCACGGTGAAAAATTCCATGCCATAGCCGGGATTTGAACCACGGATCTCTAGGTTTCTAGCCGGTTGCACCAATCACTGAGTTACCAAGGCATTAAATTCGTCACCTGACTCACATATTTCCCGGTAAACCACAAGGTGATCTCAAGTTATTTTGAAACGACATACCCCAATGGCGACTTACAATGTCGTAAGCACTTTAAGTCCCAGACCTCACACTGTGGCCAACTATTAAGTCAATTAGTGTTAATTTAATTGTTTGTCACACAAGCCACGTGTAGGACAAGGTCAGACTGAAAATTACAATGCCATGGAAGTTCAGAGGTTAGAGCGTGGTTGAAATCCCGGCTAGGGCATTAAATTTTTCGCTTTGACTCTACCTATCCAACTCCTGTCCTACACGCGACTTGTGTGAAAAAAAAAATTATATTTTAGGAACCAAATATTCCTATTGTGCAAATAACTTTGTGACATATGGAATGGACTATAGGAACGCATTGTCTGTCACTTTCTTTCAACCAGGATCCGTATTCCATAAATGACACGGTAGGAACCTTTATGGCCATTTTAAATAATTTTTCTTGAACAAAACTTGTTTTAAAGGTCAGTAAAACAACTAAAAATTAACTACATGCGTACTTTCTTCTGTCCAGCATTTCGAATATAGACTGATGCTTTTGCAATATTTAGGCAGTTTACCATGTAGCATGAAATACAAACAAACAAACAAACAAAACATGTAGAAAGCTGCCATTAGTGCCAATAAGTGCGAGTCATGAATGGGGCAGTCTGCAGGTAGGAAGATAAATCGATAAAAGAAAATGAGCAATATTCTGTTAGTTCATGAGCTCTGTAATTTATTGTGTTTGCTATTCATATTATTAAAGGAATTATATATTATTCTAAACAGTTGTGCATCTATATGATAGTTTAATATTCTATTATGTACCACTAATACGACCCCGAGTATTGTTGTTCTTCTTCTTATTATTATTATTATTATTATTATTAGTAGTAGTAGTAGTAGTAGTAGTAGTAGTAGGAGTAGTGGAAGTTGTAGTAGTAGTAGTAGCAGCAGCAGCAGCAGCAGCAGCAGCAGTAGTAGTAGCAGTAGTAGTAGTAGTAGTAGTAGTAGTAGTAGTAGTAGTAGTAGTAGTAGTAGTAGTAGTAGTAGTAGTAGTAGTAGTAGTAATGTCAATACTTATTTGTTTATTTTGAGGTGTGAGAACCCAGAAAGTCCGAATTCGAGAAATTAAAAAGGTAATAGAATCATAACAGCAACGCGTAGCGAAATTTGCGCTTTCGGGAGATATGTACAGCGAGAAACGAAAAATTGGACAAATGTAGCGACTTTTCTCATTTAATTTGTAAAAATTGTTGCTATAATACACAACTGAAAAGTTACAATTCATATTCTGCAAAATTGATGTGTCATTTTACATTCTTAAACCACTGCCATTATCTATTCAGTGTGTAAATGTAAAGGGACTCAAGACTCTTCACTGACAACATTATTCAACCATATTCATGCAATGAGATAATGGTGATTAATATGGATTATATGGCTCGCATATAAATGGGTACTTTTCAGACATCACACATAATGCTAAGTACTCAGATCTTTTTTCTTCCAAAACTCTAGCTTGTCTTAACCATTAGCCACTCAATGGAAGTGTATGATCTTTATTTATCCTTTTTATAGCTTTGTTAATAAAGTTTATCGCTGTTCTTCGTTTCCTTCAGACCTCATTTCAAATTACAAGATCTCCTGTCGAGTGAAGTCAAGGGTTCTCTTAGATCAAATTGTGGGTTACTCTTAAGTGTTACCAACTCTATAACAATAAGTGATAAAGAATACTCCACTCCTAAGAAAAAGCGAATCCGGCGGAGATATTTAAGTACAGTCGGTAACTTTTGGATGGGTACTTCTTGTACAATTTTTAAAAACTATTAGAATGAGAACAGAACTTTCTGATAGTGAAGACTGACCTTGAAAATCTGTAGATAATCTACTACATACTAGTCTACTATATATGAAATTTTGATTACGATCGCTCAAAAAATCGAAAATCGCTTTTTATAGCAGATGGTTGTTGGAACCTTTGGGCATCCATGGATAATCATCTTTTAGCTGCTGGCCCTTGCTTCGAGCTCTACAGCCGTTTAAGGACCGTAAAATGCACCTACTTTGTAGCGCAATATTTTACAAAGCAATGTTTTCACACTTTCAAAAATGTTCAGCGAAACTAAAATTTTCCGGAATATGTAGAGGTGCCATTGTAACATTACAGGTGACAATATTGTCCTAACACCCGCAGTACCTATTCAAAAAATATTCTTAATAAAATGATTAACTTTATAAGGCCTCTGGGCAAAATTAAGCGGTCTTTCACGCCCAGTATAGAACGGGACGCTGAGAACCACAGCAGTAAAAGAGCGTCCATAAATAAAGCGCCATTTCACTTACAGATTAAAATTTCTAACTCCTTAATGAACTCACTAACAAAAGTTATTGAAATATTACCATGTAAAGCTATTTGTGTGTGTTTGAAAGCTCCAATTCAAACAATCCCAACCAATTTTCTAAAATTTTGAGGTGCGGGTACATTTGAAAATTAAATATATTGATATAATAAAATGTATACAATAACTTATATTTTCAAATTATTTATCCAATTTGAATGAACATTAGCACTTGGGTTACCATACCAGAGAGGCAATCACAGTAAAACTTTTAGAAAATCTAAAAAAAATATAGAAATTTGTAATTCCACTCCCAGTGTCCCTTAAATATTTTACTCTAGTTCACCACCACCATTAATCCATTCATCTAACACGCTATAACGGAATGTACATTATTATAAATGTTTTTAACTATGAGTGTATTTTTGTAGAGTAATCTAGCAGAATTTTGTACAACATGTAGCAAAATTCCAAGTTTTGTGGTTGACAACTCTGTAAAGAACAGCTGCCATGGTTAATAATGTTGGCATCATGAACGATTGAAAAAATAGAAACATAAATTAGGAACCGTATCCATTAATGAACGTTATAAGCGCAGAAAAAAAAAATGTTATAGGGTTTCCTGAAAAACAATTTGTCAAGGAATGGTTTCAGATGCGTCCTTGTCTTGGTACAGAGAATGCCTTTTTAATGAAACTGAATGTTACATGATGCAGAAACACCACGTGACCATTGCGAGTTGGATAAGATTTGTGTGTGAACTGCAAAACTGGCAACAATGTTTTGAAATAGGATTAATCGTTTATGTATGTACTGACTTTGCAGCTGCTTAGGTAATTTTTACATCCGGTATGATTTATTGTCTTGTTATTGATTTGATTATTTGTTATAATTTTACTGCAGAGAATATGAGTAGATGCACATTACAATTTCAGAATATGGGCAATACAATAAATTAAAATTTTAACTTGTATTCTCTACAATCAAAGCTGAATATGTCCATACCAGTTTAAATCAATACTGAACAAGTTCTTCTGTGGTAATCAAAACTGAACAAGTCAGAGTGCTTTTTACAATTCAAGTCAATATTATTTAAATAAATTGTAGCTGACAAAAATAACAATATACCTAATATCTGAATGTAATCTCAAAATATGGAATGTATAGTATTAATGTGAGCTGCACTTAGATTTCCAAATGTTTAGAATGGCAAAAAGGGTCAGCCACTTTCCCCGCCCCCTATTTTGAAGGCCAGGGGTGGTTTTGTAAATGTCGACTCTTAAACGCAAGAGCCAGTCTCTCTCTCTCTCTCTCTCTCTCTCTCTCTCTCTCTCTGTATATATATAAATATATAAACAAGGTTTTATTACACATTTATTTTTATAGCAATTACCTAAAGTACACAATTAGGCATATGCATTTTCTGATGGAGAAGAATTATACTTCATACTTGTATTTTTTTTCTTGCATTGCTAGCACATCCGTCAATTGTTCTTAAAGCGATTAATCTGTGAAATTTGGAAAAGTCACACTAAGTAACATATCTTATTGAAATTTATAGCACTTACGATAAACAATAATCATTATATTTTTGCCATGTATCAACGTTCTATCTTTCATGGTTATCTATATAATAAATTGTTGCTGTCTAAATGCATTGCTCTAATAAAAGTAATCCACGTGATAGTTTTAAAAATGTTCCCATAACAAATCAAGCTTAGACGTACAGAATTTTACAGATGGACTTGTAATATTATTTTTATATTAACTTTAACAATTGCAGAAAATGTATTACTTTGCGTACTCTCCAGAATTCTTGATTTTTAGACATTTCGTAATTTATTTCTCAAGATTGGAGTATTATTTTCAAAAAGTATATGACCATTTTCTGCAATATATTTCTAATAGGCGCTTTAACATTTTTGATACAAATCAGCAAAAAATTGCATTGGGTGGAATATTTTGTGTATGAAAACATTGGAAAGTTGTTTTCGAGAAAATAAAGTTTAAATTTCGGAGTGTCTATTAATAAGCATGCGCATGCCCATTTATAGCCTGAGCTTCTTGGTGGTACAAGTGCGCCAAGTGGTAAAAGCTGTATTTTTTCTTAAAGTTTAGACTTCATAGTGTTTTATTACTAAAAATATTAATTTTTAATTTTTCAGAATTTTTATCAAATTTCACAGATACATCACCTTAATAGATCATAAAATGTTGAATGTTACACTATAATTCAGTGTGAATTTAATTTTACATATTTTCAAATTCAACAATTTATTCATTTACATTCTAAGTGTTTTGTTCTAATTTAAAGTCATTCTCCCTACATAGTCATATATCCAAGGTCGCGGGTTCAAACCCGGCGGAGGACGACGGATTATTTTCGGACGTAAACATTCTTTGCATGGCTTCCTTCTGAATGAAAGTACGGCCGTTTTCCCCATTTTGCAGATTTACAGCACGTAAAAATCCTCAAGTCTGATAAAGAGGCCTCTGAGTAAAATTAAGCTCTCTTTCATGCCCAATACAGAATGGGACGTTAAGAACCACAGTCATAAAGAGCGTCCATAAAAAAAACTCCATTTCATTTGAGGCAGGAAAACTCAATAAATGCGACTTTAACAGGCTTGTTGCGGATAACGAATTAAATGTGATAACTGAAAAATGTAAGCAATCTTACCTCAGATGGTTGGACGTTCAGTTTATTTGGTTAGATTAAACACCGAAATAAATAAATAAAAATTGGTTTGACCACAAATGTTAGTCTCAGTTGATTACCATGAATAATATACTTCACATTTACATATTATTATAAACACAAACCTTTCGTTTTGGGGGATGGGGCCAATTATTTTCTTCCAATAATAAAATTAAAAATAGGAATAATTACAAGCCCAGTAAAATACATCACTCTTTACAGAAAACACGACATGACCATGCACAGCAGCACATACCACAAAGTGGTCATGTGACCAGTAGTTAATAATACGAATGTATAAAATGAATATGTGCTCATTTCAATATGCATTGTTAAGCATAGAATGAAACACCGGATTTGAGTTCCGTATGATGGCAATACGGGAGAGGACTCCTCCTCGAATACGGGAGTTTGGCAAGTAGAGGTAGACTTTTAATGTACTTCACTATCTGTAAAGGATTTGTCCTATTTTGAACGCAAGCTCCACAGTTTATGTCAATGGACACCGTGAACTTCTGCCATCTATCAGCGGCAACCAAAAACTGATACTGGACAATGCTGAGCGGTGTACGTCACAGAAGAACTCCTTCCTCCTTATGCCTAACGGTGCTTCCGGAGAGTGAAAATACACCAAAGAGCTAAAAGTGATTTTCAAAAGTATTAAAGATAGAGATTTAATTAATTTTTGTACAGCCATTACGAGCAACAAAAGAAGCACTTATAACAAGTTTCACTAAAATATGACTTTTCATTCTGGATATATAGATTAATTTATTCGATTTAATTAGCCAAAATGAAAATCCACTTTTTCCTACAATTATTCAGTTACATTCACTATTTTTAGGATGTATTACTTAACAGTTTTGTAAACATTTGTCTTTCCTAAAGTGAATATTAATTTTTAAACGTATATTTTAAATCACCAAGTGGAAAAGACAGCAAAAAACAGCGCATGACTATATTAATTAATTTCTTAAAATTAATCTATGAATAATATCAAAATTCCAACCAGATATTCTATTACATACACTCTGCAATGCTTTGAAAAAACGTTTCAGACCTCTAGTTGTATTTTTGTGGGAGAAGGTAGATATTGAATATGGGAACATAGCAAATCAATTGGATCTCAGAAAAATGTTTTTTATAGCTTGACATAGAGTCTGCTCAACGCTTTAAAATGGGTCTAAAACATGTATTACATCCGCTCAAGGGGAATCAAACATTTCAAATATGTATGTACTTTAGTGTATGGTGCATTTTCCCATCAAAATCGACATATTTTTTCAAAATCGCTAAAAGAACAGCACGTCTGTGTCCCCTTAAGTTATTTATCATAATTGTTCATTATCATAATGTTATGAAGATTTCAGGAAAACCCAGAAACTAGGGTTGTCAACGGGCTCAGTACTTCTAAATTCCTTCAGAAAGCTTTCATAATAAGATAATAAAGTTGGTTCACAATATTAAGATTCATGTAGTTCAGTATTTAACACCTTTCAAAACTTCAGCGGGGTTTAAAATTTGAATGGAAATTCTATACTTTCAGACGTAATATCTATTTAACTGCTGTAAGTATAATAAGACGTGTGCAGAAGCGTATACCCTGCTGGGAGCATTGTCCTCCCTGTACTTCTTGTTCTTTATCATGATTGAAGCATTGCATTTTCTTTAAAATAACACTTTCAATTAAAATTGCAGGAGTGTTACTAAGCGGGATGATAAACGACAGCTGTTTCTACGTGTATACAGGGTACTAAACCGCTAGTGGCACCTTCATCTTTCTCTCTTTCCTTCTAAGCTGTTTCAAGCAGAAGCTGGTCCACTGAATAATCTATAGTGTGCATTAAACGCGTCTACCTTGCAACCCAAAGAGACTGAGTGTAAAACTGTGTTGGAATGAATTGCTATTAAAGTGCATTGCTCGGAGTTTTCCTGTTTTTTTTTCATTGGCTAGCTTAGAGCTCAGTCAAATTCCGCTCAATTTGAACAACATTTTATTGTTTCATTCAAATTGGCTGCACATCAGTGTTTTTATAAAAGTGTTGAAAAAAAATTAATGACAATGGCAAACCAGAGTTTTTATAAAGATGTTGAAAAACTGAATTTTATGACAATGGTATAGTAGGAATTACAGTCCGTGATTCTGCTGTGCTTTTTTTGAATTATTATTTTTTTTTAATTTTATAAAAATAAACGCAGTTCCGGAGATTTTCCGCAGTTTCGGCGCTGTATTCTTTCTCTTTTTTCCTCCTTTCTCACATTTCCTTTTTTCTATTTGATTATGGTTTGCTTTTTGCCTCTAATCCACACACAACTATACATTTATAAACAAACAAGCACCCACGCCTAAGGCGTGACTCGAACTCACGATCCTCTGCGCCACGAAGCACCAAAGCGAGACACTTCAGCCATGGGAACCGGCTTATGTCGGTTGAAGCAACAGAAGCAATGCATGGACCAAATACTTGACAAAGGACAACAAGTAAGTTCAACGCATTATATTTACTTTAATATTGTTTACATTTAAAATGTATCAATTACCTAAAATACCGTGTCCTGCAGTAATTTCTGTTTTCTGATTTCTGTCTCACAGTTACCGCTATAATTCTATTGCAGTAGTTGTTTAGAAGCATTTTTTAAAATCCCTCATTTCTGGTACTCTAAAATGATTTGCCACCTACTAATCCTTCACTAGGAGGCCTCGTAACATACGTATAGAGGTAAAAGACACGTATTAAAATTACCACAATGAAATATTAGCTCACAAAATTCAAGGTTCCAATCCTTTTATATATATATATATATATATATATATATATATATATATATATATATATATATATCATTTTACAAATATTTGTGGCATTGAGCGTATTGCTTTCTCAAAATTGAATTCCGCTGATCTATCCGGGCAAGGTAGATATTGACTAATTAGTATATATTTATAAATATATTTTCCTTATATCCTAGTTTACAATTTTTCGAACAAATCCATTTCTGAAAATAGCGAGTAATTTCTGAAATATATGGAATGGAAGAAAATTTAATAAAATTATTAGGAAACCTCTGAGTTTGTTCTTAAATTCCAAAAATGTTACGAAGCATGTATGAATTTATTCATCCAGGAACTCTGTAAAACATTATAGATATGAAAAGCAAACAAATCAAATTACGGATTACTTTAAAGCTCACAAATTTTCTCTGATATAATTCAGGTTAGAATATAAATAGAGATCACTCAAAATTGGGTATTTAATTCAGCAAAAACATTAGCCTGTTTCTCATTTTCTACGATCAATCATTTAAAGCCACAATATTGAGTTTATCTTATTTTTCTTTGCACTTAATTAGGAAAGCTAGCACTGAGAAATCGGTGGCGGAAAGCCATTGGGCTGAGGTAATGCCTGCGACTAAGGGTTAGAGGTTATGGTATGTTAATGTTGAGAGACACCTCGACAACTGCGATCAAGTACTGTCCATTGCGACTTCCACCCCTTCCCCGGGGAAAGGGAGGAGAGGAGATGAAACCACAGGCCAACACTCAGGAAACGACGGAGCTAAGCGCAAACACGCACGGAAGTCCCTAACAGTCTCTAGATGGTAGACTTGGCCCCGGAACCGGCAAGGAAGCCTCTAAAACGGCACCGAGCTTCAACTAGTGCAACCAGGGAAAAGAAAATTTCACCCGGAGCAAACACCCGTGCCATCTGCTGCAAAGACTCAAGCCACACCTGCGCCGATCTGAAAGATGAAGAAGGGAAATGAAATGAAGGAATAGGAATCGTGGTAGATATACAGTACCCCATCATTCGCCTAAGCGGCCCCAGGAAAACCACAGAAAAACCCAAGGCAAGAGTGCGCGGTCAACGGGGATCGAACCCGGACCTCCCCAATGCCAGTCCCAGATGAAACGCATGAACCACCTACCAAGGGTAGTCAGATTGCTCTACACCTCGGTAATGGCACCCTCGGTATCGTAAGCGAGTTGGTCTACATCCTAATGGAGGGCAGTAGTTGCTGAAGTTAATTATCTGCAAAGATTTTCATTACGGATGATATTTGGGGCAGTGCAGACTACCACTTGGTCTTCATTAGATGTTTTGGTGGGCGTTCTTCCTTTGCATTTGCTTGTGAGGGTGAGTGCTCATTGTCTTTGAAGTCGGTGGTTTAAGCTGCCCTGTAACGGTATTTATGGCATCCGAATGAATTTTCCACAATTTTCGAGCCATATTCGTTAAAGGTTAAATGCTAGTGTATAATATTCTTAATAACATTCTGTGCAAATTTCAGAAAAGTTGCATTATGATAATCGAGGTAGTGAAAAATTGTTTCCGTGGTTTGTGATTCACGTAAATTCTGAATATTCCATACAGCTTAATATATTTTTTTCATGATTGTTATTCCTGTACATGATTATTTGACGTATTTAAAATGATTATATGCTTTAAAATCTATGATTTGAAACAGGAATTTAAACAAAAATGATATTACTAAATCTCAATACTAGTTCATTCTTTATGCTCAGTTTTTTTTTTATATTATACGAAAAGGATGTTCAATATCATTCTAAATGGTACACACAATATTTGTGGCAGTTTTCTTGCAGACTGAATGAAAAATAAACAGTATGGAATGCATTGCATATGCAAAACTATAGCTTTCAGAAAACTAAGTTATAATAATGAAACATGGATAACCTAAATTTCACCTAATGCTAATCATAGCTATTACCTCCCTTCTTTCATTTAAATTCCTCTTTTGTAGACTCTGATCCTTTTGAATCTCTCTTTTGTTACTTCTGTGATGAACTTGAGGACCTCCACCTTTTCTTGTGACATTTTCACGAAGGCTGTTTTTCCTGCTGTTTCTGTTATTTCCTAACTAGTAGTTACCCATGACTTTATCTCTTGAAATGCATTATATTCCATATTGTGCTCAGAAACTGAATTACTAACTGAAACTTATGTTCTCTTCATACAAACAAACCTTTCCCTAGGACACTTGCGCCAAATAGACGAATGCAAGCTTTCATTGTCGAATGTGAGATTTGTGGTGGACGAAGCGGGGCAGGGACGGGTTTTCTTAGGGTTCTACGGTTTCTCCCGTCATCACATTCCACCTGGCTACATCTTCATTGCATGTATCATCAGTGTCATCACCTGCGGTGCCATAGCAGTAAAAGCGGGCGTTAAACACTATAAAATCATTTTTCAAGGTGGCATAATTGGAGAATCAAGCTGGGGTTCTGATGTGTTACTGTTTGCAAATTTCATCTTTTCTCGTTCATTTGTAAAGCCTTCAATTTACTTTTACTTATACTACCGGTTTAAGTTTTCCATTTTGTGCTGAATTTGTGCATTTCGCCTAAATCTCACCAAACGTTGTTGACTATAACCTCTAAGTACAAATCTGGATATAAACGATATTGTGAAGTAAACAAAATATCAAATAATTTAGGAATTTACATTGTACAAAGTATAAAAATCCTTGAAAAACATAGAAATAATATACTTTGCATTATCCAGTTGAAATTAATTTCTTTGTTTTGAATAAGTATATTTTAGTATTTATTTTAATTATTTCCGATAGTATCCCTTACATCTACCAAATAGCCTTACCAATCAATCATCGGTGTTCAATACTGCTAATCTGAATGACATTGGTAACGAAATGAGATGGTTTTCCTCTCAGAACAGAAAATGGGTATTTAAGTACCGATGAAAGGGCAATTCAAAAATGGCAGCCAAACCATTTAGAAAATGAATTTTCACAAACAAAAAAAAAGTCAAACATGCACGTTTGAGTAATATTACAAAAAGTTAATTTGCATGTAGGGAAAAGTCCACAATTTTAACAATTTTGGCTTAAAAATAAATCCAAGTTACCCTTAAAGGAAACTTCCGTACCTTAACCAGGCTTCAGAAGAAGTGTCCGGCTCCCTGGTGAGGACTAGGTATAATTTAAATTCACTTTCTTACGCAGTCTCCCACTTCCGGTGCTGGTTCCTAGAGCCTTTGAACCAGGTTTACCATTCCCCTTTGGAAGCCAAGCCACGGCTTTCCAGTTTGATATATATTTAAATAGCCCTATCCTGTATAATGCATGCTTTACATTTAGCAGGCGATTGCGCGGACATAAGTGTCTGCTTGGATAGGTAGGTCCCTAAACCGTTTAACACAACACACAAATTGGTGTGGCAATGCCAAATGATTTTGGACAGATCCTGTGTCACCTTCCGGTCATCTTTGTTTTTGTCCTTAGACCTGTTGGTATTAAGTGTACTACGCAAATGCTCGCGAAAGGGGGTTCGGAGCTTAATTTTATAGGACTTTTGTTTCGTATCTACCATCCCATAGGTCTCATCTTGAGTTCTAGAGTAAACAAACTACTGCAAAGCCAATCCGTGAATTTATTTGGTGTCAGGAGAAGTGATCTAAGCCCAAAGCTGTTGTTGGCTATCTTACGGGCCATAACGCTCTGTGCGGACATTTACACATAATGGACTTATTTAAGACCGTTTATGTAAGCTAGGAAGTGTGGGAGGGAATGTGAAACCTCCCAGCATATATTGTGCAACTGTGAAGGCTGTGGCTGCATAGATATGGATCTTAATGTTGCTTTTTTCTTGGAACAAGAGGATACTAGTAAATATGGCCCCTTTTATCACAACCATCGCATGTGATTAAATGTACTAAGATGCACAAAGGACTCCAAGGCCTCAAATGTCGGTTTTTTGGAACTACTAATTGTTTCATCATTATATATCAATAGTTGTTTTATTTCTTCGGAGCTGTTTTGAAGTAAATCACTCACCACACCGTGAGCCTACGATGTTTTGGCAACCGACTTGTTATTTTCAGCATTCCGTAACAAAAATTTGACCTCAATATTTGGTAACAGAGCATGTGTGAACGAAGAAACATTGTATTGCGGTACCTGATATCGTTATCAAAAAGCAATAACTATGATTTAGGGGCCATTGTGCCTAAAGAAGATCATTACGAATATATCAATACTTTAAAGCCGCCATACAAGTGCCAAATGAATAGAATAGTGCCAGATTTGCCTAAGGAATAAATTTTAAGAATAAAGTGGTAAAACTGTCACAAAAATCGTATAATATGTAAGAGTTAAAGGTCATTCAAGGTAATATACGTCCTCCAAAACTGCAAAATGATTCCGCCTTATAAACAATTATTCACATTTCTGTATTGAAATTAATTATATATTATAAGCTGTCATTATTGGTGTCAAATTATTCCATAAATACTTACTGTTGGAGCCCCTGACCCTACATGCATATTTCAGATACAAGTTAAAGGTGTCAAAAATTAAACAAAAGATAAAAGGAAAGAAAAAGAAAAAATACACCAACTATGCTTTGCGCACTTTAACCAAGAAATTTCCCAGGTTTTGCCAGTTTCTGTGGTTCGCCAGTTGTCCCAACATGCCAATCTTTTTGTAATAGAACTTAAACTTTTTCTTTTTTAAATTGATTGTTGGTTCTCCCACGGTGCATATTCCTTCTAAAGTATGTGGTCAGTTCATACAATGTTAGTCATTTTCTGGGCCCTCCTGCCTCCCAGTCATTCCTGAGTTTCCCTTCCCTTTCCTTATATGCCTCTCACACCAGATTATTGATACAAATATGACATATGAAAAAACTATTTGCACTAGAGTGCTTATGTCCTTCTCATTAGCCTATTTCATTGCAGTTAAGATTTCATTCTTCATACATATCAGTTTTAAACACCAATTGTAACACTTTAAGTAAAATCTATAGTTTTTGAAGACATACATGGAAACGAAACTAGTGGAGAAAATTTAGGTGGTAGAATAACGCTTATTTTACTGCTTTCGAAGATCATATGTGTCTTTTAGCTATTGACAGCCGACATAAAAACAGTGGAATATTTCAGGTTAAACACCAGGCTCCTTTTACCTTTATGCATTCAGATGAATCTATGAAATCTGTCGTTTCTTCGTCTTTATTCGTAAACAGCAGAACGTACGCATAAGCTTTTGCTAGCTATAGAAGGCAATTTTGTGGTAGAACGCGCGGTTCGTGAGGCAGGGCTAGAGCACAATAACTTCCACTGATAATAGAGACATAGTACCCTAACTCGGCGGGCCCGCCTGCCATTACTGTAAGGCTGGTTTATGGTGTTAATGTGCTCTATTAGCGCAGACTGTAAATTACGTAGCCTTTGAGAAACATAAATTGCACTTAGTTCCCTCCCCCTTTTCTCGTGGCCTTATACCACTATGGAGTGGATATAATTGATGGTGCCTCATTGTGTATTATCATGTGTGTATGAGAGATGCGCCGACAACATTTTCAACTCGGACACTTCATTAGCACAGGTATGTATCTACTCCTGACAAAACTGTGAGGTTTATTGTGGTTTAGGAAACACTACAAACGCGGACTGATACTCGGGGAATTGCTATTCATACTAAAAGAGAAATATATCTTTAAAATCTTAAACAATTTTAAGATTATGGTAAAGAAGGTTGAAACTATACCAGGCTGCATTCCCTCTGATAACACAGCAGTTCTGTTTGCCAGCATCCAAGTAATTAAAGAAGAAGAAAGATTTAGAAGATATTATTAATGAAATGTAGTGTCAATGGATATTCTGCATATATAGTATATAAACATTAATAAAACAAAGTAAATACAATCTTCTTCTAGCCATCAGTCCTCGCATTGGTTTACAACGGTTCCCCAGTCTGATCTTCTCTCTGCCTTCCTTTTTAGTTCTTGGTTCGTTCTCCAATCGTTCTTAATTTGTTCCAAGTAGTCTTGCTCTTCCTTAACCATTCTTGCCATCAATTTCACCTTCGATCATAATTTTCTAAATATGTTGGTACCTTAATAAATGTTCTCAGAATATTCTCATTCTTTTTCTTATTCGGTTCGAAATTTCTCTTTTTGCTTTTGCTGTCTTGTAAACTGATTCATTGGTAATTTTAATAGTCCAACTAATTGTCAGCATTTTTCTGTAGAACCATGTTTCAAATGCTTCTGTTCTTCTTCTCTTTGTTCTTTTAGTGTTTACCAGGTTTCATATCATATAATATTATGCTCTATACATGTGTTTCGAACAGATTCTTCCTAATTTCTAAATTAGTATCATTAAAAGCAAATTATTATTTTTCTTACTGAAGGTAAGCTTTGCTTCACCTATTCTATTAATGCTTTATTTTTGTTTTAAATTTATTAAATTTATTAATATTAATTAATATTCAAGCCATAATTATTTCTTTTTAAATATGTTTTCCAATTTATTAATAAACACTTTCCATTAAAATCTCAGTATCATCTGCAAATCCGAGAGTGTTAATTTTTGATCCCCGTATTTTTATACTCATCTCTATTTAGTACTCTTTGTATTATACATTTAAGAGTATTGGTGATAATGCGCATCCTTGTCTTACATCTGTTCTTACATGAGCCATTTGGCTGTTTTCACAGTTTACAATTGTTTTATCATCCTTATGTAAATTCCAAATGATCTCATATCTCTGCATTTGATTCCTAATTCTTTAAACATTTTGGACAGTTTTCTCCATTTCATATTATCAGATAGCTTTTTCTATGTCTACAAATGCTATATATGTATTTTTATTTTTCCTTATCTTGTTTTCTATGATTATTAACATATGTAATTTTAGTTTTATTTGTATTTTTTCTATGATTACTCAAATTCTTAATATTGCTTCTTTTGTATCCGAATGCTTCCGGAAACCATTTTGATATGTGTTAAGATATTCTTCGACTTTCTTTTCTATTCTAATATATACAATCTTGGTTAATATTTTAGATGCATACGACAATAAACTTAAAGTAATAAATGTTACATTTTTCTCTTTTTCTTTGCTCTGCTATTGATAAGATTTTGTTATTTTTAAACCATATGATAATATTTTGGTTTCATATATCTATATAATATCATACAAAGTCCTTTTCAATTCATATCCATGATTTAGGTGATTCTATGATTTCATTTAAAATACTCAGTACTTCTAGTAAGCATCTGTAGTTATGTGTGAATTCTTACTTTCACCTAGTGAAATTATGAACATACTGTTGGAAAACTAAAGCTGTATTAGAAACGGAAATCATAAAGGATATTTATCTAAAATATTGAGATTAATACTGACTCTTTATTTTTTTTTCTAACTCCTATTAAACCAAAAATTACCATTTATGTTTAGGTGACCCCCAAAGATCTGAGGATAGCTTTTGAGTCGCTAATTCACTAGTATTACCAGTATTGGATACCTTATCAGACTGCGTTTGCATAGTAGTGTTTAGGAATACCAGATTATTTGTTAGCTAAAGTAATAACATTTATATCTGTTTGATAGAACTGTGCAAGTGTCAACTATATGCACACTTGCATACATATTAGAATATATCTACCCATTATGCAAAACGCAAAGCCTTCCACATTGTTATAAATTATGTACTGTAATAGTACTTTAATGATCCTAATGGTTTTATTGTGATATTGTTTATATCTTGAATGACCGGAGAGTTGCAGCGCGAACTAACTCAATGCCAGTCATTGTATGAGTGGACGGTATAGGGGGAGACTTCAATACCTCCATTGTCTTAACACGTGTTCGTCGTCAATGTCCTTCAGTGTATACCACAAAGTCACCAAATAAAATAACATTCGCTAGTGGTATCACCAGGCTGGGAACTGGCAGCATGGAGGCGAGTTGTGGAGGACTCACCTCCGCGCGCACAAGTCCTCTTTATCTTTTGAAACTCTTCGCGATACACTTCAATATGGCGTAAACGTTACATTTTTTTTTCGTTTCGTTTAGCTTTTACTAAAACCGTACCATGATTTTAGGAATTGGATGCACAGCAAAAAAAAAAAAAAAAAAAAAGAGGAAAAAACTATAATTCTTAGCAAGGAATACCTGCAATGTGAACATGAAATTATTCCTACGGCCTTTTCTGCAATATACACACACACAAACACAAAGACTCGAAACGAAATTATCTCTAAGGCCTTTTCTGCAATGTACTGAGACCGTTAATTAGCCTTGTAATAATAACAATCATTTTTAATAATTATCTAAATGTATGTAAAGAAAGTTAATATTTAATAAGTTGTATGCATAGGAACCAAGAAGCCAGTTGTTTACTTAAAAGTTACTCAGAATCATGACGCCAGACTGGATAGAGGGGTGAGAAGTTGCTTCTTTTGTGAAAGTCACGTTCGAGTTTAGTATAAGGGGAAACCACAGTTTAAAGCACACAAGGGGACTTCTTCTTTATATTCGTGGTAGCTCGTGATTATTATGATGCATTCTGGGAGATTTGCAATGGTTTATGGGTAACGATGGTGTCATTTTGGCGGACCTTCCAACCAATCAGAAAAGAGCCACCATGACACCGTTTTTTGTATATAAGAAGTATGGTTTGGCACATCGAGGTCGTTTTGCTAAGAATTCACCCGTGAGAGAGGCAACGTCGTCGCATGTTAAGAATTCGCCCGTGTGTGAGGCAAGGTCCTTTGTTAAGAAGTTCGCGAAGTAAGTGTATTATAATGAGAAGCTGTATGTGAAGTAAAGTAACGTCGCTCAACTATTTAACAGTCGGCTCGTGATTAGGTGAAAGTGAATTGTGCCATGTACTCAACTAAAACAGTGTAATTGAAAGTACTTGAGAGTAAGTGTTAAAGAACATCAGACAGCAGTATAAAAGTGTATAACCATGTGCTTGTCTTCAAAACCCCTTTAGAATAAACAGCAGTAAAAGGTTACAGTGTTTTCTTAACAATTACAAGATCACTCCTACAAATCCTCCCACTAGCCAAATCCACGCCTGAAACAGTCAATGTCCGTGCAAGACTGAGCAACGCCGTGGCAACTCATCCAAGAAGAGCTTCAGTACCAGATACGTGAGTGTAGTGGAGTAGATTGGAAATGACACTTAGTTACGCTGCACATAAGCACCCAAAGGGTGGCGTAAAATCAACAAACTAAAATACTCCCGCATATGGCACATAACGTGCACCACTAACAAGCATCGAAATCTACATTGCAATACAGACACGCACACACTAGAAGGAATTGCGCTTCAAAATATAATACTACTTTTTATCCTGTAATAATAAAAATAATAAATTATATTCTATAAATCTTAAATTGCTTAAAAGCTATTAATCGTGAATTTCTTAATAAGCAGAAGGCATGATCAGAAAATGCAAATGACGTGTTACTTATGGACGCCCTTTAACTCCTCAATCAGGCTTGAGGTTCTTTTACGTGCCGTTAATCTATGACACGGGACCAACGGCTTTACTTCCCTTCCGAAGGAAGCCATACTAAGAATTTTTACACCCGCAAAAATCCATCGTCCTCCACCGTGTTTGAGCCCGCGACCTTGGGTATTAGAAGAAGTTAGCATGGTGACCATTACACCACGGAGGGTGACAGGCATAATCAGATCAGAAACCTTCTAAACCAATTTGGTTTTGCATCGATTTGGCTTAGCATTCTGTATCTGTGATTTATTGGAAATATAGTGATATTCTGCCAGTGATGAACCTCGTAATACCTTTGTATAAACTTAAATGTACTGCAGGATGAACACCCTCAGGGTAATCAAATAGTACAGTGGGTACACTATAAATACAGATCTAGTGCACATATTCCTACATTTCGAGCTATTATAATTATCCACTGTTAGTGAAAAAACCTTCCACTGTGAGCACTTACATCTGACTAATTTATGTAATCACTTAAAGTATACTAATTTATTAACAAAATTATAGGATCTGCGTATATGAGGTAACTGCCTAAACCTCGGATGTATTGAATAAATATTTTTCAAAATTAGAAAAATAAACGGGACATAACAATGATCCTTGAGAAACAACATTGTTTCTAATAACTCTCACGCAGAAAAAAATGTCGAATAAGTCTAAATGTATTATTCCTGAAGTTAATCTGGGTATTTTACATGCAGGTTGTTTCTTAAATTGAAATAATTACAATAACATTAAAGCTTAAAAATCAATACTGATACCAGTTATAATTACGCTCTTAAACAATTTTAATTTATATAGGTAGAATAAAGGCTGTAGAAAGACAGACATTGTATCTTTCCTCCTTTCTAAGCACATGCACACCCAAATTATATTTGATCTATTAGAAAATACAATAGCTTCTAACCACACAATATAAAATTATCCGCTGCCATTTATACATATCACTTTTGCCAGAACCAGGTAAATATTGTTTAACTTTCGTTTTGAATTAGATATATGGCTAACTCAGAAAATTAATGCAACTTCTTGTGATGAATGTGTTTTGTATCAAAAATGATTAGATATTGTATATTTGACTGTCTACCTTATGCTTTTTACGCGGTGAATGGATAAGAATTATAATGAAAATATCGGGATTTTAGCTTTTGTGTGAAGTTTTTGTTTCAATGTGACTGAATTGAAACGACAGATAAAATATCTGTGTTGATAACATATATGGAGCGGCTTTAACAGGAAGTTAAACACAGGCAATGTATAGGAAAAAATTTGAGCAGATGTATGCATTATTATTACTATTATTATTATTATTATTATTATTATTAGTAGTAGTAGTAGTAGTAGTAGTAGTAGTAGTAGTAGTAGTAGTAGTAGCAGTAGTAGCAGCAGCAGCAGCAGCAGCAGCAGCAGCAGTAGTAGTAGTAGTAGTAGTAGTAGTAGTAGTAGTAGTAGTAGTAGTAAATGTCAGTGGTGGTACTAGTGGGTAATAGTAGTAACAGTGATAGGCCTGGATAGGATAGTTGGAAGGGGCTCAGTACCGAACAGACGGTATATGTCCCTCCAGGGGCGTCCCCATGGGATAGGATGAGATGAGAGGAGACACCAGGACTGGGAGTGACGGCACAGCAAATAAACAGGTCCCTAAAGTCTCGAGGGTGACACGCCGCGACATCGGACAGGTATATCGGGGACCACGCTCCACGTTGCCTTCTGCGCCATCAAGGGGCAGTCCTTATAACCCGGCAACCGGCCCAAGGGCGTGGAGAGAGAGAGAGAGAGAGAGAGAGAGAGAGAGAGAGAGAGAGAGTTCATTAGACCATCGTTTCCTCTGCCATGCCGCACCGAAACATCATTGTTGAAACTTCTAATCCTAAAACAGACCTAACGAGATAAATGATGAATACAATGAATAACGAAACGACATGGACGCACGCGAAGTTTCGGAAATGACGAAAGTCATTCGCCTGGCGACCAGAGGAAACCCCGAATAAACCCATGGACTACAGTGGGCGGTAGCTGTGAACTGAGTGGGACCTTCTGAATGCGATCCCAAGCTATATAGTAGCGGTGGTATTGGTAATCTAATATACGGAATTGTACTTTAATAAATACCGGAATATTTTCCATATCCAACAAACATCCTTATTCACTCGTAACTGATGAGATATCGGCCTATTAAATCATTAAATGTAGTAAATTTCTATAAACTTAAAAGCAGTAAAAAATGCGTCATGTTCAGTGGGAAATATTCTAAATCAGAGGAAAAAAAATAAAAATAAATATCACTTATAAATGAATTTAAGACATCAAAAGCTATAACTGACTTTTGAAATATCCTTGACAGCTAATTTGAATTTCGACACCCCAGTAAGTATGGTTAAGAAAAGGTTTTGGTGATAGTATTTTACTTCTTATACTTATGCCGATGTCAAGTTTTGTATATAAAACAACATGATTCATGTTCATAAATCTGGATAAAAGAAAGGAGCATTGTTCTTTTTAATTTACAGACTTACAATATTTTGGTTACTATTACATATTACCCTCATTCTATCTCAAAACTTTTTGTAATATTCGCTTTAGAATTGTACGGATCCGTCCGCTTATTTTATCTTTAAGTAGTTCAGTAAAGAGTAGAACGTGTAATGATAAGATTCACAGTCACCCTCCGTGATATAGTGGTTACAATGATAGCCTCCTGTACCCAAGGTCGTGGGTTAAAACTCTTTCTTCGGAAGGGAAGTAATGCGGCTGGTTCCGTGTCGTATATTTACGGCACATAAAAGAACTCAAGCCTGATAAAGAGACCTCTGAACAAAATTAAACAGCATTCAACATAGAATAGGACGCTGAGGACCATAGTAGTTAAAGAGCGTCCATAAATAAAACTCCAATTCCTTTGATAATAATCAGAGCATGCAAATAAGTGCGGAGTATATATGTCAGACATTCTATAATATTATAGTTCTGCATGAAAGAAAATCTATTAATGTTGTTAATATTGGGGTTATCTTAATAAAATGTGTCCATACTTGAAGTTGGCAATGACCAATTGAAGAAGGGGACACGTGGTACCTCGACCTTCAGCTTATACCATCGGGAGGAGCGGATGAGATGAAGAAACCGCCGGAGATGAAGGGACAGTAAGCCGGTATGGGCGACACAGACGCGCAGAGTTCTCTAATAGTTCCAGGCTTGCTCGTCCGGCCAAGAGAATGCCTCTGTCTAGGCGGAAGGGGGAACACGACTCTGCAGTGGATGCTTGACAGGCTTCCCTGACATGACAGCGAAGCTGCAAATCGCAAGCCTCTGCGCCATCTGCCCGTTACTAACTGAAGTGGAGCCTCGTAGTCAACTTGTAAGATGAATGGGGAAATAAAATATGGGAATAGAGAATCAATTGTAATAGAAATCACCCCCACCAATCACCTTGGTGACCAGGGGTAAACTTAAAAAAAAAAAAAAAAAAAAAAAAAAAATGGAAAAAGTATGCAGTCGCTGGGAATCGAACTTAAATGCATGCCACAAACCCTACCGACTGAACCATTCCGCTCAGTATGTGTAGTTTTATGAAAAACATGTTCCTATCACAACGCTTGGTTCCTTAAGAGACTGGTTTATTTGCTGCCGATGCAGTTACTTCAATTATGTTTTATATGTCTTTTTATGACTAAAGATGGTGCAAGAAATATACAGACGAATTACCCAGATGCTTAGACTTTTGTTATATCGAGAAAAAAGGTTGCTGCCCGTATTTTTTCTTCAATCTTGATAGTCATGTGAATTACCTTTACGTTTCCTACGTTTTCACCTGCTTGCCTGAGCCTACGTATTGATGTAAGCTAATTAAAGCTGAGTGAATGATGACTGTTATTTTAGACGTTAGATGTGTTTAAAGAAACTCACTCCTAGCTCTTCAAAGCCTCCTGTAAGTTTTTTTTTTTTTTTTTGGTAGTGTTTAACGCCCGCTTTAACTACTTATGGCACCGCAGGCGGTCTCATGTAAGTGTGTTTGTGAGTGTCTGTATGAGCGCTGATCTGCATATGGGTGTATGTGGTATGGCTGTGTGTGTGCTTGCATGTGGTTGCAGGGGTGTACGTGTATGCGTATTTATGTTTGTGTGTGCGCATGTGTGCGTTTATGTGTGCATGTGTTCGCGCTAGCGCGCAAGTGGGATGTGTGCCAGCATTTTAGAGCTCTAAATCTAGCAGCTCAAAAATATTATAGCCACCCCTCCTACAGCGGAATTGTAACGAATGGAACAGCTGTGAATTCATCCGTAAAAATGTGTTTTTTAATCGGCCACATCATTTCAGTTAAGGCCATAAAAATAATCTTTAGTCATTCCCAACGCTCGAGCGGACAAAGTGAAAATGGGAAAGCAGAGATGGAGAATGGTGGGAAGGGCGAAATACTGTCTGACGAAAAATATTTCTTTTTTATGGAACAAATATTAATAACTTGTGAATTTTATGAGACTACCACAGACAGTCGTTCTGCATTGAGCTAATTAAAAGACATAAAATATTCCTTTTAACTAGTTTTGTGGAATGGGGGAAAAGGGTTGGGCGATTCAACAAAGCCACGAATCGCTTTCAAGTACCCCGCACCAACTGAACGTAGCATTGGGAATTTAATTTCTAATGAAAAAATCATGTACTATTTTTACCTAATTATTTATTACTAGGAAAGTTAAAATGTTGAATAAAATCAGCAATTACTTCATATGACCATATTACAGAATTAAGCAAGGTGGGATCGTTGTCTATCTGTTCGTAAAACAATCGGGTTATGGCTAAAATATCTGCTAGCACTCATGGCTACCTGACACCAAGAAATTTGTAAGCTCTCGGTAGACGCCTTCTTATTTTCATGCTAACTTATTTATTTGCCATATAATAATAGGATATTATTTTAAGATACGATAATTTTGAGCTCTGTAACTATGGAACAAAATTATTTTCAAAACATAAAGAAACATTGTATATGTTCCATTTACATTACTTTCTCTATCTGTCCTGCAAACAAACTAATCTTACAAATGATATTATATCTTCCTCAAGTTAATCGATATAAACATTAACAGAAACTGTCTTGACACGTCATTCCTTCTAAGAAGAACGTAATAAGGCTAAAAAGATAAAAGAGATAGTAAAATATTTTAAATGCTCAATATATGAACATTTTAAGTTCGGTTCTCTTTACATCGCTAGGAGTAAAACAAAAGCAAGATAAAATAAAAGATGAAAAAAGTATTAGTAGTTTAAAATTGAAACCAATAATAGGGAATACCTGGAAGCGGTTAACTATAAAAAATAATGTGCCAAGTGGCCCAATGTATTTTACGTGGTGTATTTCACACGTACAGATAACCCATCGTGTGATCAAGAATTTGCGGAATTCAATGGGACAATTGGAAGCAAACACCAGTCAGTTGCGGGTGAGCAATTGTATTGGCACGGCTCTTGCATATCAGCGAAAACGGAGAGAGAATCGCACTGTTTCAGGCTTGTATGGAGTCCGTTGTTAACTGCTTTCCACTTCAGTTACTGAGCCTTCATTTTTGAGAGGATAAAGTCACTTATCAGTATAGCCAGTTATTTAATTGTGATTACACTGTTCTTGTTTAACATTAGAGACTAAATCCACTGAAGATACATAAAAACATTAAGGTACCATAATAAAAACCACGTATGAGAGTATGCAGCGTTCCACTGTAGTATTTGTAATGGTGACGATGATGATTATAATGATGATAATAATAATAATTATAATAATAATAACAGCAACATATTAATATTTCTCAGAAAAAGTTAAAAAACGAATAGGACATGAATACACTAGGCTCTTTTTCTGGAATTATCTTTAAGAATAACATGTATCTTTGTAGTTGACACATTTAAATTAGAGGATGTGAAGAGCTTGGACTTTAGTTTTGGAATTATCTTGAAGAATAACATGTATCTCTGCGGTTGACACATTTCAATTAGAGATCATGAATAGCTTGGACTTTAGTTTTGGAATTATCTTTAAGAATAACATATAACTGGGTAACTGACACATTTACTGATATTGTCGGTTTCAACCACACGAAAATAGACTGGGCTGAGAGCACTTCTCTGTCCTTTACGGATGGGTAAACAGTGAATGTTTAGACATTTCTACGACATGCACCACAGCATAATATTACATGTGATACATTACCTGTCAAAATCAGTAGCTAAATAGCTGTGTTTAATAAAAGCTTTTTCCACCGAGGTACACATCCCTATCTTCTCTTGTTACCATCTAGGACTGGAGTGGTTAAACGCTCAATCACAATGCGATTTGGACACCATCTGCGGTTTTACCTCAGAAAGGTTCCGTTTGATTTCCACTATGGTATAATATGCTAAGTAGCGTCATGAAAATTGTTTATTCTCGGAGGCTCTAAACAAAGGAAGGAGTTCTCACCACGTCAAATCAGGCATTATCGCATCTATTGTGAACTTAGAAGACGTCATCTACCTAAATATTCAAATCAGTTCAAAGTGTACACACATAATTATTACTTTCTGTAGTCCCACATGTACAATGCATAGCGAATAGAGAAGGTATTGTATTCCACCCAAAAATTCGTTACCGCGATTTCACCGGAAATACATGTTTTAGTACCCCCTGGATCCAAAAAAGGCATTTTCAAAAAAAGATCAGTGTGTGTATGGACAGCATAGCTCAAAAACGAAAGGACGGCTAAATACCAAACTTCCAAGGATGCGCCACGAAGATTTTCAAGAAAAGCCCCCCGCCCCTAACTACTCTTTACAGTAAAACATTTTCCAATATGTTGTTTTCCTCAAAAATGGCTCTAAGATTTTGATTAAAATACCACATATTAAAGCCATTTCCATTACAAATACAATTTAAATCTTGCATTTTCTGGGAATAGTTTCTGAAGACCTGTTTATTCTGGATGAATTTTGCTGAATTTTGCATAACTAGTAAACCTTAAGAGATAGACAAAAACTTACCACACAAAAAAAATGTAAACCTCGTTAAAATACACTATTTTTGTCAAATACATTTTTTTTTCGTGGAGCTTACTGTTTTCTAGATATTCCTTGTTATTACTTTCAGTTTCGAATGCTTTTCTTAGACTGTAAATATCCGGTTTTCTTTTGTTCTACTCCTGGCGAAGCAAAGAAACGATTTGCAATGACAGTCGCATAACGACAGCTTTTAAAACAACTAGGAGTTGACAAATTCCCGCATGAGTAAAGTTTAAATATCTTAAAACTGAAAACAAAAACAAGGAATATTAGGAAGTGGTCAATTCCACGAAAAAAGTGTTTAACACAAACTGTGTGTTTTAGTGAGGTCTATATTTTTGTTAAGTAAATTTTTGTCTATCTCTTTCACTTTACCATTTATGCAAAATGCATTCAGAGTGAATAACTCTTTAGAGGCTATTCCTAGATAATTCAAAATATACATTTATTTTACGTGTAAATATCTTTAATATACGGGTTTTAATCAAAATCATTATAGCCATTTTTGAGAAAATTAAAAATTTTCAAAATATTTTCAACATGATGGGCAGTTTACGGCGGGAGAATTTTCTCAATATCTTCGTTTCTCATCCTTGGAAGATATTAAACTTAAATACCAAGTTCGGTAATTTATCGACTTTTCGTTTTTGAGTTATCGTGCTCACAGGCACACGAACATACGGGATATAGGGGACCCTAAAACGTGTATTTCCGTCGAAATCTCGGTGTCGAATTTTTGGGTGGAGTACAATACCTACACTGCCTATGTATCATGTAATATATACGGAAAGTAATAAAAATATATGTGGTATATATTTATGTGTTATATCCCTGCCTATAATTTATCAAATAAAAATTATTCTGAAAGAGTTACATGGAATATTCCAATATAAAGGTTAATTTAACCATAAAAGTGTCCAGAATTACTGTCATTCCTATACAATCAACTGCGACAAGGTCTGTACATATATAACGCAAAACTGTGGACGTAAATTACTTCAGCTCTGAAACTCTAAAATTTGGAAACTCAGCTTATTTATGATCGTATATGTGAAAATAAACTATATTACTCTTTTAAAATGAAACCTCATTTCATTATCTGTTTCCTATAATACGGTGGCGTTTTCTACTCGATTTCACTACTCAACATATAAGTTCCATCTTTTATAGTTAATTTAAGAGTTTGTTAATTATGTCCAAATCTTATTTCACCCAGGTTAAAGATAATGCTTCAGGGGATCGTGGCTTCGAGTCCCGCCTTGGGTGTGAGTGTTTGTGTTCTTGTAAATGTGTGTATTTAGATGTGTAAATCACGCAAAACTAATAGAAGAACTAGCAGAAAGACATAGGCAAAGAAGAAGGAAGGGGGAAAAAATAAGATGGTAATGGACAAGCTTAATGTAAAAAAAAAAAAAAAAAAAAAAAAAAAAAGGAAAAGAAAAGAAAGGAAAAATCTGTTAAATACCAAAGTTGATATTAAAAAGAAATTAACCGCTTTCACGATTTGGAGTACGTGACTAACCAACAGCTACTAATACTACAGGCTTGGAATAAGCTATAGATGTCATACTAGTCTCATGCAAAACACATTCTGTGTTCGGTTCATACCTGTCTGGTGGGGCTACTAGTCAAGTTTGCTTTTACTCGTTGGACTTTACCACCTGATTACCGAATGGGTTCTCTATCTGTCTTTTTCACGATAACTCAGTCACAGGTAGAATAACTTCTGTACGGCTTACGGAGTAATTAAACTAATGAACCGCCAAGCATACTTTTGTGCCTAACGCACGTTATTGCTCTGATGTATTATTATTGTTGTTATTGTTATTATTATTATTATTATGTTGTTGTTGTTGTTGTCAGAATATATGTTAGAAACTATATATGCCATTCCTGAACACACTTACAATGTAATTTATATAAATACACATAAAAATAATTAAACTATGATTCTGAAAAATAAGTGCATCTTATGAATCCTGAAATAATGACGGTCAAATTATGAAGACTTTATAGCACATAAACATATATAAATATCTCAAAATTAATAAAACGAATGTGTTCCGTGGTGTAGTGGTTTGCCTCTAAAACTTAAGATTGCAGATTCACACCTGGCGATGGGTGATTAATTTTTTCGGAGGCTAAAGATCCTTAGCATGGCTTCCTTCAGAGGGAAAGTAAATCCGGTGGTCCCGTGTAATGTTTTCTTGCACGTAAAGGATCCAGAAGAAGATTTCTGGGCAAAATTCCGCCATTTCGAGTCCGGAAGTCGTGATTCCGTCCAATGGAGTCATATGTGAACGACGAGTCCATCCCTTGTCACCTCGGCTCACGGCAAACTCACGAATTAGAAATTCAAATCCGATGAAGGCAAGATCGTAACTATGCCCTATGCTCCACTAAGGAGCTACAGGAAATTAGGGGAGTCAAAATGGGATTCTCATAGTTATTTTTCTAATTTGATGTTTTAATTGCATATTAATATTTCGAATCTCCCACTCATTTTGATATAACTGAATAGAATTACGCTAATTGTAAATAGTTTTAAAATATTTTTGAAAATAATCCTGTTTAGTGGCCTTTTAGAACATTCTGCTTTTTAGAACATTGTAAATATTAGTGTTAGAGAAGAGACCCTTTTTAAAATTTTAATCGGAAAGTTTTACTTTAGCCGTTCGTAGCATTGGCATCTAGCTCATATTTTCTTCAGGTGAGAGTTTTGAAATACTACGAAGATGTGTTTGAAAAATTAGGTTACATTTCTGCAGAAGTAAAACTATCTATATAAATTCCTCTTTATCTCAGGAACTAATTGACACTAAGGGCTGAAATGTTTACTACACATTTTTACCTAAATAGGCTTTATTTTAACGAAAAATTTTTGTGTATATGGATTAGTTTTTTAAAATCAAAAGTAATTGTTTTTCAATAAAATTCTAAGAGCTTCACTTTAAAATCACACGTTTGCTTCTACTCAACAGAAGTATTCTATTTTCACTAATCAACAGTAAAGGTATTGCTGAATATACCTTGAAAATTTTAGCTCATTGTCTTAAACGATTGCTGAGATATTGGGTTAAACTTTAACATTGGTAGGAAAGGGCATTTCGGCTCCCCTTAACCAACTAATAAAACAAAAATTGTTCCTTGCTTAGTATCATATCCAGAGGGAAATAACTAGGATATAGATGCTACTTACAAATGGAAACGGATTACACATTAATTACTGATTTTCACAACGTTATAAGTTAACAAAAATATGGCCTAGAAAATTGAAATTGAAATTGAAATTTATTTATGGTCGCCCTTTAACGGCTGCGCCTCTTAGAGTCCCATTCTAAATTGCACGTGAAAGACCGCTTAATTTTGCTCAGCAACCTCTTTATCAGGCTGGAGGTTCTGTTACGACCGAAACCAGACGGCGGAAAAAGAGCCACAGTGGAAGATCCCTTAGAAATTCAAATCAGTTCCTCATCTCGACGCGAGGAGTGATAGGAGACCGCGCCCCATGTATGATCAAACTCCCTGGCTCTACAGAAGACTTCCGACACCATGCTGGCACCGAGAGCTGTATTTCCAGGGCTCAGTCACCACCACGGTATGGCGCCACCACCTAGTCCACGCCGACATTTATAACACTGAAAAAGACCTGTTTGGTTGAAATGGAGATGAAATGAAGGGGCAGGATATTCGCGGAATGAAGTAACTGCCACAGTTTTTGCCTAGTGACCCGGGAAAACCCCCAAAAAATCCATGGGTCAGAGAGGTCGGTCGTGGAAATCGATTCCAAGATCTCCCGAATGTCGGTGCTTGACGAAGCGCCTGAGCCACCTGGCTTGGTACAGAAGAATTGATAGAACTGGAAGATTTTTTTTAACAATTCAGCCTGAAACCACTTCCGCTGTTAATGTAAAGTCCACCATACCATGTGAAGCAACTGAAATAAATAAACAATGCCTATTGTAATATATGACAGCTAAAACCGAACTATTTTTCACAGAGGAGTCCAACCTACCTTTTGCTCAGACGGAAAGAAGTTATGGACATAAACCTTCAATTTCTTTGTATTACTGCTAATGAAGAGGAGAGGTATGTGTCTGATTAACCATCGCTTTCAGATCACAGGTACATTATAATGGTAATCAGCGTAGCTGACAGTAATATACCGAATGTACGATCTACTGGATGCAGTATGTGGAGAGAAATGAAATTTTATTGTCCTCCTAATATAGTGCATACTATAAATAATATATCGAGGTTATGTCACCCCATCGCGCTAATATGAGGGTAGCGTATCTGCCTCTCATTCTATAGGTCAAGAGTTCGAATTTTGCTTAGGGTGAGTTACCCAGATAAGGTATTTTTGAGGCTTTTCCTTATCCTGAGAACGTGAATGGCGAGTACCTTTAAGCTCCATGAAACTCGAGATTATTTCAGCTTTTTTTCACCAGTTTCATTTATCTCCCGATATGATCATTTATGTAAATGGATGTTAAACTACCTCCCTCCAGAAACGCACCTCGGAGCCACCATAATGTGTAAATTCTTTCAAATCATGTAGCTGCCTCTAACTCTAAGTCGAAATAGGAAGGCTACAGACTAGTGGAATAATGATCTGAGAAGAAAAGGAAATAAAGTTTGCAAATTATTCAGTAGGAAGGAAGCAAGATGGCGGCTGGGCAAATTATAAAGAGACCGTCAGTATATCATGACATGATACGAAAGATAAAACAAATCGGTTGGTGGAAGCTCTATCAAGAGGTTGACATATAGCATGTTAACATGAAATAGCATGTCTCCACAGGAAATTTGACAGTTAACCTACTATTCCCGGAGTACATTGAAGAAACTTGATGTTAGTTGCACGAAAACTCTCAAAGAGAAAATAAATATTAATACAATCACATTTGGTTCTATGCATAAGGTACTCCTTAGCACTGTAGGAGGGGATAACTGTAGATTCCCACCTAAGATTCTTAATTGTGAGAGAATTTCTTGGACTTTAAATTTATTTGAATCGCCTAAATCTGCTGTATTTCCGGCATGTAAAACAACTCTTGTGGGACGAAATTCCGGCACACTGATGGCGTTGATATGATCCTGGCAATTGACCGCGTCGTTAACATGCACAGTAATTTTAAAGATCTGAATGGCAGTTTACAGCTGTTTTAATATAGGATAAAACAACAGTGACTTCTGTTGTACAAGCTCTTCAGATGCAGTTTGGCGTTCTCAAACGTGTCTATCGCATGTATAACAGCAAAATTAGTCTATACTTTAAAACACTGGGCATAGTAGATCTATCTAATCCAAGATTAAACAATCTTCAGTGATATTAAAAGAATCAGCGACATTAATTGAAATTGTCAAAAGATGGGTAATTTGTAAGAGCGCTACATCGATTGATGTTGAGGTCTGAAAAGGCACTCCACACGTTTCCTTCATAGCGAAGATGCCTTTGTTAGTGTATGTTTTAATTGGTAGTCATAGCAGACAAAAGACATAAGACTGAAGACACGTTTTGCAGATGTATCAAAGCATTCAGAAAAAATCACTTAACTATTTTCAATGACACAATGTAGGTTTGAGCCTTGTTTGGATGACAACAATCCAGATGTTGTCCTCAGAGTGGGGTACCATCCCCCCTACTGTGGGACCCAATTAAAGCAAAGTGCAAGATAATTTAAACAAAGAAAATTTTATACGTATGTGTATGATGATGACAAGTTTATCCGCTGAGAATCAGCCGTTAGTGTTTCTGAGCTTATGAGCGAGAAGCTGAAATTTTTGGAGGAATGGTGATGTATTTAAAGATCTGTTAAGTAATGGTGAACCTTTCTAAGGGTAAATCACTCTAAAAGCATGCTTATTTCATTACACACAATGACGGTTACAAGAGTCCCGCATTCTTTAATTACAGTCATCTATACAACCAGTCCAGTGTATTGGATATATATTAAATTGAACTGTAATTTGTTGAGAAAGTTTGAAGACTTACACCACAAATAATATTTGGCTTGCCTGTGCACGAGTAAGGGAGTGTCACTACATAATTACGATATATGCAGGATATTTCAAAAAGAAAGAGCATAAATTCAGGTATGCATTCTGCATATGGAGACAATAAAAACTGTCCATTACAAGATGTGCCCGAAAATGTTTGGTTTCTGGGAAATAGTACTGTTTGGTCAAAGCAGTAATATTCACTGGAACGTTGCTCTTCCCGCTATCAGAAGCATATCCTATGGATAAAATTCTTATTATTGAACATCATTGTCTTAATGTACATAAAGCAATACTTTTCTTAAAAGCATATTCAAAATTAACTCAAAGTGTTCACCTCCTGCTTGGAAACAGGCCTCACATCGACATCTCATGGCCCTGCGAACAGGACCCCAATTCCAGGAGTATTGCATATTTCTTCACAGCCTGCCTCCATTCGATTCTGAAGGGATTCTATATTAGTATCGGAGACGATTACGCGAACCCTTTTAAATGGATTCAAGTCATGTAAGGTTCATTGCTAAGTAATAGGATAATCTCTGCCTTTCCACCGATCAGGAAACCTTCGATCCAAGAATTGGCGAGCGCTCCGACTGAAGTGTGCAGGAGCGTCATCACGTAAGAAATAACTGAGCTGGTTGACGGAAGTTCAGTGGAATGTCTTCATAAACATGAGGTACTGTGTTTTCCAGTTAGTTTGTGTACTCCTGCTCCGTAAGTCTGTTTATAACCCATCAACAATGATACTGGCCCACACATAGAGAGAGAATCGTACTTGACGATGAGATAAAGCAATTGCATGTGGGTTTTCATGTGCCAATTCATGCAGCTTGTGAAATTTGAAATGCTAGCTAGTGTGAATTTTGCTTCATCTGCACATAACACTAAGGCAAAAATGTTCGGATTTGTGGCGAACTGCCGCGCGAACCGCTAGCAGAACATCAATCGAGCAGGGTAATCCATTGATGACAGGGCCTGTTCACGTTGCAAATGATAAGGATAGAACTGGTGCTTTCACAAGTCACATGAGCAACATTTACATCCAAACTTAACCTTCATGTATTGATAGAAGGAGTCGTCTGCACATAATCTAAAACCTCCTCTACATCGTATTTCTAGGTATTAGTCGGCTCCTCCCCAAACAAGGAGATCCAAGCTTTCTATGAGCTCACACACGGCATTGGAAGCGTTTAAATGTGTTCCTATCTTGACATCTTAGCACAACATTGCCAACCGCCTTACCTTACATGAAGTGCATTTCTGCCAGCTCCTGATGTGAGTACATGTCGCTCAGTTGAACGACAAACACGACACTTAATGTTCCCTTCGCCTCTGAGTGAACTATGGGAGTGTCCTGATAATGTATTTTGTCACAGCAACTATCAAAGACCTTGGAATTAATTACCTAGACACACCGCCGGCGCTAGTGTCGCCGTCACAAATTGAAACCTCTCGCGCATTCTCAACTGGAGGACAGAGCATGCTTTTTGCCATATGTTCAGTACGCTGAAAAGGCTTTCAGTACCTCGAAAACCACATTCTAAGAACTTGGTAAACTTTTATGTAAAACTCAGGTGTCATCATGCGGCAAAATCTTACAGCAGTGTGCTGCACAAGAAAATAGTCAGAGAGCATCTCTCTAAATCAATTTTGTCTATGAATCAATAGGTTAGTAGAGTTTAATTATTTTTGCATAAAATTTACTACATTAAGTAGTAATTAATTCTCATTTTATATTTATATATCTTATTCATCTGACACAAATATACCACAAATGCTTACTATCGTATTGAATACAATTTACTGAAGAGGAATACAGGTACCTAATTTCCCATTTATTTTAATTTTATACTGTGCATATACTGTCTCTGTAAATCCAGTATCGCAGGTGTTTTAATATGCTAAAGCGCTTTATTTATGTTTGTTTTATTAACATTCGCCGTAGGTAATATGGCCGTATCACAACTTTGACCTTCTATAACAACCGCTTAAATTGTTGAAGTATACATTTAAAATGTACCTCTCGATTAACTTAACACACATTAACTATCGCATTCATATTTATAGGCTCTTGGAATAATTTTAAATAAGAATTCTTTCATCGGCTTAGAATTGAGCGCAGCATATTTTGTATTTTTAATTCACCATTTTGACTGCTTTGCTACAGAGACACTCTTAACAACTCATGTTTATAATTCTTATTGACGACTTTGTGTATTAAAGTAAAAATCCGATGTGTTCCATTCATATAAATTTCTCTACATATCTTGACAAATTATTGTTAAAAAGGTTATTCGTCTATCTACTTCATACTAATCGATTAGCTGATATGATCTTATTACTTGCTTCCTTGTAAGTACAAGGGAAAAAAGCTAAAACGATAGTCAACTCTTTAAAACTGGTTTCATATGTATGAAATGCGTTTCTTTGCAGGGCTAGGAGTTGACCCATTCCTGTAAGAGTAAATATTTTAAAACAGAAACCAATAACAAGGGATTTCTCAACTCCAAGGAAAAAATGTATATGAAGTAAATTGTCGGCCTATCGCGATCTACATTTTTTCTGCAGTAAGTTTTTTTTTTTTTTTTTTTTTTTTTTTTTTTTTAAATCTCTTACGGTTTACTAGTTATGCAAAATTCAGCAAAATTCATCCAGAATAAAGAGGTCTCAAGGGCTATTCCCAGATAATTCAACGCATACATTTTATTTGGCATGTAAATATATTTAATGTACGGTATTTTAATCAAAATCGTTAAAGCCATTTCTGAGAAAATTTTCGAAATTTGTCCACGTAAAGGGTAGTTTGGGCTGGGGGCTTTTGCCTCAAAATCTTCGTGTCGCATCCTTGGAATATACTAAACTTAAATACCGAGAGTTTTTACCGACTTTTCGTTTTTGAGTTATTGTGTTCATGGACACTAACTCCAACAGTTCTTTTTTTTATACAGGGGACCCTAAAACGTATACTCCTGGTCAAATATATGTATCTTTTTTGGTTGGAGTACAATACCTTCTCTATACGCTAAGTAGGTACATCACGTGTAGAGAAAATAAAAAAGCAGACAGTATATATGGAATCAGAGAGAAGAAACTGCGAAAAACAGAATTAAAGTCGAATTATACTTTCGGTGATGCTTACATCCCATTTTGTAAAGCACTTTATATGAAAGTATGCGATATTCAACTTCAATTATAATATTTACTTTTGTTTTATTCGGTTGTGGGATGAAATTCCCTCTAGTCGATGAAGTGATTTTATTCAATCCCCAACCGGACATTCGAGGTCTAATCCCATGCATAAATGCTGATGATCATAAAGAACTTTATGTCGCAATTATTTCCAACTCAAGTATTTTCATGGCGTAATTGCAGCTGTTTTAAATTTCACTGTTTCCCGATTGCAATCAGTGTATTGCACGCGACCTCGCACGCCTTCTGCCCTCCAACAAAGTCTTCTATTTCCGACACGCATAGCTCTCTGCGCAGCCAGAGGTGTGAGGGCTTGGCAACTATCTATGAGAAGAAAAACGTTCCGGTGAATATCGCTGTTTTTAAGCCCATACTTCAGAAACCAAGCATTTCCGGACACATGTTACAATGGACTGTTTTTACTGTCTGCATTTGGTAAAGGCTAAGTCCTCTATTTTTTTGAACATCTGCATGCATAAAAGGTGGCCCAACAGCACCGTACTTGGCCGGGCCGTGGCCGAGTGGTTAGACCATAGCCTCTCACCTAAGCGGTCGGGTCCGATCCCAGATTTGTAGTGGACAAAGCGGCGCAGGTGTGGAGTTTATTCGGGTTCTCCAGTTTCTCCCACCTTGGTATTCCACCGGTGCTCCATCTTTACTCCATGTATCAACAGTGGCATATCCTGTGGTGTCATATGTAGTAAAAGTGTGAGGTAAACACTGCCAAAAAGCGCCGTATTTTGCGCGTGCAGATAACTCTTCGTGCGTTATAAAATTTACAGAACTTCTTATGGTAGATCCAAGCATACGCCGGCCACTAGCGTTTTCAGAACGACTATCGTTCTCACTTTTCCTCTTGCATGTCAGCGTAAAGTTTGAAGTAATGAGAGGCAGTCCTCAGGCTTGTACTATAGTCCGTGAGATACACAAGGACAATGTAAGCACACACATAATAACAGTAATAAATAGTAAAATGGTGAAGCATTACGAGCTGTTATGCATGATTTTTGTTATGGCGCCTTAATGTTTGGAGTTACCTCTTCAGTGGGTCTAGTTTCTAATGTCAAGTAAGAACTAGTGTATTACACACTTAAAACTAGCTATTTGGGATATTGATAGGTGAAATAGATTCATTCATTACTTGTGAATATAAAAAGTGAACATATTCACTAAAAATAAAGGTTTTGTAATTGAAGTAGACAACGTGTTAACTTTCCCCGTGTGTTTACACCGTTCTTGTATATCATCACGGATTCTAGTACAAGCCTGGCAACCGACTCTCATTCCTTCAAAGCTTTTGCTGATGTAACAGAGGAGAAGCGAAGGCGATCTTCGTTCTTATAACACTACCGACCGGTGAATGTTTGAATTTACCCTGTGGAGTTCTGCAATTTTTATAACGTGCGAAGGGTTCTCTGCATACGCGAAATAGGGCGCTGTTGGGCCAACTGGTACTTATATGTGCGTGTATTTTAAGTTCATTATAAATATTGCACAATAAGCTTGGATGATTTAACATGAGAATGACTGGAGACGTGTGACCTTGTCATCATCTAGTAAAAGTGTCTGGACTACAATCGTCAGCTGATTTAACTAAATGCAAACTATGCAATGGCACACGTCTGAGTTTTTAACAAAATGGGAATTAATACCCCAACTTATGTATTTTCTTTTTAAGGTATGTCACAAAAACATTCAAAGCTTCATATTTCATATGTGCACTAAGTTATGCTTTACAGGCTACACAATATAGATTACGCCTGTGTTAACCATCATTTAGGATTATATTAGTGAAACGAGTAATTGTTCCAACAACTATAAGATATGCTTTGAAATTGAATATATGGGAATTCACATGTTTTGCGGCGCTGTTGAATAAAACCCAACCTTAACGTAATTGTTTTGTGCCTGAAATATGAATGTTAACAGTTCTCAAGGCAAATTATAAGCTGATTTTGACTCAGAGAATTGGTCAAAGCTTAAAGCAGCTGCAATCTTAAGCGCCTACAATTCAAAAGATGCTTAAAAAGACATACCTTTATAAGTTAATGTATTCTGACCTTCAGCAACCGACTCACTTTTCTGAATGAACAGATTCTACATTCACTTTGAAAGGTAACAGAATGTACATACAGATTAATTTGTATCTTACATTTTGAAAGTAGTTCTAAACTAAGGTAAACGTAACACACAAATGCATAATTCTACTGCAATATAATACAAATAGTCTTCTGAACAAACAGCTGTAATTTTTCACATTTTACTTCACTGATTTGATTCGGAAAATTAATGCGAATTACCTTGAAGGTGCAATTGGGTTTCTCATACATGATTTGTTTCGTTTTATGTATCACTGCTGGTAGCTTCTTTGAACAACAATCATTTACTATTATTGTTCGGAACCTCTTTTGATATATATATATTTCAAAACGACACCAAACGAAGATGTGGACCTTGTTGATCATACCGTAAGTGATACGTGAATATAATTTTCGGCTCTAAATTCGGCACATACAAAAACTGCATAAAATAGCCATGAATTAGGCAGTCGTATATAACCAAATGGCACGTGCCTGGCCCACTATAAGAGATATGCCAGTTGGTAGCGAAGTTCCCAGTCGCGTGGTGTAGGGGTGGTTTGATAGACACGCCGGCACGGCATAGGACACCTTAGTAATGGAAAACGTAGCATGTGGGTTTTGGTATGTGTTTCGTATAACACGTTTTGAGGTTGTTTATGTGGCGTATGATGACCGTTGTTCCTTCGCTGCCTAATTCTACATTACACACATAAAACTTTAAATAGAAGAGCTTGAAAGCGTCAATATCAAGTTTCGGACAAGTTAAAGTGTAAGCTAATTGACTGCTATCTTCGTTTGGGGTCTTTTGAAATAGCCTGTATATAGCTTGAGCTCTAGCAAAAACGGAAATATGCTACTAAGTAGGTACACAAAATTAAACATTTTGGTCTTCAAGTGAATGTTGCACCCTACAAGATAGAACAAAGACAAATCTCGGCCAGAAAAGAAAACTGGTTTTTGAATCATCACAAATGATGAACATAAAATCCCCGGAATGGGTAACACAAACTTGTATGTTATGTTCATGTATGTATTATAAGAAGTGAGTAATAGCATTCTGTCACCATACTTATGTTTACCCCTTTATGAAATATGTGAATTTTATGATTAATGAGAATATATGCCTATGAATCCTCATCTCCTTGATAGGTTTTCATTATATGTCTTTATATGGCCATCATGAACATAACTTAATGGCATACAGAAGCACTGATAATATACTTTAAAATAGTACTTAAACGCCTTTATCGCGAACAAATTCAAAGAAAGAAATGGCGCTTATTTGGCAATTATGTATATGTAGTTCTGGAAATAAAATATAAACGCACCTATCCGTCCTTTAAAGTTGCCATTGCTTACAACTCGATAGAGGAAATCTTAACACATAATTCCCCACATTTCCTACATAGATAACAAGAGATCTCCATATCACTGCGCTAGGAGGGCTAGGGTTACATGTCTGTGCTATTTCAGTCGAGCTTCCTATATTGGGACTATGGTATTCCACTAATGGAGGAATAAAGCTGAGTCGTATACGTTAGAGAATAGTAATTGGCGTAAAACCAAAATTCTAGGGCACACTAGAATCAGAAATGTCATGAACAACCTAGTATTTGAGACGTTCATGATTACGTATTTCCTAAGCCACCATTTGATAATCAGTTCATTATTACGATTGCACGGAATCAGTATAAAATCGTTGCGTGCTGGAATCTTGACCTCGCACTCAGGCGACTTAAAGATAGACAATGAGCCTGGAGCTAGAATTCATGAGCAAATTCAGAAGCGATATCTGTTTTGTCCCTTTGGAAAGCCCTTTCCAGAGTATTGCAGCCTGAAGTATCTAATATTGAAACTTTATGCCAGACGAAATCTCTGTAGGGTATAAAAATATTACCATATAGGTTTTGTCTGACAGCTACGCTGCTCTGCGAATAGCCTTATTGTATCTAATATAATCTTGAACTAACCACAGCATATTATGAAACTGGCAAAACATAACAAGGTAACACTCCTAAGGATACCGGTGCATAACGTTTTGCAAATGCATTTATTCACGGCACTTTCTCCGCCAACCATGCCTTGTCTTCTTGACATCGCGATCTCCACAAAAATAACTGCTGCAAGCCAGTATTTTGATTTTGCTTTAACCAAAATATGAAGAGCCATCTCAAAATAGATGGAACATAACCAATGCAATAGTGGCTTGAAATGAAAAGACATACACAGTGTAAGAGAATGCTCTTAGAGCGATTGAGTATATCAGAATTAAAGTCTTGAATCTCAGTAGGCCACAAATGAAACTAATAACAAGAATCCTTACACATTACTGCAGAAACTAACTATATACAGAGTGAAATTTGAAGGCTTTTTGTTAATGAAGGGAAAACAGCATCTCCCAAAATCCTTGATTGCGAAGCGTTTGCTAAACGAAAATGCGAACACCTCTAGATAATTAAACAATTTTAGTATTCATATAATATTATTCCATTAAAATTATATCGCAAGCGGTGCCATTTTCAGCAAAAATGGGCGTTAAATACTATAAAAAATTAAAATTATTTAATTAAAATTCTCTCATAAAAGAGAATCTGGTTAGCTGTGTACTGTCTGCTAAAAAGGTGCGGGTTCATTCAAAAAGAAATAATAAATATGGGAGATGATACAGAGCATTTTAAAGCTTTGTACTTATGATGTGAAACCGACTCTACCATTATGTCAACCTAATGTAATTAATCTAAGCCTGTCTTCACTAATTTAAGTTTGGTGGACGTAGATGGAAGTACTACAGAGCAGTATCATTTTTAGATTTATTTCTTGTTTTTGGAACATAAATATCAATACATTGATTCCAAATATATTGAAAATGTATTTAACATTGATCTGGCAAACTTGAGGCACAAGTTGTTGAATAATAATATTTTTCAGCCAATGAATGCTAACGGCAGAAAGGAGTTTCCATTTCAAAATGATAGCTCCATGGTATTAAACTTATTTCTGAATTAATGTTTTTTGTTTTTTTTTTTTTTTTTTCCACATACATTCCTATAATCACATCCCTGCAATCACATTGAGCGAAATGCTTCAGTAGAATTTCCTGTATCTCCTAAGGGAAGCAAAGGGTATCGTAACGATGCCTCTTTGATTGGATTTGAGTTTCTATTTCGTGAGTTCACCACTATGCGCCATGGTGTCGAGGGATGCGCTCGTCGCCCACAGATGACACTGTAGGGACGAAATCACAACTTGCGTACGCAAAATGGCAGAAAACTTTGCCCAGGAACCTTCTTCTTTCAATATATATGGTTCTTTTACCTGAAAATAAACATTGCACAGCAGCACCGGCTTTACTTCCCTTCCGAAGAAGGCGCTGCTAAGGATTTTTGTGTGAGAAAAAAACCCATCACTCTCCGCCAGTTTGAGCCTGCAGACTTGGGTTTTAGAGGCTAGCGTGGTAACCACTACACCACGTAGGGAAAAAAGTGAAATGCTTCACCCGCGTAATGCTTGTTATTTGGTGGGGTGAGTCGACATTTACTCCCCGACCATAACATACCATTCTACATTTTAGCCATCTGCAACTTTGTTTCCTGCTTTTATTTTTTTGTCATGAACCACACACATCCCTTCTCTAACGCTTTCCTTCAAATCGCTATAATTGTATCACTTGTTGCATTTGAATAACAATGGTGGAAATTTTATTTTTTAACAAATGAATACTCTAAATTTACATTGTGTTGTGGATGTAGCCGTATATTTGTATTAGAAATAAGTAAGGAAGAAAATTTTTCATCCTATTAATCCTTTGGTTCAAAGCTCATTTCTTCCCTAGCTTTTTCTGCCGTCAATCTTGTACACCACTGTTTGTCTAGCATTTTATGTCCCCATTTTGACAATTGTCTTTGGATTATTCAGTATTAACAGAGGAGAGAGCTTTTTAATTGCCAGAACACGTTCTGTACTGTAAACAACATTGAAACTGCTAAAAACCATGTAGCACTTGGGGAGAGTTGGCGTTCTTGCAAAGAATCCAAGGGACATATTGCGAAATCCGAAAGTAGGAGTTATTAAATGTGCCAAAACCAGAAGCTAAACCTAGCTGAATCTAGTATATGTTTTCTATAATCTACTACAATTTATTTGAAAATATACCATAAAGTAACTACATCATGTGTTCAGCTACACATTTCAAAGTTATAATTCTGCTGAGAAAGTAACCTTATGTCAACATTTGTTCAACTCCACGTGCTGTAGTTCAGAAGTGCGTTCCCCCTGTTGTAGAACATTTTTTTCATAACCTCAAAATTATGTCATATTAGCTCCTAACCTTCATTTATGTAACTGTAAGGTATCACACGACACCAAGTTTTCGACATTGTCCTAAACAAGACGCATCAATGCAGCTGTTTAATTGGAATAACTAACAGACCTCGCCATTTTTAAGTTGCGGATATTACACTATATGTACATGTACATCCGTATTCAGACGAAACATACGAATTTGTTTCAAAATATATGGGTGGAAGTTCTTCGCAATAGCTTCAACGCTTGTTCTCCTGAAGTACAGTGCTAAATACATACGTTTATTAGTAATATTTAATTGGGATTTGTAGAGTATGAGGCTTCAAAAACCATTGTATTTATAACAAACTAAAATGAAATAGTCTATATTTCCCAACAATGATCAACATTATACAGTCTCTGTCACATGAAACCAAACGAGAAATCGCTTTCTAAACATTTTGCTTGACAATTTTCAGCCGTACTTATTTAGAATAACTTTGGCCCCTACTCCCAAATTTGATTAACGTTTGAAAAAAATCCTTTTCGTCAACACCTAAATAAGACTGGCATAATAACAACCCAATTGAAGCATTTAAGAGTTGTAATTAGAGTAACTATACTAAAATTGTAGCGGTTTGCTTCAGCGTTTTGTTCCATGCCACGTACCAGGTTTTAAGTGTGTTATCGCCGGAGAAGGTTGACAATGGTGATTTTCACTCTGTGAAGAATATTTGTGCTTTTCTTCTGCAACCTGCTACTGTTTTGGTCTTCGGCAGATTAATATGTAATATATAGTGGTACTTATGAGGTAGTTAATGAAATTCTTCCTACGGCAGACAAATTATATCGCTACCGGATGACTATGTGCGACAACTGCCAATTTTCCATGCAGCAGATTCACTTCCACATCGATTGCTGTGATGTTCCGGAAAGGCTTCGATATGGACTTGGGTTTTGGGAAAATGTCGTACTTGGATACCAGGCGGTAGGAATCCTTCGACGATATTTTACATGTGAATATACAGAGCCTGAGCCCCCTCATTACAGAATTACCTTGTATGGTTGTTAATGGGCACATTTAAGTGGTTACAGACTTTGGGCACTGATTGTATACTGCCCAAACTAGGACACATTTTATACACTGAGATAAACAAACTCATCCAGCAACATCGAACAGCGCCATTCCAACCCTAGCTCATACAAATATAATGCACACTTCCAATTTTTCCTGTGTCCTATCCCTCCTTACATGACCAATAGGTTGCATTTATAATAAATTTACAAAAAAATGTTGCTTCTGTTAGTTAAAAAAATCTAGTCAAAAAGAGGCACATTATTATTTAGTTTGATTTCATCTTACACTTCATTGAAGTATCTCACAGGAACACGGATGCAGGAACATATAAGAGAGAGAAAGAGAGAGAGAGAGTGTGATGAATGCAAAAAAAAAAAAAAAAAAAGTTTGGGAAGCAGTAGTGGAAAGTAACATCAGTGCATATTATCAAACCACTAACTCCATGGCACGACAGCTCACGGGGAGCCTTGGCCTACCGCCCGGCCGCTGCGTCCCCCATCTCGGTCCACTACAGACGTCATGGATGGGGTGCAGTATTGGAGGGTGAGACGTGATCAGCGCCTCGAGCCCCTCCCGGCCGGTTAATGCGGTCCTCTCCATCAAGTAGCTCCTCAATTGGCCCCCCAGGGACCTCACGAGGCTGAGTGCACCCCGGTCCAGGTCTCCCAGCGGGGGAAAAATCCCCACGCCGGTACTGGGGATCGAACCCAGGTCTCCCGCTTGGTAGGTAGCTGCGCTACCACCGCGCTAAGGAGACGACCTTATCAAGCCACACGGAGTTAAAAATGTGGTTGAATGCATCACTGTACATGGTGGGTGAGAGGTGAATGAACCCAGTACTTGTATCAGTGTTTGAGGAGGATCTAGTGATCCAGCATTTGCAGAATTTTTCGCTAGTCTCTAAAGTTATTTTCCACGAGGAAAGTTTCACAGTGTTTTTAGGATAGCTCTTACTCCCTATCTCAGACGTTCATAATAGGTTGTTATTTACGCAAGAGGCCATACGGTTAAACCTCCTCTGCCCTTTGCCTTGCCCGACTATATGTGGTGTGATGAGAGGGAATAATATCGATCACACCCAAACTTCAACATAGGTAGCCATACGTTTTTATTTTACTACAAAATTATCTGATTAGGATTCACAGTGTTTTCAGGGCTCAGCTTAAAAATATAGAACAATATGACAGTATGGCTTATTTGCATTTAGTTTTATTGAACAAACACATAACTCAAAGCAGCATGTAGGCTTTTGCACTTCCATTTTTTAAACTGCAAAATCACCCTCATTGGTCTTACAAAGACGAACAATTGAAATGAAACTTCAACACTTACAAAACATTCAAACCAAGCATTAAGAGAACCTGTATACATGGATCCTTTGATACACAGCAATTAACGTTCGTCTTTAGAGAAGATAATTTGGAAATCGCTGATGGTGCAGTTCCTCACAGCATTTGCAGATTCCCCAGTTACGGCGTAAATTAAACGAATATCTGCTAATTCAGCACATTTAAGCCATTCATTGTGTGAAGGAAAGTTTTCGATTGAATCCAACCCTCGTTTCCTGAATACAATATATTATTGATATAAGTGTCCCATCCGACGGTACATTGTAAACAGTCCACGAGAGTTGACAGATATTATTGATTTAAAAATTGCTGCAGGAAAGTATGAAATTCTAAGCCGTACAATTTCTCAAACCTGTAGTGGAGTTATCTTGACTGTAGTACTGAAAGGTTAAAATATTAGTTAATAATATATTTAATTCATTATAAATAATTACCTACATTTCCTCATATATTTAAATTACGTAGTACAGTTATGTAAATAACTATTTTATATTTGCACTGAATGTGTTACTATTTTTATTATTTGTCTATTTACATTAATATTAACTCTTTTGTCGTTAATAGTAACTGTTATTATATAAATAAACACATTGTTTACAGCTATAGTCCTAATAGGACTAGCATTTTGGAAACTCAATAAAAAAATAGCCATTAGTTGTAAATAAGAATGCCAGTTTAAAGAAACAAAATGGAAATGATGTTACCTCTTGGTGCATAGAGACAGAAAAGTTTGTTTAATACAACACAACAAGTGCAAGTGAGAGGCTCAAGGGTTTGCACTCAATATCAGTTATATTACCAGGTGGATCTAAATAACTGGGGTTGGACAAACAAACGAACCACTGTAACATAGCTATATAGTTTGATGACTCACAATAAAAATAAATTGCTGGTGCCACTCAATTATTGGAAGTAGTTCACTTTGTGACGTCAGAGTGAGGTTGAAGATGAGCAATCATCATAGGAAGCTTGGGCATACAACTCTCTATGCCATTAGCATGATCATAGACATGCTAACGGGGATTGTATTGCATTTTGAAATTGTTTCAAAACAGTGTGGAATATGTGCACAAAGCATAAGTCTCTTGAAAAAAGACAAAAGAATTTGAAGATTGGCATAAGAAACACAAAGCTGAGGATGAGTGTGGATGTGATTTCACTTGATCCTTTAATGCCATGGAAGTAATTGATGCTGAAATTCTTTGGGAGCAATTCATAAAAAGTGTGAGATGCGGTACATCACAATACTATCAGATGGGCATGCAAGGACATACGAACATATCCAGGAATTAAATTTTTATGGACCAGAAATTTCTGTACAGAAAAAGAATGCATTAGTCATGCGGCAAAGCGACTTCGTACTGAGTTTTAAAATGTAGTAGCTGGATGGTGAACAAAAGGGGTGACTTTAGGAGGCCTGAAGGAAGATACTATAGTGAAACTAGAAAAGTATTACCGCAAAGCTATTAAAGTCAGTACTCCCAAAGTGGACAACATGAAAGATGCCATTATTGCAGCCTTGTTTCACCTTACTTCTTGGGAAGAAACCCCCATGCACTTCAAATGTCCCGGTGGTGAGAACTCATGGTGTTTTCAATTGAGCGCTTGGTAAAGGGGAAAACCAATAAGGCACAACATTAGAATAATGAAACACTTAAAAAGAAAGTGCTGCACAAAGTCAGGCCAGTATACCAACGTTTAGCTTCCAAATGAATGCTTACACTCTGTGTTTGGTCAAAATCCCCACGGATACCTTTGTATCAAAGAAAAAGTTGGAAGTCGCAGTTACTTCAGTCATAAGCCAGTTCAATATGGGATGTGAGGCAACAGAGAAACTGAAAGGAAATGTGACAGTGTTAGTTTTACTGACTCTGGCAAAAAAAAAAAAAAAAAAAAAAAGCAGTGCTATGAGAGACAAGCGTCGTATACAAGCAGTGCAGTGTTAGGACAGAAGGTTGCTAAAACTGTTCTCAGGAGGATAAAACTGGTAAAAATTTCAGCAGAACAGAAGAAGAGAGCATCAGAGGGTACAATGTATGTATCTGGGCAGTTTTAACCAAGGTAAATTTGAAAATTGTTCAGGAGCTAACTGACTAAATGTTTAAAGCTTATTTTCTCAAAAAAAATTACAGTATATTTTAAAATACAAACTGTTTCACGCGATGACGTTTTCAGCCAAATGCCTTAAAACTTTCAGAGTTAGTGTAAAATAACACAGTAAATAAACTTACAAAGCTCTTTTGTGCAATTCAGTGTCATTAAAAAGACAAAAGTAATTATATGTTGGGAAATTATAAGAAAATTAAAATTTTAATTTGCACATGAAATGTGTTTACTTTTATTTAATATTTAAATATAAGCCAAAAATATTGATGTAGGTGTCTTCATATTGTTCCTAGTAGTACAGTGTTTAAGTTTTATTAGCATTTTTCAAATGGTTCATCATATGGGATATTTTAAACTTGTAAAAAATTACCTAATTATTTTCAAATAAAAACATTGTATCTATCAAACCAAAAATCATAGATCCACCATACTTAATACAGTGCATATGGTACATAAAGTCCTACTGTGGTTAAAATTTCAGCTTGATAGCACAAAAATTAGCAAATTTAGTAGGTACATTGCCTTACCGGAAACACTGAAATACGAACATATTGTAGGATGTTGGATAGGTACAGTCAGACTAAAAAATTCAATGCCATAGCCGAGATTTGAACCACGTATCTCCAGGTCCCTAGCCGGTTGCTCTTCCACTCTTCCACTCTCCAACTCTTGCCTATGTGAGAAAACAATTAAATCAATATTGTAGGATATCCAGTGTGGGGCAGGAAGTTTACCGTAATACCAAGACTAAGGAAAGCATGAAGGAAGCAGGTACAGGTTTACACAGTTAAAGGTACAGGGTGGTGTAGATTTTGAAAGAGATCGGGATCTATAAGTGGGTACTCTAAGGGTGCGAGAAGACAGTACTTTTACTATTACGTAGTAGAATTAATGAGACTGCATAATTAGGGAGCTAGGTGAAGAAAATCCAAAGCAGTTACCTAATTCCACCCAACGCACCTGATCATTTTGCCCTTTTTTATCAACATCGATCAGGAGTGCTTTCGGCACGGTCTATAGCTCTGATGTTAGGGCTCAGCATGACCTGCTTATCGGTTCATGATTAAGACCATGCTTATGCTAGTATTCCCTCGCTGTGTCGGCGTTTACGATATCTTGGCGCCAATATCGGTGAAATGAGCGCAACCTTACTTCTTGCTAAATTCAATCCAATTCAATTCAATTTCTCATTTTTTGCTTTATTCAAAATGATCATCGGTTACCCTACAATATGTACCTTTTACTGATTAGAAGGTAGCTTTCCCAAACTAAGTTTAATAATTTCCAATCATTGAGCTGACCGTTGTAATAGAAACGGACAAAAAAACTAAACTAAAACAAAAAAAAGGAATTAGAATTATAGCTAGGCACTTACTACATTTCCAATATGTCTATGAACATAAGAAAAAAGTAACAACTGTAATTCTAAAGCTAGCCCTACAGCTTTCTACTTTTAACCATTGAATTAGTACTATATAGTAATAGATGGAACCCTGATAAATCGATAAATAGTAGCCTAAAAGAACTAATCTGAGTTACAGAGCTTTTAAGAAATTGTTATTTATCTAACAAAGAGTTATTGTTGAGTATTGATAAAACAATGGGACATCAGCTCATCGAGATTCCTTTTTTTTATTTGACGTACATAGTAGGTTGAAGGTCTGAGCTTCTGACATTAGTATCATATTTATATGTTCGTTTTGCTTCATTCTGCCTTTAGTAAGGAGTGCTTTCACGAACCACGAACACAACCGCTTCCAGAAGGTGGAAGATGGGGTTTGCTGAATGTCAATAATTGGGACATGTGCCTGTGAGGAATTTAGAAGGATCATTGAGGAGAACTCATTGCTAGCCTTGCAGGAGAGCATTGCAAAGTGAGCACGTGGAGAATTGAAGCAAAGAAACAAAAAGAATCGCTGCTGAGCGGTTTAACACAGAAGCAGCAAGTGGGGAGGAAGCAGTGGCATTACAAAAACCTGCTGCTGGTATTCCGCTTGCGTCCGTAAGAGAATTCAAGCCGCTATTGTTAGATGAAAGGTAGACAAGATACTCATTTATCACGCTCTTCTGTTTGATAGCCGCAAGTCGCTTGTCGTCGTTAAGTACAGTCTGAGACATTGCTTTACTCTATGCATTTAACCAACGCTTACAATAAAATTAAGCACCATTTTCTATTTCTTGTAGATACATTAGATACTTAATGAATAATATTTTTCAATGGGAATAATACTTAAACATTATTCAGCACAACTTTTACTTTCTTTGTAGAGTACTATGTACCTACATAGTAGGTAGAGAAGATATTGTATTCCACAGTAAAATTTGATACCTAGATTTCACCGGAAATGATGCTTTGATATTCCCTGAATAAAAAAAATATTTTTAGAAAAAGGTGCCTGTCTTTCTGTCTCTATATATGTGTGCGTTTGTGTCTGTGGGCAGCATAATTCGAAAACGAAAAGTCCATTATATACCTACCTTTGTATTTAAATTTAATATCTTCCAAAGATGCGGCCCGAAGATGTTAAAGGTAAACACCACTCTCAAACTACACTTCACATGGAAAATGTTTCGAAAACTTTTATTTTCTCAAAAATGGCTGTGACGATTTTTATTAAAATACCATATATTAAACATATTTAGATATAAAATGAAATGTATTTCCTGAATTTCACGAGAAGAACCTCTGAAGTACTCTTCATCCTGGATAACTGGTGCACTGCATGAGATAGAAAGGTAGTGCAAAAAAATTTAGATCTCGTCAAAATACGCAACTTGTGTCATACACAGTTTTCTTGTGGAGCTAACCATATCCAAGATATTCCTTGTTTTAGTTTTAAAATATTTATACTCTTCTCAAACAAGAAATCGTCTGCCGCATTTCTTTTGTTTTATTCCTGATCATGTAAAGAGAACCAAAATTCAATGACAATCGCATAGAGACAGCTTTTAAAAGATTTCACTTTTTTGTTTTAGCCTAGTGTATTTCCTTAGTTCTCTTCTGTTTATAAGGAATGAAATAATAAAAACATTTCTGCTAATGTTTATCTTGGTTAGCATGATATAGAAAAAAGAATAAACTTTTGTAAGAAGTTTGTTTCCAGAACAGGTAAAAATGTCATGTGAATGGAACACATGAGATTTCTATTTTACTTGAGTTCCGATGTCAATTATATGTTATCGTATGAGGTTATGCTTCAGATAATGAAAGTGGTTTTGAAATGTCGTTTTTATGTTTAAATTTACATAAAATCTAAACCAAATCGTTCTTTAAAACTACATAAACACATATCTGCATGCCTTTCAAATTAAAAGAAACATTGCATAGAAATTGACAGCCCTCTCCCACCAATATCGCCTGCGGTGCCAGAGCAGTAAAAGCGGGCGTTAAACACTAGCAAAAAAATAAAATCTCCCGCCAATACTAAATCAGCTGAATTCATGATACATTATCTCAGATGCCATTCCAGACACAGACTGAAGTTAGTTGTCTTTTTATCTTTCTTTTGTTTATCAGAATTTCAATGTCAACATTCTTAGTTTACTAATCTATTCTTTGATCAGAGAATTTTGAGACACTTCAAGGGGCAAAGATAGGAAACAGTTTCTCGAGCGCAGGTCGATTACATGCGTCGGTTCTTTGCATTAGTGCAATTACTGAAGTTCTTATCTATCCTATCCATTGTCTCAGTATACTCTGACCAAAGAACGCTTGTTATACTACCCTTTGTTTATTATAGAGTTTGCACTATTTTCTAAACTATGTCACATTTTGATATCAACATATCAACATTCCTGCATTCCAGAAACTCGGACCCAAGAATCTAAACACACTACAATTCAACACACTTTGGATCAAGGCATATACAGGACGGGGGAAGAACCCAAGCGGTAACAAAAAACAACAAAAAATATAGTGATGAAATGGATAATAGGAAAATCCCCAGATCAAAGTATCCAACCCAGCATTCCCTAGCACCCCAGGAAAATAACGAATTAATCTTCATCCGGTAAGTCGCTTATGGAGGTTTGAATCAGTGACCTCCAGAATGTGAGTCACACACGTTACCTCGGTGCATCTTCGTTCTATGAGAAGCTTTCATCTGAAAATTTAAGCCGAGCAGTTTTTTGTTGTTGTTGTTTTTTTTTTCAGAAAACAGGTAATTTTTACTAAAAATACCATACACAGGTAGGGTTGTTCATGGAGAAAATATGTAAATCTGCCAAAATCGCATATGAAGGTTATATTTTTGTGTAAAATAGTTTAGAGAGGGCCCCAATATTAAAAGTTGAAGAAAAACTTCATCTGAACATGGATCTGAAAATCATTTAAATATGAACTGCGAGACAAAATTAAGGTTACAGAAATTGCTCGAAGTGGCTTTCTGCTGCTTTGATGCATGCTCTAAGCATGTGCTGCATTCTCACGAGAACTCTCTTGCAAATTCTTGAATTGTTTCGTATTTATTCAAATTTATGTGGACACTCTCCTAGGGTCAATATTCGGTACAGGAGTCGCATAAACCAGGGACCTTAGAAGTATCCAGACAAAGTCTCCTGATATTATCCAATGGATCAGCATGGTGAAAGATCAGAAGGTCATGCAATGAATACCCTTTGACAAATTTATCTAGAGATCATCATTCTAGAAGGTACACACTATCAGATGAAATGAGCTGGTGCACTATCGTGTAAAAACCACCTGCTTTAGATGACGCATACAGCATCTGAGAAACTGTAGATATGTATGTGATTTTAGGTGTGAAGGAAAGAAATAGGAGCAAATGAAGTGATCATGCATGAGTCCACTACAAACATTTAGGCATAACCTCTGTTGATGTCTAACCTCTTGTATAGATGAGGATTTTCATTGGTCCGATTATGAGGATTATGAAAACTGTAGATACCTTCGCGAAACTCAGCCTCATCCGCTACAGTTGATACTGTTACAGAACATTTTCACGCATGAAACTACTCCAAAAAGATGTTCACATCACTGAAATCTCGTTCTTCATGGGCATTGACTCGTAACACTACTGGTCTCCCAACATCCGAAACACACTTCTCAAAAGACTCTCTCTACCTCAAGTGTTAGTGAACTCATGAGATATTTCGTAAAACAGGAATCTTTCTGGGATACCTTTCTGCAGAAACCTGACGTGCTCGTGATGCATTGTCATGTATATGCCCATACACATATTGCACATCGATCTATTGACTAACAGAATACATTTGCTTCTGCCTTCCGTGTTCTACAACAAACAGGAAAATAAAATCAATCAAACAATTAACGAACAATTTAATATAAATATTCTTCTACGATTATGATTTTCTCTGTAAAATGGTCTAAATTCGTAATGTAAAATGCGAAATTTAATATTTTCCGAAGTACATATAATTAAAATATGATTAAAATATGATTATTATTCTCACAATATATACTACGTCAAAGTGTAGTGTAAATCCCATTTACAAAAACACACAAAAACTAAAAATATTGATTTTCAACAATTTAAGGACTTACCTGCACTAAAATAATTTCCGTGTCCTTTCGCAAAACCACTTGATTTATGACTTAATCAGAAATCGACCCCAAAAGTCGTCGCATATAATTGGACATCAGTTGTTTTTTGACCATTTTAATATCTGCAAATTTAGTTTTTATTTGACAAATCTACAGATAAAGTAAACTAAATCGTTCTTTGGCACATGTTAAGGAGGATCCATACGTTTTATGTAGTTATATCCATTGATTTCTCAATTATAATACACTGAATCGCTAACTGTTATTAATAATAATGACGATTACGATGATGCAGATGATAATAATAATAATAATTATTATTGTTATTATTATTATCATTATTATTATTTTAAATAAAGGTAGCCAGCCTGCCATCCGTTTTATAGTAATATTGGGGCACGCTTGTAGGAAAAATAAAAAAAAAAGAAAATTGATTCTGATTTTTACGAGTGAAAACCAGAATAAAGTTTTTGGTATAGGTTCTTGCAGTTTTCATGTGTTCTGCATATTATTTATTACCTGAAGCATAAACAGCTACGCCAAATAAATCTTATGTCCTTCCCCATTATATTTTTTCTTTTCTGGTGAGAAATGTCACATTGTTCATCTGTAAGTGTCAGAAAGTCTGTTAAGATAATATAAATCAGATGGTCATAAGTAATACCAGGAATGTTTTCATCTTGTCGATAATTCATGACCGGAGCGAATTGCCCTAAGAGATGAAAACACGAATTGTATTTGATAAGACAATTCAGTGAAATAGATTATTAATAATTTATAATATATAGGAAGGGAGGTTTTATGAGGTTATGATTGTAATATTCTCAAATGGTAAATGACGCAATCGAGCATGTTTATTTACTGATTTTTTTTTCTTTTCTTTCTTCACTGCGTCCTGAATTATGATATGGCCGACCGTGTCTATACCCAATATATAACTATCGATCGTAACAATAGAAATAGGTGGCAATTATTTTATTTCCGTTTTTTTTTAAGTAATACATGAAATGGAAACACTGTTTTATTTGAGGTTATTGCGCTCATCTCATACATACGAAATACAAATAATGATTATTTTCACTCCTTTTAAAACTAAGTACATTATGAACTGGATAAAGTTTTAAATAAACATTGTACAATTGTGGAACTGAAGTTATTAAAAGTGAAGGTTGTCTACCTGGATGTCACCTTGTTACCAATAACCAAGAGAGAACTTCAGGTGCGACAAGATTCCAAACAAATGAAATCAACTGTGACAAGATTTTTCGACAATACTGCCTCAGATGACAGCGATTGGGTGAAATTGCCTAATCTCGGTCACTCCACTGACGTTTTTACAGTGGAGCTGAGTTATCTTCATAATGTACATATTTTACATAATTTATTCAGGTTGTACTGTTTTACATTATAAGTAATTTTAGACAACTTCTTTGAGAACATATTACTCTCTAAGTTCCTCATAGAAGTGTCCAAATATGCTTAATTAGCTGATTTATCTATCACGAATATAATAAAAGTTCATATTAGTCTCGGTAATATCCAGAACTACAGCTTAGGTTCTTGAGATGACTTCTATAAGAACTGGAGAAGTGGTTTATTTCCATGCTGTACGAATACAAATTTCTTCCCACAAATAAATAACAATGTTTTATCTTACCTTCGTATATAATCACAATCTCTAACTGGAAGCGACACTTGCTTTCATTGTGCAATATAATTGATTCTGGGTTCTTTAGGAAGCATGAATAAAGAAATACCAATAAATACTGTCGTTACTCTTTCCAGTTTCAAACACGTGATATTTTGATATGTGTGTTGTGCTCTAATTTTCTTATGTTTAGGAAAACAGATATGTTTGGGAACGTCCATGCTTTTTAGGTGTTAGTAGTATGTCTAGAATAGCAGCATATAACATATGGGATAAATAAATCCTGCATAAAAGTATACACAAGTTTCAGGATTACTATAGTGGCTGAAGAAGCTATTAGAGTAGAGGGTTATAATAACAACCAAGACTGTACTCCATGTAAGAAAAACGGCTGCTGGCGGTACACGGCGAATGCAGGCAATATGACAACATAGCAACACCGAGCATCCACTACTCCATGTGAGGCACTTTGATTAGTATTTGTCATGTGAAAGGTGGTTCTCTGTCGAAGAGCAGAATGTTTCAAGTCTGAATCAACTTTACTTTGTACTTCTGAGGAGTTAATCTCCGAAAGAAGTGAAAGGGGCCGGGAGAACTCACGATAGTTCATTATCTCCGAACAACGATGCTAAAAAAGGATATGTAAGTGAACTTCAGGAAAACAATACAATACAATTCCATCAATCCCTTTTAGTTTCTCTTTCGAGCAATGTGTCGACTCGCGTTCCAAATCCTCCGCAACCGCCCACTTTGAATCATTGGTTTTTATGGTTTCCCCGGGTCGGTAGGTGAAACTGGGATTTCCTCTACTACTTCAAATTTTCCGCTCTTCGTTTCCTGTATGTATTATTTCTTTCATGGTCTTCTGTCCACAGATTAATACCAGATTATCAACTCTGTGGTGAAGGCAGGGTGCTGCATAAGGCGTCTTTTTCTGATGTTTTCCTCGGCCGTTGGCGGAACAACCGAGTAGCATCGCTAATGCTGCTAGCTTCATTACCAACCAAACACGCCTGCTCATGCTGGTAACCCCGCCCACTGCTTTTGAAACCTAAGAATGTAAACCAAAAGGAAAAAAGCTATTAATAAAATTCATCGGCGTTTTAAATGGTCGTCTCGGAGAGAAAGCCATTAAACACACAGGCGACTTCATTGAATACCTTCACTCCTTTCAGTTTTCCTTACTCATCTACTGATACGCTGAGACAATGGTTTATAGTTGTATCAAACTAACAGTCATTTTATAAATTTCCAATACAGTGGGGAGAAATGGAAATGATGGTTTGCTGTATTATATACTAATATTCTTTTACACAGTAAGTACTTTTCCGTTCATTAATTGAAAAGCTCTTAACCCGTAATAACAAAATATCATTGTTTTACATTCTGCAATAACTTATTAATTATTAAAATAATTATATCCCATGTGCAAAAAACGTCAGCCTTTAGTTATACATTAAACACCATATACTACATAAATACAAGTATTGACAAAACAGACATTAGAATAAACAAAATTTAACTATTCCAATAAAAAAAAAGAACGCTGTAGCATGTGTGGTACAAATTTGTGCAATCTCTTCCGGTCATCCGCTGATGCATTATTAGCACACTATGATGTCCTTAATAGGTGAATGCACATTATCCATAAACAGCTTAAGAAATTATTTGTGGTTATTTATTGCTGTGTTGCGATTTTATTTGCACTATCTGCTGTATACTAATGTAACATCTATTACCAAGACACTTTAAATAATCACACATGATGAACCCTATCTGCTTTTCTTTTTAAGTGGAAGAACGATAGAAACATTTTGCACATATTTACTATGGCAATAAAAATATCAGATAAAATAGTTTTAGTTCCGTTCCGTTTAAATACAGAAAGCAGTACTGTGCGGACCATCAACTTGCTGCTCTGTGCTCCGAGATAACACATAACACAAAGGCAGAAGTAAAACCGGGAAAAAAAATCAGTGTTGCTTTGGAATCACAATCATTGACAACATAGTGCTTAATGTGTTTGAAACCAAATACATGTTTTAGTGTTTGTGAATAGAAAGACAACTCCTTTTTGAGCACAATATTAGACATGGATTCTCTTACTGTTTTCTTTTCATTGACAAACTCTTTATGCTTAAAAATATTATTATTCTTACCTTCCATGACATCAGATTAACATATTTTATTAATTTAGAACAGTCGGATTATTACACTATAAGAAGCTGTGAGGTACAATTTTTTATTTATGTTTTTTCACAGTAAATTATATTCCATCACCTAACACTACTCCAAATCTCATGAAGTTGCAAAATTGTTACTTTTTTTTGTTTTAAAAAATTCCATTGAAATAAATTATGACGTTGTGATGAAGCATCACCACCAACACCACCACCAGCACCAATAATAATAATAATAATAATAATAATAATAATAATAATAATAATAATAATAATAATAATAATAATAATAACAACAACACAGACTTTCCATTTAATTAATTCATGTTATTTCCACACAAGCCGAGTCTAGGATAGGAGTTAGATAAGCAGGGTCAGACTGAAAATTTCAATGCTGGCTATGATATTGAACTTTTCAGTCTTACGCTATCTATCCATTTCCATATTATTATTCGTAACTCATAAGTTTTAAATCAAAGAATGTTTTTCGTAACTATTTTTAGGTATACATTATTCATAAAACATGCATTTCAGCAGTACATGGAAGTTAAGAGAACTATTTGTGGGGCATCTTATCAAGAAGATGAAGTATGTATTTGCCAGTTAACGATGTTTGCTGTAATATAATTAGAAACGGGTGGTGAACACAGTCACATCAATTCAACTAAACATTTCCAATAGAAAGTTCACCAACTCCTAATCAGACTGTCTAATTGGAATTACTCAGTATGGTATGTATATTAGAGAATCCTGACAGGCAATAGAGTGTTAATGAACTGTACCGAAATATTTTCACAGAATATGTAGATTACTTAAATAAGCAATATGAGATAGGAGACCTATGGCCTGTTTATTGAAATTTCGAAGTAACGGCTATAAGTTTCTGAAATGCTAGTACGCCATGTATTGCGGCACTTCATCTCGAATGAAAAAACTAATAATAAAAAAAAAAATGCATTATGACAGGAATCGAAATCACGATCTTTGGGATAACATCTTCCCGCGTTACGCTATAAGCCACCAGAGCAGTTGACAAAGCGCCTCCAGAGTAGGCTACATAACTCAAGAACGTAGTTAATAAATGCTCAGTGTCGCACTGTCAAGTGATTAGTTCGAGATTTTACAGATTTTTGCGACATTAAATCTTGAGAACGCTAGTAACGAGCTGCTAAAAATCGATATTTCTATACTCAGGCAGCAGCTTTAAAGACATTCTAAGCCATTTTTTCAACCTGCTTTGCTTTAACACCGAACTATCAACACCTGATGCCCACACGTTTAACGATATGTAGCTGCGTTATGTTTATCCGGGGACCATGCATCGCCGATCTCAAATTACTTATATCAGTCACGTGCACAATCTCGCAAATTATTTCGGTATAGTTCATTAACACCCTGTATGTGTGTTTGTGTGTTTCTTTTATTTGCATTTAATGGCATTCCATTTAGGTATAATAAAACAAAATCTTGGTTGCAAATGATACTACAGAATTGCTCTAGTTTAGAAACGCTATTGTTGGAGTAAGCTCAACAAACTGCTTTCTTTAAATGGATTGTTATTGCTGACATATTACACTCACTGCAGCAAGAGATGTTCTAGCATTCAAAGAGTCACAATATAAATATAATACAATCTTTACTATTTTGTTTATTAAGTGGGTTACAACAATTTGTCAAAACCATGTCTGTAATAAGATTCAGCTATTAAAAATGTTAACTCAAATATTTTAGCTTTATAGTAATTCACAAAAAGAAGCACTTAAAACAACTCCAGCCTGAAATGACGCCTAATACCAACCTCACTATTTTTGAGCATCCCAAACATGTTCCCAGCAATAGTCCTCATTATTTTAATTTTGCTACTGATATTGAAATGCAACACCAAACTCTATGGAATATTTGATATATACATAGGAAATCAATAATAAATAAGTGTAAAGGTGAGAACCCTCACTCAATATGAATAATGTTCCTAAAGGTGTTAACTGCATATCCGCCAAATCAAGAAGCGTACTAAATGTCCGTTGACTGTGTACTTAGGAGTTCTGCTAGCGTAATTCTGGTAGCTTGAGTTGGTTGCTAAAGTAAACGACAGAAATGAGAGGGTACTTCATTATTGCTTCAATAATTACGTGATAAGATGATAAACGCACTCATAAGGTGATGTTCCTTGCATACACATCAACTACGTCTGACATTTCATCACTGATTGCTGCATTAATCAAAAGAGTTTGAATCTATAAAATAGCCAATTAGAGAGCAAAATTTCGTGTAATTTCATAATTCACCTATTTAACCCAAAAAAACTTGCTTGTTTATTTGAATTCTTTTTAGTGTTAATTTCATTGTTTTTTGACTCAAGCCGTGTGTCACACAGCAGTTGAATAGGTAGAGTCATACTGAAAACTCAATGCCATAGCCGGGATTGGAACCAGGGATCTCCCGGTATCTAGCCGGTTGCTCCACCACAGAACTATTATGATATCATGCCGGTACGACATTACATTTCTTAACTAAGTCAAATACTTTTTACTTAATCTGAAAACTCAATGTTTTTTCAAAGAAATAATTTTCCATCAGATGAAGCCGTGTATAAGTTAAAACTAAACTTCAAAGAAACAAATGATAACATAGTGCAGAATGAAATACTGCAACTGCTTATGCAATATCACATGTTCTGTTACATCTTTCTTTGCTGCTGTTTCATAATGTTATTTTTTTGGTAAAATGCCAGTATTTCGTACAGTTTACAAAAAGGTTTAAATTTAATATATAGCATTATGCTACAATGCTCTCACAGTGAGGGAAAATATATGAAAGAGTAGCATAACTTTTGCCACTGACTGATGAGGACAAAAGAAATTGGAAAAATCTATTAAATATAACTTACTTCCAATGATGAACGAAGGAACCATGTACCATATTCCTGAAGAGATTGGCTCTAGGATGTTTTGAGTAAAATAACTGATTAGCCCATATGTGAAAGTTACACAGTTCTGTGATTTAAAAAATGCAAAAGTGCATTTAATATCTAAGTGGTTTTTAAACAAAATTTCAAGTGTAATAACGTAACTACCAAACCAAAGTACCTTATTTTATTTTTCCTATTATCCGTTTTACTCATTATCCAGAAAATTCTTATCATGAATAAGCAGATTAATTTTCCTTCCTTCAGTTGACTTCCAAAGGGAAATATTAGCCATGCACCTACAATGAGTCAAAACAATATTATTTTGAAACTAAATATATCTGTGGTGCAATTCAGATTACCTGAGACATTTAGTTTTGGGTATGTTGTGTATTAAAAATTTATCATAGGACTTCTTAACAGGCATTTGAAAAAAAATTAATTCGCTTCTTTGTTTTTACTCATGCGCACCTGTATGCATTTGTAATTTTGCCAACTTTCTAAATAAAAAATATTGTTTCCCTCTTTATTTTCGCAACCGTTACAGAATACAAATCTCCAGCCAGGTTTGAAATGTCTCCTTAAATATGATAGTTAGCCAACGCACATTAAGTTTAAATGTAATACAAACTTATCTTTAGTAGTATGAAAACTACTGTGGGCAGAAAAATGATATACCATATCAAATTTTGGACTGAATATGCTTAATTTTTAAAACTGTTTAATGCGCAACAGAGCCGTCTAGAACCACGTTATTGTCCGCATTTTAATTTTAAACATTCGATTTTTAGAGTTTCTACCCTGCATATTTGAAAGCAATGGCCATAATGTAAGTTCCGACCGGCCTATTCGGAAACATCGATGAAGCACCGGAGGTTGCAATCCCAGGTGAGACACACAGTATCTGCTTCAGGATTGTACGACGGTGTTTGCTGGGTTGCGCTTTATAGAAGTTTTTACCCTGGCTTCGCCTCGGGATCATTCTGGTCACGCCTCCCGGTGCTCTCGGGCGGATGCCCCTTCGGGGGACCACCAAAAGTTTGGGGCTTCTGGGTGCGTCCCGGGTGGTGTCGCATGTGTTCAAACTGGAACTTCCGCCCATCGACATCTGGATATTGTTGCGCTTCGTGTCTCTTCCTTTGTCTGTCTTTCCAATGCGTCACGGTAGAACCAAAGATTGTCGTTTAGTCTATTTGCGGTCTTCTGTCCCCATTGTGGATCCTTCTGTTTCTAAGTGCCTTTATCTTTACCTTCTTATGCTGATATTTCATCTGAGGTACTCGGAATGCACTTTTATTCCCTTTTGTTCAGTAATGTCTGAACACACATTGATAATGCCCCTATAATTATAAAAAATATGGATTTTAAAAATGATGTTTAAATGAATAGATAAATGTTTAGTAACTACACTCCAGAAGAAGGACCAGAAAGATAAAACGAGGAGTTTTATAACAAGTTACAGACATATTTAGATACATAAAAATAAAACCCTCTTTTGATGTCAAATGGTTTCGATACAGGATTTACCAAATAGACAAAAGAACATGTTAACGGAGAAAAAGTTTTTATATCAGATATTTCAGTTTCCAGAAATTTTAAAATTATAGGCCCATCATTCAAATTGAAAAATATTCAGGCATATTTCTTAATCGCTCGCGCCACTGTTTCAATAACCCATATATGCCTAACTATATAAATGGAATATTATTTCAGTTAGCAATGTATACATATATTCATTTCGATCCCTTCAGTGCTGTCAAAAACAGTGCCCCCATAAGATGGATGAACGGAGGGATATTGGACTGGAAGTTTGCAGGGAAAGAGGAAGATAGGGATGGATAGATGGATGGAATACAGTAAAGTAAATTTAATGTCTTAAAAGGTGCCGTTTCTTCCAACGTAATCCAAGTGATAGTTAACGTATTTATATAACCTATTGCAGTAAAAGTATTGATTAGCTCCTCAGTATCAGTCAAATTCTATCTATCTAATTACAAAAAATAGAAAAAAGTCATAGTTTCATATGCCTCTATTTGATTATTCAGGGACCTGTAAAGATTGCTCTGTTATAAGGAGAGATATCAGTGGAAGTGGATAGATGGTGATGAAGGGTCGCTAGAAAGGCAAATATTCTAGAAGCCGTGTGCTGGAAGACTATCATAACAGCTCGGAACTTCGGTTCCCTTGTTTATTTATTTATTTTTAATAGTGTTTAACGTCCGCTAATTACTACTATGGCACCGCAGGCATTCCCTGGGTTCGTATACTGCCCAATAGGCAATATGGTTGGTCAAAGTCATTCTTTGGACAATATCCAAGGCATTCAAACTATTACAGAATTATCCAGAAGTGAACCAGAAATCAGCGTGTCATCGTAAAATATATTTCACCTCGAAAACCAATTAAGGAAAAGAATCTCCGATTATATATCATAATAGTGAGAGTCGTCTGCTCTCGATTCACATCGCGGCTGAAACGTCTTCCTCTCCTGGTGAAACACCATAATTCATTTCTAGAAACGTAAACGGCGCCTGGTCGCCCGTATTCCTTGATCTCCACAAAACAACATAAGGGGCGTCCGAAATATCTGGTAGCCACTTAAATGAGTCTCCTTTCTAAAGAAAACAGATGTGTCTTGCACACTGGAGGGCATGAGGACACTGGAGGGATATACTGAGACTCTGCTTCCCTAATCCTCGCCATTAATTCACGTGAAGGAGAGAAAAGGAAGAAGAACAAGAGAATGAAGAAGAAGAATATTGGGGTGTTATGCTGCTAGGTGATCTACAGGAAAATGAATTTCATCCCGTTGGACACTCTTGCGAGTTTTCAGTACGGCTTAAACCCGAAACAAATTCGCAGGTGGCATTACACAACAGCACAGGAAATGAATGATTTCTTTACAGCCCAGTGATTTCTTGTTTTCTGGTTTAAGTATTTTTGGCGCATCACAGTAGCTACCTTGAAAGACCTATGGACTTCGTGATGAGAATGTAACATTCTATTCTCAATATAACGGCAAATCATCTTTAAATGCCAGCTAAAAATAGATGGCCAAACCAAATATTTAGCATGTTCTAGTTTTCCGATTGGAGGTACCCCTCACACTCGAATACGTTTTGAGACAACAGTAAATATACAGCTCCGTTTAAAATCGCTCCTGAAACAAAACTAAAATTTGTACAATTTCCAGACATTTTTCTCGTCTTCATTAATAGTTTTACTATATACACATAATTTGCCTAAAAATGATCACAACAGTTTGAGATAGTAGGCCTGCATTTGAGTTAACTATCATAGACCGCAGCTCCTGGGTGCATAACCTGCTCTGGGCTTCATCACGCACACTGGCAGCAAAGATATGGACATTGGAAGCGGTCTTCTCCCTAATAAAATCATAAACGGGTAGTAAGGTTAACTTCAGAAGGATCCTGTACAGAACGTAACCGATTGGAGGTCTGGGCAGCAGAGTTTCCTTTAGTACCTCCATTACTACCTCTACATACAAATCAGATCACTCTGCCTTCACATGGGCCCTGCGTCCTTAAGATCTAAAGTTCGAAAGCTAACAAGAGTACAGCATTAAGCTATAACGTCGGAAAAGATGATGACTTACAGAAATGTTTAATTAAGAACTCCCATAACCCTCTAGTGTGACAAACAAAGCTTTTTTAAAAAATTCCGTTGCGGCCTATATGCCCTTTTTGCACGCAGCTCCCCTCAAGGTCACGAACTTAGAATATTTCAGCTGGTGCAGGGAAATACTGCGTACGTGAGTATTAGGTGTTCTAACACTCGCTTCCACCGCCGCTTCCACTGCGGCTCTGATAGTGCTTTTAAACTTGTCATTTATGCAGTCATGCCTCCAGCGCGCAGAAGTTATTACAATAGACGTTGCAATATTGACACAATCACTCATCCAATTCAAACCTATTTGCAAACTGACCGATACCGCTGCATCAAGCTTTGGACAGTGCCCGATTCTGGAACATTACTAGGATGGAAACTCCATCTTGACTTTAGATCGACCACAATAGTTGGAGCTATTATTGGAACCATATACATCATACGCTCCAGAAGAGACATTCACGAAGACGAGCTAAATCACCTTCAAGACTTCCAAGACACAATTATAGGCATGTACTAAATGTCTGCAGTTGCTCAAAAGGCAAACTTAGCATTCAACCTAAATCCATGCAGATGGTATAGCAAACGCAAGCTACGAGTTGAAGCCAACGAATATCTATACTTAGTAATCGAAATTCAAAGTGAGAAAACCATTTAAATACTTCTTCCATAGTAGGCTCAATCAAAGCTTGGGTAGCAGCATAAGATTTTTTAAAAACTTCCGGTGCGGCCCATATGCCCTTTTTGCACGCAACTCTCCTCAAGGTTACAAACTGACCGATACCACTGCATCAAGCTTTGAACAGTACCCGATACCATCTGCATGGATTTAGGTTGAATGTTAAGTTTGCCTTTTGAGCAACTGCATACATTTGACAGTACCCGATTCTGGAATGTATGATGTATATGGTTCCAATAATAGCTCCAGCCATTGTGGTTGATCAGTAGGTCATGCTATATTGCTGCAACTGGCCTTGGCTTTAGTTTGTGGGCCACGACTTGCCACTTACACATGACACTGCCGACCCCATCTCTCAGTGTCTGTGCGTAGTGTCAGCCTATAGAGTCGTTGTAGGAACTTAATGCTTCGTTTGGGTCCCACATGCCCTCCCAAGGTCTCCGCATACACTTCCTCTAGAACTTGCGCAACCTTACTCCATAGGAGGATCAACTGCTGCCTCTGGGTCTTCTTAATAGGTGAGTAGTACCTCTGAATAGTACCTCGTCCTTGATATTCAATTACTCCCTTTGGACCCCACAGGACTTGTACACACGGATCCTTGGTGATATTTCCTTCCAACGCAGTCTATTACATGTCACCACTTTTCCCAGGAGAGACCTCTCGTCAGAGTCCGCCAGCTGCTGCTTCATCTGACTCACGCTATCTCATCCAGCCGCATCTACTGCTGAAATAACACGGACAGCTGCGGCATGCTCTTTATCTTCAACCTTAGTCCAG
>CM060900.1:354926131-355158631 GCA_030762935.1 Hymenopus coronatus
GTTAATTTCTGATACCTTATTTGAAGAAACGATGCCAGATACTGAAAAACTAGACGTGGATTGATATTGAGCGTGTCATCGAAAACTTTCGGGGAATTTACAGAATAGAAAATACAAAAATACTGTAGAAAATATGCTTGAGAACTTTCGAAATGTGGGTTGCAATGTGAGTGTGAAAGTACATTTTCTACCTCTCATTTGGAATTTTTCAAGAAAATCTTGGCTGAGTCAGTGAGGAGCAGGGTTAAAGATATCACCAGGACATAAAGAAAATGCAAAGAGGCTACCAGGAAGGTGGAATGTGCATACGATAGCTGACTATTGCTGGTCATTGAAAAGAGATTTATCAAAATATATGCATAGTAGGAACTCTAAAGGTCTAATGATCTAATATTCAAATGTAAGTGATGACGTGAAATATTAGTTAATTCTGAAGAGTGTTATGTTGACAGTTGTGTATCTATTATTTTCTACTTAATAACATAACATATATTCGAAAGTGTCGAGTATAAAAATGCACATTTTACTATTTCTTATATTGTGAAAAATTGGTATGTGCCGGATAAAAACTAAGTTCATATTCTGATTCAGTAGACTCAAATTAAGGATACTGACAGGTTTAACCAAAAAATCCAGGCAAAAAGTTACATTTTACATACCAGTATTATTTCGCTGCTTAGTAATCATTCATTTGCAAGTTCTCGCACACAGTTCAACAATGTGACATTTTGTGTAATACTTTATTCGCTCAGTCACACTATCCAAAGTTTTACTACTGAATGACGGATCAGCTAAGCAGTTAGTTTTGTACTCTCAATAAGAACGGGCGCGAAAATGGAAATGTTCTTAAAGAAAAGTGCTGGTGCTGCCTGCAACAATTCCTCTGAAGATGCAAAGAAAGTGACATGCAAATATTTTGAAAGCTACTTACAGTTTGGTTTATCGGTGGTAGGTGATCGACTATAATGTTTAATAATTTGTGAAATATTTCACAATATCAGCCTTCTGAGCTCATCAGGTATCTTACTATAAAGCAACCATTTCTGAAGAATCAACCTATATAATCCTTTCGGAGTAAGAGGGACATACTCAACAGTCAGATGATGGTAATTACACAGGCAAGTGATGTTAACCATAATCCCTGCACGTTTTTATCTTATTTTACTAGGAGTAGCGAAAACATGTAAGCCACTTACTACTGTTTAAACATTACTACTTCCCTCGTACATTGAGATCAAAACAAAAGCTTTGAGCTCTGAGGATGCAAATAAATGGAACTGAATACCATTATTAAATAATACATGCTTCGAAAGAATCAATAAAATGACTGGAAATATACTTAAACAGTTAAGTGAAAAATTAAGAAGTGAATTTATATCGAATCAATTTGACGAATCTAATGATGTGGAGCACTGCACACAGTTTCTATGTGTTGTAAGACATGAATTAAAAGGGTCCACAAAAGATTATGTTCTGTTTTGCAAACCTTTAAATGGTCACACTGCTGGAAAGTTTTTGTATGCAACTTAAATTAGCCCTATGCAAAGGTTTTAAACTGACTGGAATAATTGTATTCCTATATGTAACAATGGGGTGGGGGGTCCTAACTAAGAAACCATAATGGTCTTGTTAAACAACTGCAGCCTTACAGCACGCCAAACGCCGCGAAATAGATATAGTTTATCCTCCATCAATATGCTTTAGCGCGAAAAATGCCATATCAATTAAGAAGATCTCAACTTGCTTATAAAATGGTTAACATCATTAAAAGTCAGTCACTACAACCACACTATTTGCTTTACTCTGTGAAGAAATGGGAGCATTACGCAAATCACTCCTCTTGCATACCGAAATCAGTAGGCTTTCATTATGACCGGATTCTTTGAGCCGAGACTTGAAATCTTCTTGTTTTTTAAATCAGCCAAAATGAGTTTACCGCACTTTTAAGGAATCCATCTTGTTTGTCGCAACTAGACTGCTTGTTGACATATTTACACATCTCAATGAGTATAATTCTGGGAACAAAAACATTCTATATGCAGTCAATGCCTGAATAGAATATTAATTAATAGAATATAAAGTAATGCCTGAATAGAATATTTAAAACATGAATTAAACGTACTGAAAATGGATAATTTGTTAGTCTCCGACCTCTAAATGAGTTTACTGATTCGTCTGAATTTAATCATTACCAGAATTAATTACATGCACTTCCAAGTACTTATGAATCAACCACATAAACACAGTCCCTAAACTAATAATTTAGGAACCAAAATCATTCTAATATATAAAAAAGGTTCACAAAATCATTTATATATAATAAAGAAAAAACAAATAGTTTAAATGGTTATATAAATATCGAAAATAAAGAAAAAACAAATAATTAAAATGATTATATAAATATATAATACTTAATAATGGTAAAGAAGGAAATACAGTTCTGTGAGTATAAAATATACTGTAAGTATAATATTTATGGAACTAAAATTTTTTTTCGTTTTTTTTAATCGAATTTTGGGCAACATTATTTTCTTTCTGCAATGAATATATCCACCATGTAATGGAACAGCTGTTCTATCTTGAGACTTTAAGTGCGAAGTTACTTAATTAATATTTGAGCTTAATTAGACCAAAGTTTAAAACTGACGCTGATCTGGTGTCTGCCAAGCTAAAGGTGCTTATTTCGTTCTGCATCTTATATCTCTCAGAAATTGGATTTTCGTCAAGAGCGAGCACTAGGATTTAGTCTAGGAATAGATTGCAATTAGAAAGTGACTTAAAGTGGTTGCTAGCTAACTAAAGCCGGGCATTCAACTTGCGAATAGTATCTAGCAAACAGGTTCATGCTTCCCACTAATCATTCGAACGTGCAATGTAAAAGTAAAGTAGTTTACATAAAATGTGTAATGTAAATTTTCTATGAAATTGTATTATTGATATATTTCTTAAACATGAAACATGATTCTGTTTAAAGGTAATGTGTAATATATGTAACATGCAGCTGACAAATTCATTCTCCGCATTGCTATTACAGTAATAATACCACCACTAATAAAAGAATTATAGTAACAACAAAAAAAGAACGATTAGTTAATAATCTCAGAAATCCACCACGACACCCCCCCCCGCAAGATAGAATAGTCACCCTTGAGAGCTGCGACCCACAGTTTGGGAACCGTTGCTCTAGACCAATGATGTCCAATTAGTAATACACTGAGGGCCAGAATACAGTAAGGACCTTACTTGAGGGCCAGGACTGTATTACAAATAAAATAACAGCAATGGTAATTTAAGAGCATATTATTTTTAATATTATTTCATGCACAGTGAAGGAACGAGCATTGCTTTTTACTGGGAACAATGAGGTTTGTCAAAATCTGTTCAAGAGATTTAATATCCTCTTCCAGTTCTGATGTTGCAATCTGAAGTGAGATTACAGTGAATCAGGTACTCTGCTTCTGGACTTTGATTTCACTAGTTTCATAGCAGTGAAGGCAGTTTCACATATGTAAGTACTACCCAATAAGCCCAGTTTCTAAGATGTGGAAAACATTCCTTCGAAATGTGTTTCCAAAAACCAAAACCAGTTGCCTCTGTTGTTTGAAGAGATGAATCTCATTGAAGCTGACATAGCTCTAACTGTAGATTCTCGGTCTACTTTGCACCTCATGTCATTGTTGAAAAGTTCCATCTGTGATCGAAATAGTCATAATCTTTAAATCTAGCATCAAATTCTAAAATGAGATCTATGCAGGAAGTTAAAAAAAAAACAATAAATCATATATTTATTTGCGGACCGGATGAAACTTACTCGCGGGCCAGATTAGGGCCGCGGGCCGCCATTTGGCCATCACTGCTCTTGACTATAACCTCAGGGTCTATATTGTCTGTTATATCTTGTTCCGCTTCAGTTTTTCTTACTTTGAAGGACTGTCAACTTGGATTATAAATATTTTAGAACACTCAAGCAAAACCACTGCATTAAACTGAGAAGTGTTTTGGATGTCTTTTCGCATAGATGTACCATATCTTAAACGGAGGACATCCCTGCTTGATCTTAGGCTACAGCCAGAAAACGTTTAGCACAATTTTGGCAAATCTTGCAAATTAAATCAACATGAAATTAAGACGCCTAAGATAATATATGTAGCGTAAATCATAACTAATTAAAAATATGCGAAACTCAAAATAGGTTTGCATCCTTTCGGATAGGTTATTCTCAAAAAGTATAACGTGTAATGTGTTGACTTTTTCACTTTATCTGTAACATATATTAAGAAGGGGAAGGCCAGTATTTCGCCCAAAAGTTCAATGTCTAGATTCATTCCGAATTGTATGTTTAGAGGTCCCGTTAATCCAAAACATCTTTGGGAAAGGCCTGTTTATATGACAGTAATATGTACGTAAATAGCATGACTAAAAAACGAAAAGTCCGTTAAATACGGACGTGTTATTTAATTTCAGAATACTCCAAGGATGCAACAGGAAGCTTTCCAACAAAATCCTCCAACACAAACTATCCTTTACATGGAAAATGTTTCAAAAGATTTAATTTTCTTAAAAATTCCTGATGATTTTGATTAAAATCCATATGTTTAGGATAGTTTCATAACAAACAAAATATATATCTTTAATCTTCTGGAAAAACCCTCTTAGGTCCCCTTAATTCTGGATGACTTTTGTGTAAGTGGTAAACTTAAGAGCTAGACGTAGTCTGCGACAACAAAAAACAAAAAAAAACAAAAAAAAAACTCACATATCAACCAGGCCTTAAAGGATTTACGTATCGCTTTAGTCCAGTATATCCCTTTATTCCCTTTTATCTACAAGGCAATTAGTAAAAAATATGCCATCTCGATAAGCATAAAGTAAATAAAAGAATAATTAGAGCAGATCATGTCTGTGTAATGGATACAATAGAGTTTTTAAAATTCTATCTGCTAACGCTATTCTGATATTGAAGGCGAATCCCTTTGCACATACTTTATTCTTTCCCTTAGTTTAAAATAATTACGGCGCCTTATTTCATTTTGGTGCAAACTATTTAATTGTAAAACAAGTATTTATAAACGTATCAAATTTAACCTGCAAAACTTTGGTATTACATGAAGTGCTGTATAGGACACAAATACACACAACATTATAATCTGCTAATTTTAATATTTTTTTCGTAATCGGCTTACCCTCCCCATATTTAGGACTGTCACCCCCTAGGACTTATAAGCAGATACCTAGGAGTCAGAAGCCTGTCGGAGAGCCAACGGCAAGAAAACACAGAATGGAGGACCTGGAAGGAGTAGTTGGTCCGTAGCCAGGCATGAACGTGAGGAAGAGGATGATATGAAGTGCAAACAAAATGAATGACAGGAAAGGCGATGGAGCAATTGGTTAAATGAGTAACGGGAGAAACGGGAGGACCAGGAGAAAACCCGCCCAGATGCCGCTATGTCCACCATAAATCCCACATGCGAGGTGAGCCGTTAGCCATTCGGCCACGGAGCTGCCTCTATATTAAACATACACCTTTTCTTTTAGTTTTATTTTTAGCAAGAGACAGAGGAGGAGTTAAGCATTGGGGTCACAGGCCTATCGTGCCATACGCAACCTCTGGTTGGAAAGGTTATTGTCCGGACCCAGTTGCGGGGTCCCTAAAGTTTGCAGATGGAACACTCCTGCAGACACCCCCAGGGCTCCTCCTAGCTAACAGATCCAAACGTATGTGGTTTCTTACCATAATTACCTTGAGCATATCCACCGTGCATCTCGCACCACCTAGCTACCCAGTCTAGCCCCGTACACGAAAGGTGATATGAAATGAAATTGTGGGAAACAAGGACCGGAAAAGTTCGTGGCAGTAAAAAACCATTCTTGTAGCGACCAGGGAAGACCATGAAGAAACGTAAGTCAGAGTGAGCTGCCGACGGGTATCGAAACTCACGAAATGGAGCTACAGACTAAACCGCCTGACGCATCTCGTTTTGTAGTTTTTGAGTTAGTTTCCCGGAAGATAATAAAAATACAGTTTACGGGAAACTGCAAAATATAAACAAATAAATAAAAACAATAATAAAATAAATCACTCATTTGAAGATAGGCATATAGATATTTATGTAGAAAAGTAATTCAAAACGCTTCTCAGTGCCCTTAACGTCTTTAAGGGGTCTAACGTATTTACAATGAGTATGATATAAATGATTGTCCAATAATGTGAAATACTTATAAATGTTATAAAAGGTTGCATTTATTTGAGGAAATAGGTTAGCAAATATGTTTTTCTGAAACTAATTAGGATATTATTAATTTAACTGCTATCCCAAACAGTTTTAAAGAAATACATAAAGCCACTTACAAGGGACCACCTAAGTAACTGAAAGTTTTTTTCTTAACGTGGCTGGCTGGTTACACTGAAGTAGGCAAGACCTTCTAGAATTCATCTTTAGATGTTTAGGGCTTGCCACAGTCTCAGTACAAAACTTTATTATTAGCGCTGCTTCCTTGAAGCTTTACTTCAGCTGCTGTACGTCCAGTCCGTGCGTTCCTCCTAGGCTTTCAGCATCTGTCTCGCTCTTCCCCACTCTCTCTCTTTTTCTGCATATGTCTCGATCCCTTTCACTTCTTTACTCTCTCCGTCGCCATTCTTTCTCGTGGCCTTTTCTCTCCCTCCTATTCTTTCTGCTTTGATAGATGTGTCAAATCTGGGACAGGTATTGTTGAAGTTAGATAAATGACGGCGGGGCGAGGAGGCAAAACAATCTCCTTTGTTAAAGCTGACACTTCTCATCGGTGTTAATTTAATGGAAGGGAACGAAGGGTCTGCCCACCAGCGGCGGCATGATGTTGTGGTGTAGGTACAAACCGGTTTCGACAATCGCTTTGTGGATACAGCTATTTTACATAGCATTTTCCTCCATATTGTGTTTCTCTGCTTGCTGCTGTGCTATGCTGACAATCTAAAAGTAATCTCTGCAAGAGCAACTTTACCATCATTCGGTTGTAGCAAGGAAATCAGCATTCGCTCATTCGCATCTTGTTTTGGAAGTTCGTTTCATGTTTTGCAAAAGAATTATGACTTAAATTGAAAAACAACAGCAACTATCACCCACAAACAAGTACTTAAAACACAGAAATAAAAAATAAACAGATGCATTATTATATGTGCATTTACTTACAAGTGTCATATTTCAGCTTCCAGTCTCCGCACTAATCTTCGTTTATAGTGTATTCACATAAAATATTCATTTTGTGACAAATATTTCCTTGTACAGAGCGAAAGATAATTTTGCAGAAGAAATCTTTGGTCAGAATTGCGATTGTAATGCTGGAGACGATGATGATGGTGATATTTATAGTGAAGATGAAGTTGGTAATGATGGAGGTGGTGATTTTACTGCGTGTGTGGTGTTTATCATGGTGGTGTTGAAGGTGATGGTGATTTCAGCTAACTTGTGGTAGATAAAGTGGTGTGGTGGTTGTGGTGAGTGGTAGCTGTCATCACAGCCAATGAATATGGTGTTGCTGATTTTGATTGTAGTAATCAAGGAGTGATAGCGACTATCATTCTGTTAATGGTAATGCTGGTGTAATGATGCGCTTATGCTGGTCATGGTGATCATGTTTACGGTGAAGCTGTCTGGCTGGCTTTGTGTCTCTGTCAAGGGTTCAAACCCGAGCCAAACAGATGGTATTTAAGTATGTTTAAAAACGACAGATTTACTGACATGTAAAAAAAATCCTTTAGGACAAAATCCCGGCACACCGGCCGTGCTGATATAATCCTGAAACATGACAGCGTGGTTCAGAAACAAATAATTATATATATATATATATATGTTTTTAATAATTATGATGGTGGTGATGGTAGTGATGAAGCGCGTTTACAATGATAGTTTGATGGTGATGATAATAGAGTGCTGGTAGTGATGTTGATGTCGAAGTGTGCAACTATTTACCACCCATTGAACGAATTTGGTCCCCTCGCTGCATAAGGGGAGGCGGTAAGAAGCCAAAATACGAACCAAGAAAGAAATACCGTATTTCCGGTTTCCTTTCTTGACTACGTATTACAGAGTACATGGGTAGAGAAATTATTGTACTCAATCCATAATTTAGTTCCGTGATTTCACTGGAAATATATGTTTTGACACCCCCTGAATCCAAAAAAGTGACTTTTTAGAAAAAGATCCGTATGTCAGTGTGTGTCTGGATGTGTGTGAGTCAAAAGCCGGTAAGCTCAGTTAAATAACAACATTTAAGTCCAGTAAATTCCAAGAATGCGACACGAAGATTTGTCGAAATTTTCGATTTCCTCAAAACTGACATTAATGATTTTGATTAAAATACCGTATCTTATAGATAGTTACATGACAAATAAAATATATATCCTGAATTTTTGGGAATAGTCTCTGAAGTGCTCTTCATGATGGCTTTTACATAACTGGCAAACCGTGAGATAATGGAAACTTACCGGAGAGAAAATGTAGTTTTTTTAAAACACAATTTCTCATATAGATAATTGTTGTTGTTATTATTATTATTATTATTATTACCATCATGATTATTATCATCATTACTTTTACTTTCTTACGCACGTATATACAATGCATATAGGTAGAGTAGGTATTGTATTTCACCCAAAAATTCAATGCCGAGATTTCGCCTAAAATACATTTTTTGGGGACTTACAACCCTGAAAGAGACCTCTTGGGATGAAATAAAATGAAATGATGGGACAAAGAATTCGGGTGAATGAAGAAGCTTCCCCAGCATTCGTCTAGTAACCCAGTAAAACTTCCAAAAAACGCGTGTGTCAGGGTGGTCGGCCGCGGGGAACCGATCCGACGAACTCCCGAATAGCAGCCTCAGGTGAAACGCCTGAGCTACCCGGCTAAGTATTGTCCTGGAAGTTTGAGAACGGAATTTATTAACAATTTGTGTTTATGCAATGAAATATTCATAAATATTGTTTTGATCAGGCCTAGTAGTTGCATCGCTGATAACTGTTACTTGTAATATTACTTTTTCCCATGACCAGAATAATTTTACATGTGCTATAATTAAGTTATTTTTAAAGTTCTCTGTAGGGAGAAGATCTACATAGAACAGCTCCCTTCATTAAGGCTTAGGCTACTTATGAATCTATTTTGAGAATTTTAATAATATTAAAGTGTGAATTGCAAATGCTATAAATTCTTTATTTTCTTATTTAAAGCCTTTTTATTTTAACAATTAGATTATCGGGCAGCTTTCCGATGGTTTTATGTATATTTTAGTGTTTACATATGTTTTATTATACAAACGATTGTGTTTAATTTAAAGGGAATCTGTCAAAATGGTTAGAGACATTTTGTAATGTAGTGTGAGGAAGCCCAAATCGCTTGAAGGGATTGTGGGTAAGTTTTGTAACTATTCCACGTGCACCAAATAGCAAGCCAATAACTTTCCAGGTATTTATTTGGTATTTACTTCCGAGGTGAGGTAAACAATGTTCATAGTGACTCTTCTTTTGAGCAACTATCTCTGCAGCTTGATGGTCGTCCGCTCAACTCTAACAATGGGGCCCAGTATAATGTGTTTTCTATCAATTACTGCAATATCGAAGCGTTTAGTAGAACCTTCAGCTGTTTTTGTTGCAAATAACACGATAGTTTTAATAATATTTAAAGATAACAAATATGCGCTAGGAAATGGGTTACATTGTTATAGGTAGAACTGTGGCAGTTTTAAAGCGATGAATATGTACATGCAATGCAGAGTACACCTCTATCAAAATGAGGTAGCTGTCATCATTCCTCGAAACTCTTATGCTGTAGCTTCAGCAGTTTTAGCTCATATTGCAGTGAACTAAGCTTATTGAACTATCAGCTAGTGGCACTAGGATATAATGGTAACAGCATTTGTTTGCAAAGACCGCCAAATTGAATAATTTAGCCTGAAGTGTTCAAGGTTCATTTTTTACGTTATTCAGACAGTAGGAGCGCTTAATTCCTTCTGCACAATTTAGTATCTGAATACAAGAATCTCAAATGCCAGCAGGTGGAATAAAAAACAGGGTTGACTACAAACTTCGACAAAATGGGATTTTGTACTAATTGCAGAAAAAGTCTACAGAGAGAGAGCCGAAGTTTTTGGGTTCTTTCAAGCTGAAACGTGGATTTCAGGGTTATATTTTTTCTTCTTTCTCTGTGTGCCCTCCTCGTATTTAGGATTTACACCTCTCCAGTTTTACAAACCAGTGCCTGGGGTCAGGCACTTTACAGGAGCAGAGGATCTGGATCAGAGAGTAGCCAGGATGGGTGATCATCCCGTTGCTTAGTATGAAAGTGAGGAATTGGATAATATGAAATGACGATGAAAAGTGTCACAGGAACGATGAATATGAAGTAATTGGTGGAATGACTGAGGGGAAAACCGGATTATACGGAGATATCCCGTTCAGATGCTGCTTTGTCCCCTACAAATCCCACAAGCGGTCCCTGGAATGGGACCCGAGTGACATTGTTGAGAGGCTAGCGGCGCCTCAGGACTAGGTTTCACTAAAGATAATAAGAAAGCATTATTCGCATCCATTGCGTCACCTACCTGAATATATGTTTTAGTTATAAGCGCTTGAGATTTCTCGTCCATTTTAAATATTTCAAAATGCTACCTGTAATAGAAGTAAATATTGCGTATAAACAAGTTTAACTGCGCTTAATGATTACAATATCCTAAAATACCTTAATTGCTACGGAAACAATGGTTATATTGGTATGCGTCATTAATAGCACTCGGAAAGAAAATACATTTTTTGCCAAGGAATCCAATGGTTAGCGCAATCCATCTCACATCACCCCCATCTGTCTGCAAAATGAATGGATGAACGAGTATCAAATCAGTTCAGTTACAGGTGCGGCTATCGATTTCTGACATCGTTTACTTTAGTACCCGAAGACAGAGTTGTTCCTAACCTTGTGTCATATGTGGTGAATAATACTTCAATTCCGTTTTAGTTGCCTTTTTGGAGGTAGCATATTTTGGCCGCTACAAGTATTTGTTTAGACACGTCAATATGACAATGCAATTGTGACACGTTAGTTATTTTATACGATATAGAACAATTAATATCATGAAAGGTGACACATTTTATTTTATCTAGTGTTAATTCCTCTGCAGTACAATATATAGTTTTGGACGATGTGACTAATTTCTACTACTAACCAATATTGTTGTTACTGTACGTAAGTTAACATGCCCACATCTAACCTAGCTGCTATAGTAACAAAAGAAGTCGCAATATTGATTTGGGCTCAAAAAGCACACGCGCGGTAAGTAAAACAGCTGCAATATCTAATTTGATATATTGAATGATAAACTACAATTATTACTGTTATAACTCTAACCATAAACTGCCTGCAGACTTTAACCTGCCACTTCTCAGAACAAAATACTCCCATAATTTTTTTTCGTAATCTCGCATCCTTTTTGGTTTAACTATTTTATTTTCAATGTATTGTACTCTAGCTCGTGTACAATAAATTGTACGCTACACTTTGTTTAGACTTTTCCGGAATTAATGTGGAATATTCCACTCTACAGCTTCTTCTATATCTCTGCCCTCTACCATACCTTTGTCGATAGTAAAATTGCTAAATCGATTCTAATTAGAGTAGAGCATGTAAAAATGTCTCCACTGCCAACAAATCATGTTTATAACAAACAATGTAAAACTGCAAAACAACGACTATCCAATGCTCCTTTCTCGTAGAAGTAATTTGCATTCAACCAATATTTTAATTTATTTATTACTATATTCTAATTAATATTCTTATCTCCCAAACATAATATATGATACATTTGTGAAAAGTGCATTGCAGAATCTCGTAAATTGAAAGGCTCCACTTCGTTTCGTCTTTTCAAACTTTACCTCGGTTCTGCAATAGTACATTTTCCATTTGTATCGCAATGTATCGATCGTACCATTCCATTTATATCACCTAGACATACATGCTCAAATGTTATATCAGAATAAGTATTTTTCTTCTTCAATTTACATAAAAATATATGACATCTGTAGCCCTTGTTTGTTGGTCCTTTAGGCGTTGGAACTTAAATTTAATTACCATTAGAATAATATGTTCTATTACCAGCAGATTTACAGGTATTCTTTTAAGTATAAGCAAAAATTGGTTTTTCGGCTCACAAAATGCGGCCATTCTTCTTTAAAATGCGCTGCATGAAATTTATGAAGAAGCGTCCATATGTTTTTGTCACGACTTCGAATACTATATGCATGAGGACAAACGGTACCAAAAGTAACCAATTTGTGCGGCTGTGAGCAATTGGTTGAGGGTAATATGGTTACTGGTGTTCACTGATCTGTATATGCCGAGTTACACACATGAAGTGTGGTTTCATCTAAATGGCCACATGAACTTCCAGAACTCCACGGCTTATGAAACAGAATGTGTACCAATGCAACATACTACGTATCTTTGTTTTTTGGGTTTTTTTTGTTGTTTTTTCTGGTAATTATTATTACCTCTAATTGCTATAATATTGGAATTTTCTCGAGGAATAAAGGCATGCATATATCTATGATATTCATAAAAATATATACTTTGCACATAAACAAAGATTTTATAAACTATCTTTAAAAACATAAGTGAATAAAAGGAGGATTTTAGTGATGTACATTGATTTTCTTTTACACTGTGGCCACTGCACATTGTCCCGCATACCGGCCTTCCAGCTCGCCTCTCGCAGTAATAATATTTCCGCAAATGCCTCAAGTTCTCGTATTTACATTTGCAATTATAATAAGCATTGCCTTATATGGCAAATTAGAAATAATATACTTTTCTATCCACATATTGCTTGGCATCTTCTTGGGCTATTCATTCTCACTGTACCAGGCCGAAATTCTGAAACAGCCGAAAGAATCTGTATGCAAGGCAGTAGGAGTTGGGTGCTATTGCACGAAGAGAACGGAGCTTTTAAGAATTAAGGAGCAATATGCTGGTGACTTGTTTTATTTGTAAAATAAGTTTTAATCTCCTACCCCAAGAAGCTTCAAAAGATCCTTAAGATGTATTTAGTATAACATAGGACTTTAAGAGGCATTGAAAGCCCTCACGCTTTGACCTAAGGTGCAGTCCCTTTATACTATCATAGGACTTGGAGCTCCTTGGCTTTTGTCAGCTTCAGGACTTCTTTATCAGAAATAAGATCTAATTAGTATAATGTATAAAACAATTTTTAAACTAATTAGCTTCCTGGTGATAAATTAAACCATTATTTTAGTCTCTTGCTGGCAGAAAACCCTTTTGAGACGAAATATTGATAAAAATATGCAATACACATTATATCTACGAATGAAAGGAAACGAATATCACACAACTTCTCATAATTTCACCCCATACACTGGTGGTATCCGCTATAGCTTCAACCTGGGGAAAATATATTTGTAGCTTTTCGTTATTTAGTCGAGAAGTAATGGTGTTTAATGAAGCTCATAGAGTGTTCATTTAGTTGTATTCTCTACTCGGCATGTGATATTCCTATTTATATACCTGTCAGTCGCTGCTGGCAACATTTTCCTGAGTTGTAATGTAAACAGCAATTGCGACTGTAGAATCATAGCGTGTCGGTTTCAACATATGATTGGAGTCTATAATACTAAATGCATAGGATTATGTTACTCGCTGCACCATATCTAAGACATATATGTTGGTTAACAAATGAACTATCGGAACGTACGTAATTTTCTGGTGGCAGATGTGCATAGGAAATGTATATAAACTTGTTAGAGTAGCCGTTTCTTAAAATTATGATACTGGTACTAACCATTGCAGAATTTGCCATATTTTCATTTTAAATATAAGGGATAGGCCTAAGTGAGTTTAATGTAATGTTCCTGACTTTAACATATTGCACATTATAATTCCTTTTATCACAGGATTGAAATATAATGTGATATAGTTCACAGCTATATATAAACCTTTAGATTAACGAATTGTGATTCATATAAGGTACTTGAGTTACGTAAAGTTTAGTAAATTTGTTTTTTTTTCTTTTGCTTTTTGAACTGTCACATTGCAAAATTTTACGAGAAGACTAGTATTTCCAGTTTGCCGAAGAGTGAGTCAGTTCTGTAAATATATGTAGAAAATAGTTCCTTAAATATAATGATGTGGACTGTGAGACGACTTAATGTCCGTATAATTTTAAATAATGCAAAGATAATTGATATCACAGCGCAAATCTCATAGATTTCAACCTGTAGGGGTAGTCCGGGCAAAGAGGATAAGTTAAGTTTAGGACCACAAGACGCCAGCAGGTAAAACTAAATGTTTTATGGAATACTTATACAGTCATGTTTGAATATTCGAATGCACAGATACTTAACAACATATAAATTGGAAATTATGAAAATGTGTAATTTAAGTGAATACATATTTTTAGTCACTGCCATCATCACAGAAGTAGGAACCACAACCACTGTATTTAGTGCATGATTCGTAACACCACAAAGTACACTGTATCCAAACTTCTTTCGGTATTTCCAGGAAGGGTTCTGCACACACCAGACAAAAATAGTTATTCTTAGCAGCTTCAGGTTCCAGGTTCCTGGCAAGCGCTTTCGATTGTTGTTTTTTATAAAACTTCTCTTGTTGCTGATTTCCAATTGGAGTGTAGAGAGTATTTCAGCTTGTTGACCTTTACTTTTCCGTCCATTTGAGGAACCACATTAAATAGATGAGCAAGTCGAATATCATGTGGACCGTAGAAAATAGTGTATGGTTCAGGTGTTAGGCAATTACTCTGACAGGAATTCAAGGGAAGCTGGACTGTCAGGACGAAATTCTGAAGTGCAGAGAACGATATGTGAGAGAAGAGGAGCGTAGTCAGAATCAGAATAAAGATTTGGATTGTAAGACCAACTTCCAGAAGACCGGAAACCACTCATAGCACTTGCCACCCTCAGGTAAGCTGTGGCAAACAATATTGCACCATCGAACTGATTGACTATTCTTCCTACATGGTGCCTTTGAAATTGCTTGTTCATAACTAGTTTTCGGGGGTCCATTGGCATGGATGCATTTTATTCGTCATGTAGGCGGGGGGGGGGGCAAGGGAGAGAAGTATACATTATTTTTCTTAGAACAATCGAGATCCTTTATGTATTTATGGGATCCATGACTGTCTAAGAGCAGGATGACATATTTATTTGAAGTTGGACGAACTTGTTCCACAAAGAAATACAGCCACGGCAAAAATGATCCAGTCGTTAACCGTACATGTAGCTTGACATCCTAAGAAGCCGCTCTGGTGCACGCAAACTTATATATTTATGTCTATCCATAAACCACATACTATCTGAAACAATGTTAATTCACTTCTATTACTAAAGGTTTACATTAAAATCATGTTTTACTTTATATGAGGCAAGCTACTTTAAACATTTTATGTTTTTGACAGTAACCCGGGCAAAGCGAATAGTTATTCACTTTGCCCTATTCGCTTTGCCCGGTGCGTAGACATTTGCTGCGAAGAGGTTCAAAGAGTTGAAATGAAATACACCGACAATTGCTTTTCATAGTATCAGAATAAGCAAAATATAGCGCCTAATGAGAAACATACACTTCTGGGAAATAAATGAAAATCTCCAAATAAATGCATTTTTACTTACAATGAAATGTTTTAATAAAACTCTGGAGATTACAAAATGTCTTCTTATACAAAATACATTTGTCTCACAGCTAGTGGCACTTCCACCGGAAGTGTAACAGATGTCGCTGCTAGCCATGCTGTTTGCGTGGTACTACCTAATGTAGTTTTTGTACACTCCGCATTTTTCACTTTGCCCGGACTTCCCCTACTATGAAAACTTGCCTCGGATTATTCTGACTTGTCATTGCTTTTTACACTCCTTTTGCATTAATGCCTAAAAGTGTTATTAAAATAAGTTTTTTGAATAGTCTGGTTATTTTTTCATCAGATTTTTAATTAGTTCAATTTTGTGAATTGATTATTATAAAGAGTATAAACTCAGGTCTTCGAGCATATATTGAAGCAAATTATTGTTTTCAGTTAGCAAAACACTCCCATCTTCTAATTTATATAACTTTCTACAAATTTAAAAAAATCACAAAAAATCCTTTTTACATACGTGGGCATTAGATACTAATTGATAATCTTATGGATTTGAATATCTGCGAATATTAAAAACCTAATCTAAAATAATTTAGAGACGATACCGCAATTAAAATTTTGTTGTCCTCAAAATGTGTATTATCCAAACTATTAGAATAATCTACATTTTATCCTACTTGGAGACCTATCTCCATCAGTTTAGATCGCCTTGTAATCCGGCTAAGGCGAATGCACCTACAGATAGACGACATTCATTTGTTTAGCAATGGTTCTTGAAGTTTCTACTTCTTATTTTATTCTTTTCAACTACTTTTACTGACTATTATATTACAAATTTTATCTTCTTCAAAGAAACAACCTAGAAAATTATGTGTTTTAGCCAGAAGCTATAAGGAGGGAGAGAATTACATCTTGTGTTGCACATGATGGTTCTCCAAAATATAATTAAACAATATTAATTTGACAAATAAAAATTTCTGTTTGTGTTTCAAGCTAATAAATAAAATCCAAATTGGTAATGAATTAAATATTATATTAGTTGTAAAAAAAAAACACTAAACTCTGATAACTTTCGTAATAAGTCGTAGACGCCTTATCAGCCTTTTCTTCTCTAAATGGTTGAAAACACATTTAAAAAAGAAAAAATACCACGAAGTACGGAATTTAAAATCATTTTCACTTTTGTACTTTAGAATTTTGGGATATTTTGGGTAAATACAGAGTAATAGGAAGATAAGATATATCTAATATTTACATGCAATTTTTAAGAAATGAACATTTCAAAGGTTAATACTCTTTATATATCTGAGAAATATACTAGGCATAAAACCTTCCTCATAAAGCATAAGAATAAATACAAATTACGATCATGTGCAACTCAAGTACAGTTACCTTTGTTTGAACTGTGCTGTTTATGTGACATGGACAGATTCTAAACATTGGCAACAAAATTTACTTTCGTGGTGAGACGATTAGGTGACGAATAACAGTAATATTTCATCCGATTGTTGGTGGGAGCACGCGAAAGCTGAATCAAGAAGGCATTTGTCACGGTCAAATCCCTTATAATAAATAACACGGGGGAAAGACTTCGTAAAAAATTGCAATGGTGTCAGTCGGTCCCCTAAAGGCTCACCTACGATCACGCAATTAAAGGACTAAAGGAGGCGGGGCTTGCACTGCGGTTATGCTGCCAATGTTTTTCTACTACGCGTGCTGAAAATATAATGCGGATAAAAACGTAATGTGTTCTCTGGCTTGGGATCATGCAAAAAATATCCGTAGAGTCTTTCTTAGAAAGAAATTTAACAACCATAAAGTTATAGCTTAGCATGTCTCTGGTTTCTGCCTTATATAAAAGTTTCTCATTTTACTAATAGAATATTAATACGTTTGTGTTCAGAGCGTCCTTTGTCTGAAGTTGCTATTGAAGCATTAATTTGTGACATTTTGAAAAATGGGCAATCTACTAATCTTACATTTTCAAGTTTGTAAATCCTTCATGCTTCTCGTTTAACATTATTCGGAGGAGATCCAAGCCTATGCCAGGTTTTTCAGGGTGCATGCACCGGTGCACTGAATAACACAAGGTGCAAAAGTTCGCTAGGTCAATCAGAGTGCAAAGTCCCACTCCCATATTATAAGTAATAGTGCTGTCTCTATTTGCTACGCTGAAATCATGCTTCACCTTCTCCCCTATTTCTTCCTTATTGGAAAATATTCCAGCGATGCGTCCTTGCGATTTAACGCGTTTGGCAGGCCCTAGTCATGTCAAAGAAATGTCAAAGAAGTTTCCTTCACTTAATAACTCGTGAAACATATTTGTTTTATGTAAGTAGAATATATACATGTAGATGTAAAAGTGGTGATTTGTGGCATATGAAAGTTAGAACTAAACAAGAGGTCAGTTTTACTAAACATTCTAAATAAAACGGTCTTTAACATGACAGGGAATTTATGTCCGCGAGTTATTGTGTATTTGAAATTAATTGGAGTATGTGAATTAATACACAGGGCCCATAGAGCTGAAACTTAGGTGATGCATCAGTGCAGTTTGACCAAACATTTTGAAAAAGTAAAAAAGAAAAAAAAATCTTCAAAGTAAAATAATATGAATTCTAAAATTTACGAGAATATGTCGTTTCTGTCGTTTAACGCACTTCAACTACAACTTAACTAAAGCTATAAACGTCCAGGAGCATAAATTTTAATAAGCACGCCCTACTTTAAACCTTGCTATTTGCAAACTTTTTCCCATACTTTTTCATACTCAAAAGGCTCCACATGGTGCAATTTTTTAGTAATTTATTTAAAAATGCTTATACCCCTGTTCAAAAGTATATTAAATGAAATGGTCATATCCTTTTTTCAAAATAATCTTCCAAATTTTTTAAATAAATTATTAAAGTTTGAAAAATCAAAGAGTTTTAGAGAGTAGGAAAACTATAATCTTTATATTATAGCTAAAGTTAATATAAAAACTATGGCAGGACAAATATTTGTTAAGTCATTTACTCTAAAGATAAAGTTTTATGTAAAGTTTCTAAAAATGGATCAATATATCACATTTTTATAGAATAATGAATTTGGAAAATGAAAATGATTATATAAATAACAACGAAAGCCAGAGGTTTTATGCATGGAGCAAATATAGCTAATACTGTGTGTAATAGCTAGTATAAATTTCAGTAAGGTATCTCACATACTATGGAGCTTCCAAATTTCATAGATGCATTACCTTAATAAGAATAGTCGCTCTCCATGGTGTAGTGGTTACCATGCTAAGTTCATATACACAAGGTAGCAGGTTCAAGCCCAGCAGAAGACGCTGGATTTTTTCGGGCGTAAATCCTTAGCGTGATTTTCGTTGTAAGGGAAGTAAAGCCGTTGGTCCCGTGCCGTAGATTTGAAAGAACCTCAAGTCTGTTAAAGAGACCTTTGAGCAAAATAAGCGGTCCTTCATGCCCATATAGAATGGGACGCTGAAAACCACATCCGTTAAAGAGCGACTATAAATAAAACTCAATTCCATTTTAATAAGGTTAAGAGAAAAGCGGAAACTTCTAAATTAGTTTTATGCAACACTGCATCCCAAATCAGCATCGCACTCAGACTCTCCGATTAGAGAAGTATAGTGTTCTGAAAAACATGATGGCCCTCAGACGAGACCGCTCCCACCTATTACTGGGCAATAACCGTTAGCAAACAAAAGAGGACAATGTACCAGGGACGAGAGGCAGCCTAGTAAAATTTGTTTCCTGGAGACACTGCTTGCAAGTAGAGAATCGCGCCTCATCTAAGGGACCAGTAAGTAGAATACTTGTTTGCAGAGAGGGTTGTTTTCCAGTCGCACACACCCCAATCCCTAACTTTAAACTTAGACCGCCTTTGTAAGAAGAGTGGGGCAGGATCATCATGTTCTGAAAAATACAGTAGTATTATTGGGACTATGAACATAAAAAAAGCAGACGCCGTTATCAGATATAAACTATAGATTGATAAAAAAGCATGGAATTGAAATACGCAAAATTAAACTTGTTAATATACTGATATAAGATGGTATTTTGTGTTGCTACTCGGATCGGAGTTAGAAGTTCAAGCTTATTTGCCGCGAACCCATTGGATCACTACGTCAGAGGCATATGGAGGATGATATTAGAAATAATCTGGTGCGGAGTAAAATACGTTATTTATTACTCAGTCCTCTGTATTCGTGATTGCGACTTTCTAAATGATTGGTAAAAATCCTGTGTCGATAGCCATGCAGAATGTTGGTGTTGAAAAGCAAACCGGTAGAATATTTTGCCGTGGCTTGGAATATTGTATGCATGAAGACAAAAGGCAGTAAAATTAGACAGTCTGTGCAGTTGTTGGCTTAAGGCGATGACCAGATTAAGGGGGATCTCATAGTTATTGGTATGTCGACAATATTGTCATTGATCTGTATAAGCAATGTTTCATGCATGAAGTGCGGTTTCATATAAATGGCCATATCAGGTCCCAGAGCTCCAATATCCACTGGCGCATTACATATTCCTTACCATAAAGATGTATTTATATTTCTTAACTATTCAGCTAATGATGTGAATAGGATGCTGTGCAGCAGTTGCGGTTAATGTTTAATATCACAAGAGCACCTAAACATCCTAATCTTTGTAACCTTGCATATTTGTTGGTTAATTTTTCTTTGAATGCTTTTAAACGTAACGTATATGCACTATTTTAAAATCAACAGCGTTGAAACCCACAGCGTTACTGATTTAAACTCGACGAAATAAGGCAACAGCGCCGCTAACACATCTGGTCTCGTACATCTTTTGAGGAGCTTCTGAACACGGGCAACAGGTATAACGGGGTTAACTTATGGGGCTAAATACCTACGGCTCGCGCACACGTAAAGAATTGCACTAGCGGGAGAAGCTTATCGAGCGCATCACTACACTACCGCTAGAGGGTAGCTAACTAGGACTGAAGTTAGACTAGCAGAAGTACTACTCGCACAGCTCTGGTTTTGTGGCGTTGTTATTGAGTTTACATTCAAGCAGCCTATACCCGCTATATGCAACAAGGTTGCTGCGTTGGCCGCAAGTAAACATCACTAAAATACATATGTTATGGGGTAGACACAGACATTGTGATAAATGGTACCTACTTTAATGTTTATCCACTTCTGTCTGTTAGTTATTTTTTTCTCTCTCTAACAAAGTTTCAAGAAAACAATCGCATAACTTACTAGCCGATGTGCTTTGTATGGTCTTAACTGTGCCGCAAAATAAAGAACGCCACTCATCATAGGCTATCCGCTTTGCTTCCTTGTTTTTAACCTGAATGCGTGATCTGCTGGCTTAAATAGTACAGTCATTGGCCTTGCAGAAAGCATTAAAACTTAATTCAGATACAGCATGCTACAACGAGGCCTGCTCACTCAAGGTTACTCCTTCCGACCCGCGGTCTCGGAACATAAACACGTGTCAGTTGAGAAATGTAATGTTGCCATGGTAGCACAGAAGTAGTGTAACTGGCTGGAGACCAGGAGCTCCGTGGTTCTAATCCTGGCTATGGTATTGAATTTTTCAGTGTGGGTCTTCCTAACCAACTCTTGTCCTATACACGGCTTGCGTGAAAAAAAAAAAAAATTAAACTAACGTATGCCTTGTGTGGGCCACGCCTACTTGTGGATACCAATCAACATACCACTCTTAATAAGTGAAATTATGTCTGCAAATTAAGCAAATATTGATGTAATGTTGTTCATTACACCGTTGTTACATAACAATACAAATATCTGGGCTTATACCCCCGAACAGCCAATATAATATTTTATGGGAATTAGGTATCGTGAACAAGCATGAATTATTCTCGCGAGTTCTCCATACCATCCATAATATCAAAAATGTACAATTGAATATGCACATTACTTCGTTTTTGCCCTAGCACGGTGTACAGAACAGAAAACATTGTGTACAGCATGTGTACAGAACAGAAAACATCCACAAAAAACCTTTCGTCAAACAAGCTGTTGTTGTTGTTATTATTATTATTATTTATTTATTTATTATTATTATTATTATTATTATTATTTATTATTATTATTATTATTATTATTGTTGCTTCTGTTGCCTATTGCCGTTGTTTAAAAGTACCAGCAACTCTATCGACATGGAAATAGAGTTATACTTATGGACGCTCTGTAACTACTGTGTTTATCAGCGTTCTATTCCATACTGGGCGTAAAAGACTGTTTAATTTTGCTTAGGGGCCTCTTTATCAGGCTTGAGGTTCTTTTACTTGCCGTAAATCAACGGCTTTAATGCCCTTCCGTAGGAAGTCATGCCAAGGGTCTTTACACTGAAAAAAATCCATCGTCCTCCGCCGGGTTTGTGCCCGCGACCTTGGGTCTATATATGAAGCTAGCATGTTAACCATTACACCACATAGGACAACATCACTGTATTAAAATGTGTTAATTTAACTACATATACAAGGTAGTCCAATTTCACGTGTGCAGACAATCCTTCGTGCATTATAAAATTTCAGAACTCCACGTGGTATATCCAAGCATACGCCAGTCAGTGGCACTGTAAGAGGCAGAGCGACCTTCGTTTTTCCCCTCTTGTGTATCAGCGTAAACAGTGAAGAAATCGCTCATTGACAGACTTATGGAGTCCTGATGTACAAGAACAGTGCAAACACAGGGAGAAAGCTAACGTGCTTGCTACTTCAATTACAGAGCCGTTAGTTTTTAAACAATAAAGTTACCATTTAGATTCAGAAGTAATTAAACCGTTTATTTCACGTATCAATATGTGCTCTCTCTGTCTCTTGCAACGCCTATCACCGACGTATGCTTGAATTTATCCCATGGAGTTCTGCAATTTTTATAACGCACGAAGGGTTTTTTGCAAACGTGAAGTACGGTGGTGTTGGGCTACCTGGTAGACTGGAAATGCTGAATGATCTAAGCGCCAAAATGTAGCTTATTTTAGTTTTTCCCCTTGAAGTGAACCATGTACCAGCGCCAACACAGTCTTATATGGTCTTCCAGTTGTTTTCCTGGTAGTTGCAATAAGCGTCAAAAATGCCCACCTTATGTTCAAAGTTCCTTCTGTGCTACTTGAGTTAAGTGCGAGTAATGGTGTGACAATAGTAAGTTACACTGCTGCTAAAATAAGGCGTGTGGTTTTACTGTCTAAAATGGAAATGTTAATTTAATACGTATATTGACATAGCAAAAGTAGGTATTAACCAAGTTTCATACCTGCGAGTCATTAAAAGATAATCCTGGTTTGGTTATGTTCAAGTACACCTTCAGTGATATAGTGGAGTGTGTATTAAAACGAGGAATTACTGTAAATGATGTGTCAGCTAAGGCTCATCATTAAGGACAATTTTACAATTATATTTTGAGTGTCTAATGTTCAGCACTGCCTACACTTAGTTCAATTGCAGGAAATAACTGTACGGTAATTGATAATTTCCTGTTGTTTTTTTTTTTAATTTTTTATTTATTTTTTTTAGTTTTGTTTTACTTGGCATTCCGTTTTCTTCTTTGTTTATTGTTCATGCATCACTTCTAAATGAACTAAAAACCCTATTTTCTCACCCGTATACTGTTTTTACCCTTTTACTCAAAAACTAATTATTGGGACTTATATCATTTAGCAGTTCCACTCTGCACATATTAGGCAGCATATGCTATTTCACATTTTCAGACATACAAATTTTTGTGAACATCGAGCCACTATTGGACAAGCGTCTCCATCTACTTCAAGAATACACCACCTGTCGTATTGTAAATGAGATAATTTATGTGTTGAATAAAATGTTTTCTATAAAAAAACTAAAAACAACTGCCAATACAGTGTTACTCGGTACGGCAGCTCAAGTCCTTTTTGGGGTTGGTTTATAGAATCGGTAAACAGAAAAACGTTTAGATTTACTGCACGAACTGTAACAAGAATTTCAAAGCGTGTTGTTACTGGAATAACCCCATAATCGTTGTGATAGCCGAAGACACGTAAGTTTTGTTGAACTATGCCTAAAGAAAATGAGACCCCGCGCCTATCCTTAAGTACTTTGTCGTTCCCTTTGATAGTTGGACAGTTAAAAACTAGGTACATAATAGAAACGTGATAATGAATTAACTAGAAATACATTTCTTTAACATTTTTACAGCAGGAGGTTTTATAATTTTTAAACATAATAAACTTCATCTTTTCCTTGTGAGGAGCTTGATCATTATGGGCGGAATCATACTGCAACACAAACTCTTTTTATTACACAAAAACTACTCTTTATTTCTTCAATAAATGTATTACAATCAAAATGTGTTCTTGGATGCTTCCGCAACACTTCTGTCATATAATTTGTTTTCGACGTTCGCTGCGCGGCTAGTTCTGCACGCTACGAATTTCCCGTCGAAACTGTGCTCCACTCTTTGCACTCTTACTTGAAACTGAAATGAAGTCTCTGTGGGGCTCGTTCTCGTCTCTTTGTACGTGCCCATCACATGGCTGGAAACTTCCAGAAGCAGTCGGACGTGCAAACCCGCCACAAGTGTCACAAACTCGCTCAGATGTAGTATTACGGGGCATTGATGGCAAAGAACTTGCCGACAGCACACGTGTCTACTCAAGCAAGTGCAACAATCTGGGGCGATATATCAGACCGACCAAAAAGAAAGAGTTAAATAATGATAATTTAGTAATAATGAAAAGCCAACATCCAAATTAATATGTATCGGTAATTTTAGATATCATTAGAAAGCCAGTGCAATATTGGGCATATTTTTAACTTTGACCTATATTGATGAGTATTTAGCGACGTAATTTGTGATCTTTTCTCGAAAAACTGTAAATTTCTGGCCCTCCAACATCGTGGCGCCAAATCATTCCACCACGCTTGAGGTCCGTTGGAGAAGGCGTCCTAACGAGACCCTTGAGCCAATGGGAAAATTATATTTCAATTTAAAGAGAAATGCCCGCCAAACTTAGTCAAGCATTAGTTTTTCTAACTGGCTAATACGTTTCTACTATGCACCTAGGTTTTAACTGTCCAGCTATCAAAGGGAACGACAAAGTACTTAATGTCAGGCGCGGGGTCTCATTTTCTTTAGGCATAGTTCCACAAAACTTACGTGTCTTCGGTTATCACAACGATACAGTTTCTCGACCAACTCCAACACTAGTTCGCCACTCACACTGATATTGCCAGACTCAACTTCGAAAGAACTCGCCAATGGCACACGTCTCCACTCACGCAGTTGTAACAATGCATGGCAATAATCAGTTATGAGTTCCGAAACAGGCAGCTCCACAGGTGCGGCGATCACGGCCGCAGGCGTAGTCATAATATAGTATTTTTATACATTCCTCTCGTCTTATGAAATAAAATTGTGGACGTACAGGTTTGTTGCATCTGTATGCCTGCTGGGTTTCTAAATTGCTTAATATTAACGCTATTGAAATGAAGATTTCACAAATCTTCAATACTTTTCCAACTATGTCTTAGAGGAGATTCAAAGACAAATATGTTCTGCATGTTTAAATACATTTTGAATAAATAAGATAAATTTCACTCAGTTGAATATAAATAGTTAGCTACAAAAATACTTCAGTGATTTGTATATTACGTTATGCTTGTTTTCGAAGCAGCTGATAAATACATAGTTACAAGATGGCTCACTTTACTAGTGCCAAGAATCTTGAAATGTTATTCATTATTGGTGAAACACATCGTGAGACAGCAGCTGCAGCAACAATTTAACGAAAAGTATTTCCAAATAGACGAGCACCATATCAAAGGAACTTTGTTTCCATCTCTCAGAGAGTTCTAGATACGGGCAGCGGATCCTGAAGGAGCTGATCAAAGAAATTTTGCACAAGAAGAACAGTCTTCACTTCGCGGAAGAAGATCCTGGAAGCCGCTTCCGTGGTTTAGCTCACACTCTCGGCGTATCCCATGTCTGTTTTGAGAACATTAAAGAAGACTGATACGTCCTTATCATATTCAGCTCGTCCAGTATCTCCATGTAGTAGCACTTTCCAAGATATGGAAACATATCAAGAAAGAATATGTACTTCGAAAAGTGGAAAAAATGAAAAAAACTACACGGGGAGTGGAGTGCAGCAGAATTGCAGAAAACGTTGTGAAGTATGGGTGTTGATCAGGGGTACATATATTGTACAAATTCTGTAACAATTCAAAAGAAATTCTCATTGAGTTTCTGTTTCTGTCTTGTTTTAATTATTCAAGAGTTTTATAACTCACAAGAAGGCAAACATGATATTCTAGGGTTTTTTAGGATTTAATTTGCGTTTATAAACGTGTTTTCCTATTAATTATTTACATAATATTGCGGTGCCATATGTAGAAAAAGTGAGCGTTAAACACTATCAACAAAAATAGTCTAAAGAATTATCATAGGCCACTTTCCATCCTGTTTTCCATTAGACATTTCTCTTGGAACTTACATGCATCTAATGTGCTGCATTATTGTACAAAGTCCTAAATTTTGGAACAGTTTAATCTACTTTTCATAAAAATAAATCTGGTCGCCTTAGCAAGTATCGCATATCAGGAAAGACTACGAATATAAAGCTTGAAAATTCACTTCACCTTCCTTTGCTCTGGGTGGACCATAACATTTTTTTATTATTGTTTCATTTATATAACTCCCTTTAACATCTAAGATCATATTGGGGGCTTTGTACTTGCAACAGCTTGTTGTCTGTATGCTCTTTACATTAGGTTTTAATCGTATTTTCCTCAAACTCACGCACATTCATTCTCACATACATACATCTCGTCTCTGTGGGGGATGGGGAATAATTCTCGCTAAAGAAAAATTATCAAAATCCTAACAAGCAACTCTACCATACTGAAAGCATAGTATATAATGATCTATACTCTTATAATGTTAACTGATTCTGGTTAAAAAAAAAAGGGACTTATCCTGTTCTTTCAGCGTATTCTTCATAATGTGCTCTGGCTGTGAATAGATGGCAGATATAAACCTTCAACGAGAACTTATCTCTAGTTTGAAGTCTCCGAGAAGCTTCCTGCTCATTATAAAAGGTCGTATTTGAGCTTATCTACTTTGTTTCTGTTTTCATTACGGTTCTAGTTTGCGTTCCTGGAAAGTGTATGAAAATAGTAAGGACATATCAGACAGAATTCAGTTGGCCGCGGGCAAGTTAAGGTTTGAAGTAATGTTCGTAGTTCTGCCTTAGGTACATCTATCATTCACAACACTTAACATGTAATTATCTAAATCAAAGTTACAGGTTCCTCACCTGATTGAAAAGCTGTGTCTAGTGCAGATGCTGTGGCATAACTGCTGCAGACACACAAACTAGTAATAAACAAACAAACAACAAAGTGATACTCTGCTACAGATGCAGACGTCTCGCTTCTCTCAATCTGCTTGTGATTGGGAACTTAGAAATGTACTGGTTATTAATGCAAGATATGCGTTCAATCTTTAATCCATCAGGAGCAATAAAATAACGCCGTTTAATGTTTTAAAATGATAAATTCAGCTTAGTCTGTTTATTTTAATTGCTGCCACTTGCGTTTTGGATTTCATTGGAATTATGGAAATGAAAATTTTATTATAATCCACTTAATATAATTTTTATACACATAATGTGTCAAAATTTGCTTGTTTCTAACACGGTCAATGAATGAAAATGACACTTTGTGTAGTCGATTTTAAAGCATTGTATAATCCAATGTGCCGAATGAGAATTACATTTAAAATTTTATCACAGAAGTAGTAAAATAGGAGCTTCTAACATAACGCTCAAACTGGAATTCTGGCATCTAACACACAATGTCATAGAACTTCGAATGGTCCTAAAATTGACGGTCGTTCATTAAAATTATGTCAACACGGACTGTAAATTTAAATGATAACAGATGGTTTGTCTATGATTTCATTCAAAAGTAATACAGTTTCATGAACCTGCATGAGTAAAGACAACTTTGTGCTTTTTTACTATCACTGTTCTGCACAGTATAAATCTCCTTTTTCCGTATTACAGTTGAACCCGTATCAATGTTATATTTTTCTATGTTGCTTCAATGTTATTATTTTAGTTAAAAGTAAGTTTTAAGTGCAATTTATGCAGTTTTGTTTCACTATAAATCATTTATGATGTGATTTAGTTTCGCATTAATGTTACTTAAAAGCACAAACTATTTATCACAGTTATCTCAAATTATACGCTATTTATTCAAAAGTACAATACAAATTTAAGTTGAAAATGCAGAACTACTTCACAATGCTAAATATAAAAAATAAAATCAGATTTTTTTTTAATTTAAACTTTTTAAAAATAACCACAACTATGTATATTGCTGAAATTGTCCTTATTCCCATCCATAGATAGAGAATGACAGGTTTCAGCCAAGCTTTTAAAGCATTTCTGGAAGCACTAAATACATCGACGTACTGGAGATATAAATCTTCTGTACTGATCTTATGTAGCTAGAGATGCTTTCTTACATTCCTAGTTGTTACTCTGACACTCCAAATTTTCTCCCAATATGTGCTCGAGTGTCCAATTCTCGCTCATCCCCATACAGGTAAAGTTGTAATTTGCAGGTATCCCGAGAGGGCTCTGCTGTAGTGATGTAGCCTTTAATTTAATTACATCATATTTAAAGGAAATATAATATACTGATAAAATGATGTTTAGGCTAATATTAAGCAACATCTTCTTCTCACACATGCATTGTACTTACCATAGTTACAGATGGAACATATAAAGTATTTGATTTCTAGAGGGATGTATTTTTTAAAAGTGACTAATCAAATAAGTGGATCCGCAAATTGAAATGAAACGCTATATTTTGTAATTCCATATGGTATTAAATTTTCTGAACTTGCATGACATCCTGTAATATATTGGGTATACCAGGTGGCCCAACTGCCCCGTATTTGGCATGCTCAGATATTCCTTCGTGCGATAAAAGAGTTGCAGAACTCAACGGAGCTATTTCAAGCTAAAATTTGTCAGTGGGTAGAGAGAGAGAGAGAGAGAGAGAGAGAGAGAGAGAGATGGCTTCTAGTGATATCACTTTTCCTAGTGATATTTTTGTCCAATTTCAAAATTCTAGATGGCTATTGAAATAAAAATTGTTACTGTCTAAATTCATTGTTTCTAATAAAAATTAGACACGTGATGCATTTTTAAGAATATTCATACTAACAATTCAAATTCTACAATAAACGAGTTTAAAAATAGGTATATCTTATATACTTTATATTACTCTAAATTATTTTAGAAAAGGATTACTTTGGCGCTCTCCAAAGTTCTGGATTTCTCAAAATTTAACAATTTTCTTCTCAAATTAGAGCATTATTCTGAGAAGGTATATAAACATTTTCTTGAATGTATTCCGGAGGGACAGTATAAAATGTTGAAAGGAACTATAAAAATTACAGCGTGTGAAGCATTTTTAGCTTGAAAAGTATTTGAGAAATGTTTGTGAGAAAATAAAGTTTAAATTTCAGCGTGACTATTAACAAGCATGGGTCCGTCCATTTATAGCTTCAGTTATTTGGTAGTTACATTGTATCAAGTGAGAAGAACTATATATTTTGTTAAAGGTTGGAATTCATATTATTCTATTGTGAATAAATGCATTTCTTTTAAATTTTTACAATTTTTGTTCAAATTTTATGAATGCATAAACTTAGTCATCATTCTACTCCTTTCATTTATCATCATACTTCTAAATATTTGAAACGGACGCCGTTTATTTATTGCCTGTCTGTTAATGAATGCAGATGGCCACCAGTGAAAGCTTGGGTCAACAGATCACTCCCGGTGCAAGCCAAAGTGCAAACACTGCCGCGCGTAGTCAAACGCTCACGAAGTAGAAACTTAGTATTCATTAGTGATAAAAAAAAAAAAAAAAAAAAAAAAAAAAAAAAAAAAAAAAAAAAAAAACAGAACTTTAACCTGTTGTGGATCGTTTAGTTTATTCATTTTTACGTACGCTGTGCTGATATTCTGATGGTCTGTCTGTACTGCACTATATTCCAGCCTTCTCTGACCGCTCTAAACCGTACCACGCTAAACCAGCAACGTCCCCGAACAACTGCATTCTTTCCTCAGACAGGTTGTACATTGATAGAGAGAAACAAATAAAGGAAAGCGGTTGTCTCAAAGAACATCGCCCGCAGAAGTGATACTACGTTCTGCAAGTGGCATTAGACAACACCCAAGGCAGCTATTGCCTGTATTTCCGGCAGTACATATAATGTTGTACAAAAATTAGGCTTCAAATGCGCATTAAACGAAAGGGAACATTAATATAGATTGTTTGACAACCCCTGACTTACATACACTTACGGTGATACATATGTGCAATTTTAGTAACATTTTGAAAAAACTAAACTGTGTTTTTCACAGCTAAATAATTTGAATTATAAAAATTAATATGTCATTTTTCCAACATAGCAAATTTAACTACTAATTACCATGAACCCAATTTTTCTTAGGCGCTTGATTTATGGTAAAGCGAGGGCCGTGGGAAGAAGAGTCTTTCCGCAGTGCTGCCAACCAAAGAAGGTTTCCTTTTTGAAGCCTTCAGCCATTATGGTAAATAGGTTATCAAATTTTCCGCTAACTAGATGAATTATTAAACAAAACATGCACATGTATGTGCGTGAACTCTGGGATCTACATATAGAGTGAAATTTTAGCACTAAAGCCACTGATATCAGGGTTGTATAATGTTGTTCATGTCTCAATGTTGTCACTGTGCACAGCTTCCGAAATTGTGCGAAACCTACCAAATGAAGACTGGGGAGGCGAGCGCCCAAGAAAAGTTGTGCGCATAGAATTGATTTTACAAAAGGCGGTCACTTAGTTATTAATAGGCATACGCAACTTTAAACCTTGTTTTCTGGCTAATATTTTTCCAAAAATGTTCCATACTTATAATGTACCACATAATGCAAATTTTGTTACTAATTTGTCTCAAACTTGTATACTGCCTCAAAAAGTGCGTAAAAGAAAAGGGTCATACACCTTTTTTAAATGATTCTGCAGTTTTGAGAATTAAATTCTTACATTTAAAAAAAAACAACAGGTTTGGAAAGTACGAGAAGTGATAACAGCTCAACAATGATTAGGGTTATCATAAAAATATGTCATGGCGACTATTTGTATACTCATTTACTGGAAAATTTGAATTTTTAATCAGAAAGTTTTAAAAAATTAATCACATTTTATTATAATAATGAATTTAGACAAAAAATAAATGTTTACTCATATAGATAACTGTGCATGCCACAATTTTGATGAATAGCAAAAATATAACTATTATTGTGCCTAATAGCTAATATAAATTTCAACAAGAGTTCTCACATACTACGGATTTTCCAGATTACCTTTGGGAAATACAGAGCAAGAACAACATATTTAGACTATTACGTTAGAACTGAAACCTTCACAAGTGTGTTTAAGGATTTAAGGAATACAAATTACTTAAAAAACATGAGAAAGCAATCAATTTCGTTTTAAGTAAAAGCCGAGGAAAAAACAAACCTCTTTGCTTTTATCTGAGCATCAAACAAGAAAAAATACTGGCAACGCGACACACAGTAATAGGCTGCGCCGTGGCCGAGTGGTCAGACCACTTGCCTCTCACATAGACGGCCCGGGTTCGGTCCCAAGCGACCGCATGTGAGATTTTTGGTGGACAAAGCGGCGCAGGGGCGGGTTTTCTCCGGGTTCTCCGGTTTCCTCCGCCATCTCATTCCACCGAAGCTCCATCTTCATATATTATCAGTGTCATCGCCTGCGGTGCCAGAAAATTAAAAGCGGGTGTTAAACACTACCAAAAAAAAAAGCACAGTAATAGCATTATTTATTCACATGCTAGGTTACAACACATTCATCTAACTGTAAATATTTTTTTTCAAAACAAAGCTGTTAAATCCTGGCTAGAAACTGAAACTTGCAGACAGTGTGTGTTGTATAGTACTTATTAAGACTTGTGTTAATCTTCTAATTGAATTGTTATGCCATTAAAAAAGCACACAGCGCAGGGGCGGCTGGCCCTTAAGGGCTACAGAGCTGTATGCCGTCAGTTAACTTTTTGTCGATATGGTGTACAATAGTGTGCTAATAATTGTGTATGTGTATTTTGTTTTTTTTAAGAATCGAATTTTGCATCTGGCTCCCATCAATACTCGCAGTCAGCATGGCTTACTAGCGCCTTAAACTATGAGACCCTTACTGCTAGGAGCACAGCTCTCACATGGGAGAATTTATTGACTGCGCATGTGCCAGACGCATCTACTTTCACTCTCCTACAGTCCTCAAACATTGGATTAGATTAGATTAGATTAGAAAGCATTCTGTAGGTTCGTTTGGGCCTGAAAGCCACCGAACATAGAAATTGTCATTTTTTTTTTTTTGCATGCCCATAAAACAAAGAGTATTAAAATATACTGTTAAAATGTATAAATAAATAAATAAATATGATTTCATTATATGTAAAGCTAATGTTATGTCAGATGATAGTTTTCAAATTATCCATATAATAGTTACTAGTAGTAATCATATAAACTAAAATATGATTATTGTATTATGTACTCTTCATAAATGTCAACAAATTACAATACATATTTACAAATATGTTATAGAATTTCCAATGCAAAGATTTACAATTATGTACTAGAGTGTAAAATATCAAAACATCAGGCTTTACAGACCTTGTGTCATTGCTAGATACTCAAAAAAAAAAAAAAAATCATTTGACACATTCGTGCAAGTCAAAGTACGAGGGCCGTTCAGAAAGTAGCCTCCGATCGGTCACAGTGCGGGTAGTGGGGGGAGTAGCGACGCCATCTGTGCATTCACGCACTCAGCAGGTCAGTCGGCATCAAGCCGTGGTCGAGTGAAAGTCGTACCTGCGCTAGTTTAGTGTTTGTGGCCGTTTGAAATGTGTACTGCAATAAAAAATCCCGCCAAATGTGAAGTGCGTGCTGTTATAAGGTTTTTTACAGCCAAAGGATATTCTGCAGCAGCTATTCATCGTGAGCTTTGTGCCGTGCACGGACCAAGAGTTATGAGTGAAGGAGTGGTCCGTGAATGGGTACGTTTATTTAAAAGTGGACGAGAAAACGTTCATGATGAAGAGAGGAGTGGTAGACCATCATTGGTCACGGACGAACTCGTTCAGACAGTTGATGCAAAAGTTCGTGAAAACCGACTTTTCACAATGTCGGAGTTGTCTACTGATTTTCCACAGATTTCTAAGACTCTCTTGTACGAGATAGTGACAGCAAGATTGGGTTACCGTAAGTTCTGTGCACGATGGGTGCCCAAAATTCTTACCGACCACCACAAAACTCAAAGAATGGCCTCTGCATTAGACTTTCTGTCACGTTATGAGGCCGAAGGTGAACCATTGTTAAACAGAATCGTGACCGGGGACGAAACCTGGATTAAGTACGTGAACCCTGAGGCAAAAGAACAATCAAAGATGTGGGCACATTCAAATTCGCCTACCAAACCAATAAAAGCCCGGCAAGATTTTTCTGCCCGAAAATTGATGGCAACGGTGTTTTGGGATGCAAAAGGGGTGTTGTTGGTTGAATTCATGGAACGTGGGACGACCATTAATCAAGACGTGTACTGTGAAACACTAAAACAATTACGACGGGCTATACAGAACAAACGCCGTGGTATGCTGACTTCCGGTATCGTTTTTTTGCACGATAACGCCCGTCCTCACTCTGCTCGCAGAACAACAGCCCTTCTTGAGTCCTTCAAGTGGGACGTTGTCAACCATCCACCTTACAGCCCAGATCTGGCGCCAAGCGATTATCACCTCTTCATGCATATGAAGAAATGGCTCGGGTCCCAGCGGTTTGATGACGACGAAGAGCTCAAAGATGCGGTCACAGGCTGGCTCCAGGCACAAGCGGGTGATTTTTATGCAGAAGGAATTTCAAAGCTTGTGAACAGATACGATAAGTGCCTCAATCATTATGGAAACTATGTAGAAAAATAGTGCAAAGATGTAGTTGTAAGATGTATATATTAAAATATTTTTATTTAACTTGGTGAATTTCTTGCAATCAACCGGAGGCTACTTTCTGAATGGCCCTCGTATAAATCAGTTTAATTTTAATATAAAACACACACATTAATATATACAAAATGCAATACATTGTAATATTTATAAATACAATGATTATTAACGGTATTGTCAGACAGATTTGTCACTTAAATATTCATCTACAGAGTAAAATGATTTATTGCAAAAGTACTCCTTAAGAGAGGCCTTAAAATCCCTGAAATTCCCAACATTTTCTTTGAGATTACTGGGGAGAGCATTAAATATCTTGATTGTTTCATAATATACACCTTTCTGAAAGCAATGAAGATTGGCATTGGGACGATGAATCAATCCCTTTTGTCTAGTATTAATGTTATGAATTTCCATGTTTGTTATAAAACTATGTTGATTAACTACATAGAATTTTAAAATGGATAATATATAAACACAAGGTAAGGTGAGGATGCCCAGTTTTTGAAATAGTTCTTCGCATGACTGTCTGCTATAAGCATTACAGATTATTCGTATAGCTTTCTTCTGCATCCGGAATATGCATTTACTAATCTACTGAATTACCCCAGAATATTATTCCATATTCGATGATGGAGTTAAGGTAGGCAAAATACACCACCTTAAGTGTATCGATTGAGTGAAATTTAACCAGTGCACGGAGAGCATAACATGCTGAGCTAAGTTTAGGTGTGATGTAGCTCATATGTGACTTCCAGTCCAAATGCTTATCTACCTGAAGGCCAAGAAATTTGACTTCATTTAACTGTTCTAACAATGTATCATTAATGCCTAATTCTATGTGAGTTTGCGGTGAGCGAGTAGTTATAAATTTAATTGTTTTTGTTTTTTCAAGGTTTACTGAGAGTTTGTTTGCTATGAACCAATTTGACGTACAATTTAGAACATAGTTTAATTTAACTACACATTCATTGAAATCTTTACTTGTTACTAGAACACTAGTGTCATCTGCGAATAAACAAATACTTGCAAAACTGTTAATGTATAATGGGAGGTCATTTATGTAAACCAAGAACAAAAGAGGCCCTAAGATTGATCCCCGAGGAACACTATGTTTTACTGATTTCCATTCTGAGGCACTATTTTGATAACCATTGGAGTTATTAATTTCAACCATTTGTTTTCTCTTCTCTAGATATGAAATGAACCAATCTAATATGTTATTCCTTATTCCATAGTAATTTAGTTTTGCTATCAGAATCTCATGATTCACACAGTCAAAAGCCTTCGCTAGGTCACAAAAGATTCCACCGACATGTTCCTTTTCATTTAACGCTGTTAACACCTTATGTGTGAGCTTGTAGGTTGCATTATCTGTCGCTACTCTTTTTCTAAAGCCAAACTGTTCTTTGGCAAATAAGTTGTTCTGTTCCAAGTAATTATAGAGCCTATTGAACATTACTTTCTCAAATACTTTTGAGAAAACAGAAAAGAGAGATATAGGTCTATAATTTGATATATTATCTTGTTTTCCTTTTTTAAAAGGTGGTTTGACAATAGAGTACTTCATTCTGTTAGGAAATATTCCACCCTTTAGTGATTCGTTACATAAATAGCTAAGGGGAATGCATATTAGGTCAGAACATGCTTTTAGGATTTTACTTGATATTTCATCATATCCAGAGGAATTTTTTGTCTTGAGCGAATTTATTATATTTTTTATTTCAAATGGTGTAGTCATTTTTACTTTAAATTCAGGGACTTTGTTTACAAAAGAAGTTTTCAAAAAATTTATTGCTGATTCTTTACATCCGTAGTTTATTTTTAATTTGTCTGTTACATTATTGTTGAAAATATCTGCGACCTTTTAAGGATCGTCAATTTTTTAATTACCGGAATTCAGTGCAATTGAGGGGGTTTCCAGATAGTTTTTATTTTTATTATCAGAATTGGATAGCTCTTTACTATAATGAAATATTTTAGCAGCTTTTATTGTTTCTTTTAGAATTTTACAGTACTTTTTGTAGTGATATTCTAAGTGTCGGGTCTTATTATGTTTCAATTATTGGTATAATTTTCGCTTATATTTGCAAGAAGTTTTAATGCCTGTTGTAATCCAGGTGTTATTTTCCTTCTGATTATATATTTTACAATATTTGACTGGAAAGCATGCTACAAAATGGGAGTTGAAATGTTGTAGGAAATGATTGAACTTGTCATTTACTCCATTTATTTCATAGATTTCAGTCCATGATTCTTGTTGAAGGGTATACTTAAACAATGTGAGGGAGCTTTCATCTACTTTTCGTGTTCTACAATATTTATAGATTGGTTTTAACTTTAAGTTTATCTCTTTAATGAGAAGTATTTGTGCCTCATTATCTGAAAGGCCATTTGCAAATGGTAAGGTTATTGAAGTTTTAATTCTATCTATATTCATGAATATGTTATCTATTGCTGAAGAGGAGCTACCCTGAATTCTTGTAGGAAAATGTACTGTGTGTGACATGTTGTATGTAAAAAATATAGAATTGAGTTGGTCCTTTCGGAGACTAGGTATAAGATAATCAATATTTATGTCACCACAAATTATCATTTCTCGTTTCGCTTTCAATATAAACTTTAAGGAATCATCTAACCGTTTTTTGCATAACTCATAGTTACCTAGTGGGGACCGATATAGAGCTATTATTGCAAAATTTACTTGATTTATGTTTAGCTGAACTGCGCACATCTCTATGTCTAGCTCAATGCAAAACTTGTTTAGATTAATGACTTTATAGGGTACATCGTGTCTTACAAATATGCAAACCCCTCCTTTTTTTAAATTTTTCCTTGAATATGCTGCTCCTAAAGAGTACCCATGCAGTGAAATTGGCATGAATTCCTGTTCTGTTAAGTGATGTTCAGATATGCATAAAACGTGAGGCTGTAATTTTTCAGAAGCAAGACTAAGAGAAAGTTCATCAACTTTGTTTCTTAAACCCCTAATAATTTGGTGAAATATACACAACGAGCTACTGCTATTATTTATCTTAATAGAATTACTGATATTTTCTGTATTCCTAAAATTCTTTGTTGTTGAATTTCTATTTATTTCAATTGAGTTTAGAGTTCTTTCATGACTATTTTGGGAGATTTCCTTTAACCTAAACAAGCCCTGTCAGATATCATAACAGGAATTCTACCTATAATTCTGTCGGCAATTAGCTGCGAAACCTGCCTTTTGCCTCTAGAATTGAGGTGTAGACCATGAGATTTGTTACCATCTCGGCCTATACCGCTAACATGTATCATATCAATGTGAGAGGCGGCAGGGCTCAACAAGGCACGCTCAAGTTGCACATTCATCTCCGTCACCCTCCTATGAAGCTGCTGCTTGTCGTGCCTATCGAAAAGCCCCACAACTTCACACTGGTATGGCTACTGGATTCCCTTATGTTACACAGATCTTTTTCAAATGAATAATTACTATCTCTATCCAGGTTATTTCCAGGCACACCCACTATAACTACATGGTCCCTCTTAGTAAAACCAGAAGTCAGTTTTACCAGATTTCAGTGACATAAGAGAGCCCAGCACTAGGTTTAACTATGCCTACTACATCATAGCTACTTCCCAAATCCTCCTTTAGCAGGGATGCTATGCCCCTACCATGGCTACTCCCAAGCAACAATACCTTGCTTTTAGTGCAGTTATCATCTAAAACCTGCACAGGAGGATTTGGGGACTGATCAACACTTTCAAGAACACTGAATCTGTTGCTCAGTTTGACATCATGACGGTCATCGGCAGAGAAACGCCGTTTCCTCCTCAGACTTTGTCTGGATGGCACCTTAAAATCAGGCGATTTACAATCCAAATTTTCTAAAGGAGCAACTTCACGTCCAGTAAAGTCCTTTTTGAAAAATCCAGTTCTTTTCTGAGGTTAGAAATGTTTTCTCGTGCTTTTTGACCAATTCTTTAAGCACACAACATTCACAGAACCATTCACTACAATCTCTCACATCATCACTAACAGTGCTACTGCACGCCCAATGAAACCAAAACTTGCAACCTTCACAAAAGACACCTTGACTAACCTTACGACGGCATGCACCTCAAATTCCACTAAGATCACACGCTTTTCCACTCATTGCACAGCACTTTGCACAAACACTACACTTAAATTCACAAAAACAGGTACGGCTTAACCGGTTAGAACAGGTTTGTCACAAGAGTTAAACGTATGAAATATGATACAACACAGCACTAGCTTGCCGAAGATTTATATTCACACTATAGGAGTAATTTATTCACCCAACACTAACGAAAAGTCAAACACAAAGCAAAGTGTATGACCAAAAACAGGAGATACAGCTGCTATAAACAAAACACTTCAATTCCAATATGGCGGATTTCACAGCTGATTTACGGACAACAGAAATAACACAAAATCGACACTTTAACAAATACTACACACTAAGTTATTTCACACAGTGATTAACGTCCCACTTATCAAGCTTTTGCCTTCTTTACAATCACATTTTTACAAAAAATGAACAAAAATATGGGAGCTTTCAAACTAACGCTTAACCTCACAAGCCACCTAGCGGCAAAATGTTGGGCTGGAATACATGTAACCCGATCCGCGAAAACAGCACACTACTTCTGTGGTATAATGGTAGGCATGCCACATACAAAGGTCCGGGTTTCGACTTCCAGCTTGAGATGGAATTTTTTTTTATCCAGGATAAATAACCATTCTCACTATTGTCTGTAAATATGCGTGGCAGGTAAATGTGTTTGCAAATTTAATATTTATAAAGTAAGCCCAACATAAACAAACCGAAAGAATAACAAAACAATAATTGAGTGAACATTACTGTAAATGTGCAAATATTCCAAAGACAAAGCTGTTAAAGGAGGCATATAAATGAGGGAAGAAAAAATTAACATTGGATCTGTCCTGCCAAAGCTTTCTGAAAGTTCAGAATTAACAACTGATATTTCAACAACGGAATGTATTAAAATAAAAACGGCCAAAGTAATAATGTTTAACATTTGAGAATGCTTTATTATCATCGTATTTATTAATTAGTGTCTAAAACTTGTTATGCTATATTGGCAAATTCTGGTGAAGCAAATGTATTAATGATTTCTTTGCGGGACTCAGTTCCTGATGATGACAACAGAGTACGTCGATGAAAGCTAGGAAATTAATCCACACTTACCTGGCTGACGTCCCGAGAAGAAATAATTGATAACCAGCGCCGGGAAGGTCTCAAACCTTTGAAGTAGATATATGTTTGTGCATAAATATACGTCATATCTAATAGGAAAAAATTAATGTGCCATATTCACATGACGATTCTTACAAAACATTACTGTTATCTATACTTCATGATAATCAAGATGAACATTAGCAGACATGGTTTATTATATATCTCCTTGCAGATACAACGCGAATAGGAAAATACGCTTAGCAAAAGCGATAGCCAGATCTTTTCAAAGTTGGTCGCCATGAAATGAGTTAATGACATTGAAATTCCGTTGTCATTGCATGACCGGCGTGGGGAATAAACGAATAATGCCTTCCCATTTAAGAAGAGTATAAGTATTATACAATTTAAACCACAAGTAATATCTTGGAAAAGTGTTTTAGACTAGTGTGGTTTAACAGGATATACCATATTGTGACTTAGGATTTTGTCTGTCTCTTATGGCTTACCAGTTATGCAAAAAATCATTCAGAGTGAAAATAACTATTTAGGTTATTCTCAGAATGCTCAAGATATACTTATATTTCATTTTCCATGAAAATATCTTAAACATATGGCATTTTAATTCAAATCGCTAGAGTCAGTATTGAAAATATCGAAAATTTTAAAAAAAAATGTTTCATGCAAATCGTAGTTTGGGCTGTAGAATTTTTTAACAATCTTTCTTTGAAGGTGTACAACTTAAATATCAAGTTTAGTATTTAACCGACTTTTCTTCTTTGAGTTATACAGTTCAAAGGCAACATACATGAAACTTGCACAAACAGTGCTTTTTTGGATTTGGGGGCCACAAAACCATATATTTTAGGTGAAATCTCAGCATACAAATTTTGGGTGGAGTAGAATATTTTCGGTACTGGAAATGCAGATATATATCTAAAACTGGGAGTTTTAGATATATACCATCTAAGTAAATAGAAGAAAACATAAGAATAACACTAGACAAATCGATAATGTGGAGAGTCACAATACATTAGGAAGAACAAACATCTCAGCTTTATATATAAGTCAGGTTTACCTGAGAATTGGGGAAAACGTAACAAACAACTTGAAAGCAAAAGATACATCCTATCAAGAATAATAGCCTATATTAGGTTTTGTGCTGTCTTTGGACTGAGTCTACGAGGATACATTGAAACTGAGGAGGATTCAGAAAATCCTGGCTTTTATCATGGACTAATTGACTTTGTGACCTGGATATTGCTGTGAAACAATACAATATTCCCTATAACATGTTTAAAGCTTTACTAAATGAATTATATGTTGAAAGCTAGTCTGATACAATTCGCTTTGAGATTACTAAGGCAGAATACCTTGCAGTAGTGACAGAGGATGCAACAGATGTATCAGAACACGATTAGTTATAGTTTTTGGGTACGAAATAAATGGTATGCCATATGATCTACATGTTAATACATGGGGTTAAAAGTCAGTCTGGGTAGCTCAGTTGGTTTGGCGCTGACCTTCTTATCTCAAGATCGCGGGTTCAAATCCAGCCTAGACCGATGGTGTTTAATTGTGCTTATAAGCGACAGCCCCATGTCAGTAGATTGACTAACACATAACAGAAATCTAGCGGGACGAAATTCCGGCACACCGGCGGCACTGATATGACCCTGGCAATTGACAGCATCGTTAACAAACAAATAATTTAAGGGGTAAAAATTCTGATCCAATATCTGCATGTGTTCTTCAGGACTACAATATATTATAAAGGGAACTCCTAATAAGTTCATGGCACAAACTTATGATGGTCTGTCGTTATGAGTGGTGATGCAGATGGCGTCCACGCAAAGATGAAACGCATTTCATATACTGTTTAATATACACCAGTTAGATCTGGTTATGAAACGTGCAGCATCGCAACATAATTGAGCAATGAATATTTAATGGGCTCTTTGTCAGGCATTCCTGCGTTTTGCAGCGAATCTTCGCAACCAGACTTGAAGACATGTTGAATAGAAGGATCCTTAGAGGTGCCACAACCCGATAGAGCTTTACATGAAGAACCATCAGCACTGTGTGTGAGCATAAATACTCGTTTATTTAATGATTCTTGGAATTAGAGAGATGTCATTATTTAAAGTCCAGCATTCAAAAGGCAATGAGCCTAAGACTAAACTTGCAAAATGAGGAATTCAATTTTCGGCTGTCATTCTTTAATTAAATTTCCCCCATGTGGAAATGATGCATAAACAGTTACAGCCTACACAGACTGGTCCGGTCCACTGAAAGCTGGAAATGGTACTCACAGTTTTATAGTGTAGTGGCAAGAGAAGGCGGATACAAATGTGAATGTGTAACTTTAAAACAGCCATTCGATAATAGAGGCTAAGAGGTCAAGAGCTGGTTCCAGAATTCTGATCTCATTCTGCAGTAAAACTCACCCAAAGCAAGAACTTCCACAATGTTCAAAATCATTTCCTGGCAAAGTGCTTGATATCGTGGTTCAACATTGTAGTATTTAAGTAAAAACCGACTGAAAATCTAGCTCGCTATCTTATAAAATAAACGGAATTTTCCTTTTTAAAACATTTTTATCGGAAAAATTGGGCGAAGTCTTTCGGAAGCAGACAAAGATTCGCGGCATTCTAGTAAATACACCTGTGGCAAAACCGGAAAAATATTTTTCAACACATCAGCGAATCAAAATCTTCCTAAGAAATATAATGACAAGCACTTGCTGTGGTGTTCATTAATAAGAAATTACTTCGAGTCATACCGGCAGGGTTAAAGATCGGTGGATGGAATTTAATTTTCTTCAGTAATTAGGTTAATTTTAGTTACTTTTCCAACGCTTTTTATGCATATTATAGCACGTGATCTATTTTAGCCACTAATCGTCACTGATAGGGTGTTAACTACTACGCTCAAAGACTAAATCGTATTATGCATCCTTGTGTATTTGTTCTCTGTACTCTCTTCAAAGAATCATCACTTAAGCGGATTTCGCCTCTGCCGCTTCATCGATTCTTCTAGGGCAGTCACAAGAAAACCATTTGTTGCACAAATAAATTTAATGTTCCGCTATTTTATGGTTAAAATATTTCGTTTCTTCAGCTTCTGTATATATTATTGTTCTTATTAAACTTTATACTTTGAAATATTATCTCGTATTACATTTACTACATATAATGTATGCTAATTTATTTCCGGATTAGTTATGTTCACACTCGCATGGTTTAGCCGTGTTGAAGTGCTCACAATATTGATTTTTTCCCCCTTTTGTTATAAGCGTTTAACGTTAACACGAGTCAGGCTGGCATCTCTAACTGCCAACATGAGGGATGGGTTTCCTAGTACTGCCACCGTCGTGATGCTTAAAGAAAGTTGGAAACAAATGGCATGGGGTTTCTCGGGTGTCTACCCCCGGGACAGGATGGAACATTTGTCATTTCGAACCCATACATCTCTCTGCCTGGCTGTCAGGACGCCACCCTCCACTGGAAATACGAGAAGCGACACACTTACCAAACACTCCTTCCACTACCTACGCTCACACACTGTAAGCACAGAATGCAATTACTGGTGCTCATTCACCAGCTATAAAACGTGGAATATGTCATCAGAAGACAACTTTTCATTCCTTACATCAAACCAAAAGCGTCTATATACTTCTCTTTTGCTTTCCCCTACGCGTGTATAGAGAATGGGAAGACATCTCATTCTGCAGAAACGATGAATGAAGTGACAAAGATTAATACATCCTCAGAGAGGTCTGATTACTCGACAGACGCGATATCAGTCATGGCAACTGATATAATCATAGTTCAAAATATTTGAACACCTACGGTAAATCTAGATATTTCCTGATATCAAGACAGTCCGTTATAGTTTGTATTTCTTCTACCACAGAGAAACTAAGACTAGAGTAATTCTGTCGTTTTCACAGTTATACCTTTAGCTTGATCAGTTCCTGCTGTTGTGAGTGAAAATGACTTTACACCTTATTTCAACTCGAATAGCAGGTGGTTTTTGTTGTGCTGTGTACAGGCCTTATGGTTTCGTTTATTCTGTGGGTAAAACGTAAACAGAGACGCAAGTTTCGTGTACATGGTAAGTGATCATTTAACAACAAAAATTATTTTAAATAAGTAGAACTTCATTGTTTTTCTGATTATATGCTTAACAACAGGGTCACAATCTTTTCTCCTTATTTTGAGAATATCACACCAAACAAGAAACATGAAGCAAGGAATTACAGTGTGTTATCTCTAAAATAAGACTTGAAATGTATAAAAGAGGAGGTTCGATGCTAGCAGAAAAACTAAAGATCTGAAAACTGTTGCTGCTTGTTGCTGTGCTTGCATATGACTCAATAAAGAAAACTGCCACCAGTGCTTAATTACTTGGTGTGGCTTCACGAACCTTGTTTCATGTGTGGTGTCTGTGAGGAATTGAAATGACAGTTAATAACTCTCAAAGGTTATGTTTTCTTTTTTTTTTGGTAGTGTTTAACGCCCGCTTTAACTACTTAATGGCACCGCAGGCGGTGACACTGATGATACATGAATGAAGATGGAGCACCGGTGGAATGCGAGGGGGAAACCGGAGATTTGTCCACCACAAATCTCACATACGGTCGCTTGGGATCGAACCCGGGCCGTAGACCACTCGGCCACAGCGCGGCCCTCTCAGAGGTTAGTTATACACATCACATATTAACAAGAATATCAAGTATTAACTTCATTTCATTTTATATTTCTATGAACAAGCATTTTAGTTTAAATCCCATTATGATTTTATTTTGTAGTATACTCCCAGGAGAAATGCCTCTTCCTTTTTATATTCAATACTTATCCAGTTAAACACCAATACTCGTATATAATTAAAATACTTCGATATGACAAAGTAACTTGAATGTCATCAGGAACTTGAAGATGAATATTTACTAGCAGCATGTACTTGTAGGCGGATAGAGATCCTCGCCAAGAAATAGCACCCTTCCTTTTATAACTCAGCAAAAATAGTAGAGAAATGAGCGCCCGAGGTGCTTAAACCAGTATTCGTAACCAGGACATCAACTATTCGAATCCTGCCTACAATAGGGAGGTACTTAAGACTGGAACACTTTCTTACAAAATTTCCTTTTGCACTTATTATTTGACGTCACGTATCTTCAGTGTTCACCATATGGGATGCCAGATGCTATAAGAAAAGACTGTAAATTAATTCCCATGGTCACTATGGCTGATCATACCTTCAACACTAAAAGAGGGAACGTTAGGAACGCGAGGTGTGGCGGCATTGTAAAATTAAATTGAAAGGTACGGTTCAGCTCTTACCAGAAATTCAAGTGGTGTTTATTATTAGGGAGTTGGAAGAACTAATACGTTGTTTCCAAACCGTGTTACCCGACAATTATTTATGTATGAGTTTCTGGCATTTAGATTTTGCCCGCACAATATTTACGATGAAAATACATTGAGATACTCAAGTTAAACTTCCACAGAAGCGGAATTTCGGCCCATTACACCAATTTAGATCCTGAAAAAGATTAGCCACATAGAATATAATTGTTATGTGACACTCATAAAAATTAGTTGTAAGTCTACTTCTGTTTCCTGGCAGAAATATTTGCATCTATGAGATCCAGTGTAATTTTAAGAGACTGATGTCATTGGTTACCTTGAATCTCAAGAAAGAAAAAAAAAACCTTCGATGGAAGGTTACATGAGAACCTCTGTTGTCTGCTTAACATAATGCGTCAAAGACATTACGTATCTTATTTGTATACCATTGCTAAATCTTAGGCGTTGTGCAATAGCTTTGTCACTGGCTATTTTCCTATCAAGTACCTTTCTATTATTGGGGCCTTTCCGGATATCTAACTAGTAAGTGTCTAGTGGTTCTTTAGTACTCCTTGCGTAAACAAGAAACTGTTCTCTGACGACGACGTAAAATATTTAGATCCCTGAATCGACAACTCGGCTGCTGTCACTAATTTACAACCGAACTGTAACAAACCAAGGGTGTTTGGACTTTGCCGAGGCGGACATATGGTATGGAATTAACAATGAATTTCCTAGTTACCATTTCATACACTAGTTGTGTTCCTGATGGCACACTGGTGCTGGTGACTGTTGCTGTGATCATCCTTTTTATTATACTGATGTCATTTACTTTGCACTTGGCAACGGAGAATTTTACTAAACAAGACGGCATGTGACAGTACTTGCTGTTCCGATGCCAAGGAGAGTGGTCATACCAAGTCCTTTCACACCCAAAGTTGCCAAGGGGCACAGGATTGCAGTTACCAGCAGCTTCTTAGATCTAGAGGTAAAAAATAAAGTCTAGACAACGGTAGGGAACACCTCACGCGCTGCGACCTATAGAGCTGCATTTTGTTCTAACACCCCCCTCAAGGAGAAAGAGATGAATTGAGGGAACCACAGGAGTTTACAGGCCACAGTCAGACAGGTTACAGTGTAGCGCGGAACTCCCTAATTCAGAGGCTGCAAGTTCATCTTGGCACTATGATCCTCGTGCACCACAATTTCCGGGCCTCGTCAAACGTTCCCGCCCCTGCGAGGACAGCGACCGCAACACCATCTCAACTCCGAGAACAGCCCTTTACATTGTGCATGCATCCACATTAGCTGCCAGCGCTGCCACAACCGCCAGCGAAAACTAAATATGGTAAGGAAATGTCATTAAAGGGACTGATGAAAAGGAAATTGTGGAGAATAAGCACCCCCGGATCCGCCTAAGTGACCACGAAAACACCCAAGTCAGAGTGCGCGGTCGATGGGAATCTAACTCGCGACCTCCCGTTACTGCGGCGCCACCTCTCTGTTATTAGAAGACCTGAATAAATGTGTTGATAATCATTTAATTAAATATTTTTATATAAAAGTTACAAAACTATTAAATTTACTTTTCCACCTTTTCATTATAATGTTAAAGAGAACGTAAAAATAAACTTCTTAAGTGACTAATACAGGTCTTGCCTAGTGGTTGAATTAAGAATAGGTCCACTGTGACCTTGCTCCTAGACAGGGAGCTTCTTAAACTTAGAACTAATGTTTCATTATTTATAAGTAATGCTTCTTTGTCAAATATAATTCTTAGCTAGTGTATTAGCACTAAAGATATTTATAGTATCCTTAGGGTACAAAAACGTATGCTGTGATTAGAACGTTTAGTAATCAAAAAATCTGATGTGTTCCATTCACATGATTTCTCTACATGTCTGTAACAAATTATAGCTAAGAGGCTTATTCTTATATTTACTTCATGCTAATCGAGATAAACATTAGCAGAAATCGTCTTATTACCAGCCTTCTTATAAGCAGAAGATAAATAAGGGAATTCACTAGGCTAAAACGATAGTGAAATCTTTTAAAAGATGGTTATTATGGAATTGAACTCCGTTTCTTTGCACGACCGAGAGCTAAATGGACAGTTGACAGGAGTTGAAATCAATTACAAGGAATATTTCGGAAATGGTCAACCCCACGAAAAAAATGTATATGACATAAATTATATGTTTTAACCAGATCGATGTTTAGTAGGCTTTGTCCATCTCTTACGGTTTACCAGTTATACAAAATTCAGCGAAATTCACTGAGAATAAACAGACCTTCAGAGGCTATTCCCTGAAAATTTAAGATATACAGTTTGTTTGCCATGTAAGTATATTTAATATACAGTATTTTAATCAAAATTGCTATAACCATTTTTGAGAAAATCAAAACTTTTGCAAAAAGTACCATGTAAAGGATAGCTAGGTTGGGGATTTTTTTGAAAATCTTCGTGTCGCATTCTTTGAAAATACAAAACTTAAATACCAACTTTGGTATTTAACGATCTTTTAGTTTTTGAGCTATGCTGTCCACAGATACCCATAGACACACATGAACCTTTTTCTAAAAATGTTTTTTGAACACAGAGGGCCTGAATACATATTTCAGATGAAATCTTGATATCGAATTTTTGGGTAAAATACAATACTTCTATACACTATGCAGATAGTACATGTAGTGAAGGTAAATATTTGAGGTGTTCCATTTATATGACTTTCTCTAACTGTTCCACAAACTTTCGTTACAAAAAGTATTCTTTTATCTATAATTCTTAAGTGTGTTAATCGAGTTAAGCATTAGCAGAAATAGTTTTATTAGTTACTTCTTTATATGTAGAAAGTAAATAAACGAAAGCAATTGCCAAGGTTTTAAAATCTATTATTATGTTAAACAATTGAATTTCGGTTCTCTTTTGCAATCACAGAAGTAAAACAATAGAGATGAAACGAAAGATGGCTTCCCACTTGAGAGATTTATGTAGTTTAAAACTGAAACTAATACCATGTAGTATCTCGGAAACGGTTAACTCTACAAAAAAAAGTGTATATGACATAAATCGTGTGTTTTAATGGGATGCAATTTTTTGTGTACTAAGGGTTTGACTATCCCTTAAATTTTAAGACTTATACAACATTAAACCAGAATGAAGAGGTCTTCAGATATTGTTCCCATCAAATTCAATATAAACATATCGTTTGTCATGAAAATGCCTTAAAATATGGCATTTGAATAAAAATCTTTGGAGACATTTTATAGAAAACTAAGTCTTGAAAAATTGTCCCATGTAAAGGATAGTTGTGGTAGAGGAGTTTCTTTAAAATCTTCGTGTCGCATCCTGAAAGATACTGAACTTAAATACCAAATTTGGTATTTAACTAACTTTTCGCTTTTAAGCTATGCCGCACAAAGGCACGCGCGGCCATTTTTCTGAAAATGCAATTTTTTGATTCAAAGGGCTCAAAATATGCATTTCTGGTGAAGTCTCGGTATGGCATTTTTCTGTGGAATGCAATAGGTTCTTTATCTACTCGAACATTGTACATGCGTGTTAGGGAAAGTGAGAAAGATTTAAAGAAAAAATGATAATAACGGAAATAAACAAAGTGTAACATTAATCATATACACATTCACAATTTTTTTGACATTCTCGCACATACATAACAAAATAATATCCACAAACGTACTATTCAGCTTCCCTTATCCTTTATAACAACATTTAATTTGATAACATATTTCAGAATAACTGCTTTGTTCCTATTATATATTTGGAGTATGTTTCTACTAAAGATAAAAAAAAAAAAATGTAAAGACAGGGCTTAATTATTGCTAGCAGCTCAAGAGCTACAGTGTAAAATTTACAGATGAATAGGTATGTTTATGTGTATCGCAAAATCTAATGTTATACTCTACTATTTTTTACCCGTGCGCCCAGTTTTTCTTGTATTTGTGTTTTTTATTGTATTGCCCCGTTTGACAACTATGATCTTATAGCTTGTTAAACAACTCTACATTAATAAAGACAGAGTTAATCATTTTATATCATTAAACACGCGCACATTCACTCCCACGTTTATACTTCTAGACCTAGTGGGGTTTGGGGAATAATTCTCGTTAAAGAAAAATTCCCCACCCATCCAGGGATCGAACCCTGGACGTCCGGTTGAGAAGTCAACACGCCGGCCCCTCGACCACGGAGGTAGTCCTGCATATACTTTGACATTCGAGTAGCAACAAAATCCGACTACAGTTAATTCCAAGGAGCATACATAGAAGGACATTATGTAACATTTCAGTAAACAGAAAACAGCGTAAAAGAGGACAATCTATTCTGTGTTATATATGTTTCTTTGTTTGCCATTTATCAAATACTGTAGATGTGTGTGTATGTAAAGAAACAATTTGCAAATCGCCTTATACATTATTTCCTTCAAAATAGTTTCCTTCCGCTGTGACTCCTTTGTGCCACCTCGTGTAAGAGACTGGTAGCTCTCCTGGACGCCATTTTCACATACCTGTCGCATGCCTGTGTCGTATGTACAGAAAACTTGACTGAAACGTTTATACCATTCATACACCTGAGTTTTCTTCATCAGTGGTTCACCATAAGTTTCTTCTATCATTCTTAATATCTTTGAAGCAGATTTGTTTAACAAAACACAGAAGCTTATGTACGCCCATGCTCCGTTGCCGACATAGTGTACCTATGCTTTGACATGAACAATGTTCAAGGCCTGCTTGGCCATTATGAGGCTACAGAACACAATGTAACCTAATGTAATCATTATGAAATGCGATAAACAAAACATGCATACACAACAAAAACTAGTTACCAAGCAAAGTCAATAACCATTACTAGCAGGAAATTTGAATTGAGGATTTCTCATTAGCGTTACCAACACTTAGCAATAAAATATTCTTTACTAAAGAAAATATAATAAATTCCTACGACTTTTTTACTCTATTATGCCATACACTGAAGTTATGGATGCCAAAACATTCTAATAATCATCATATAAGAATGTTATGTTTTATTGCCTTAATATGTAATATGCATATATTGTATTATGACCCTGAAACATCATATTTTAAGGTTTTTAAATATTATGTTTAGTTTAAGACAGTGCTAGTATATTGACAGTATTATAAATATGACATTGTAGTATTAATATGACAGGGTATTATTGTTATATTACTATTATAGTTATTATTATTAACATTTAAACTATGTACTAATTATAATTTTTACATTTTATTATTATAAGACAGCGCTGTCGTAAGCAGTGAAATAAAATATCTGTACATCTATCTATTTATGTTATAATCAAGTTTGTTATCAGGGTACGCTAAGTAAGTGCATAAAGAGGGAAAACTGCTAAGATTAGAAACCAGTGAACCGATAGTTTATATTAACTGAGAAGATTATTTTCCCGATTATCGCACACTATTTCGTGACCTGGGAGTACGGAATCTTCGAAGGGTACGTTAAGGGTATGTGCATTAGGTGAAAAGTATGCTATTAAATAACTGTGGGACCATATGAATGTACAAAAGATTAAACGTAACCTAACATAACCAAGGCCGTTCCGTGGCCGAGCGGTTAGACCACTCGCCTCTCACCAAGGCGGGTTCGATTCCAGGTGGCCGCATGTGGAATTTGTGGTGGACAAAGCGGCCCAGGAGGGGGTTTTCTCCGGGTTCTCCCGTTTGTCCCGGCATCGTATTCTATCAGCGCTCCATCTTGATTCCTTGTATCATCAGTGTCATCACCTGCGGTGCAATAGTAGTAATCGCGGGCATTAACATCTGATACGTCCCATTCACATGACCTTCTCTGCTCTTTCTATAAACAAACTATTCCTAAAAATAGATTTTTTTTATCTACATAATGCATTAGCAGAAATGGTATTACTACTAGATTCCTTGAAAACAGAAGCGAAATTTGGCTAGAGTTATAATCATATCTTTTAAAACTGGTCACTATGTGAACAACTGAGTTTCGGTTCACTTTGCAAGGCCAGAAGTTAACAAAAGAGAAATGAAAGGAAAAGTAACCCCGTTTGAGAAAAGTTACATAGTGTATACATGAAACCAATAACAAGGAATATCTTGGAAACGGTCAACTCTCCAACATAGATTGTATGTTTTAACGATAGCTATATTTTTGAACAGTAAGTCTTTGACTATTTTTTATGATTTATTAGTAAAGCAAAAAAAAATCCAAAAAACTGGAGATATACATTTTGCCTGTGATGTAAATATCTATAACATACGGTATTTTAATCTAAATCCTTAAAGCTATTTTTGAGAAAAACAAAATGTTCAAACTTTTTCTATATAAAGGCTAGTTTGGGATAGTGGATTTTCTTGAAAATCTTCGTATCGCTCCCTAAAAGATACTAAACTTAAGTACCAAGTTTGGTATTTAACGGTCTTTTAGTTTTTGAGCTGTGCTGTCCACAGACACACTCAGGGACCTTTTTCTAAAAGTGTCTTTTTTTGGACTCAGAGAACCTCAAAACATATATTTTCGATGAAATCTCGCTGTTGAATTTTTGGTGATATACAATACGTTCTCTATGCACTATGTACGTAGTAGGTACCTGTAGAGTATGTAAAAAATAATATAAATATGTAAATATAATTAATCGACAATTCGACCGAGGATTCTTCCACCAACAAACAGTAGTTATAAACCATACATCATTTCCAGAACTCGAAAGTCTCGGGAAAAGTTGTTGAAGAGTTGGAGTTTCGTCGATGTTTCACATTCTTTTGCGTGAATATCAGGGAATTTTTCCAGTGTCGGGACTGTAAAAACTAACAAATTATAAGGGGTAAAAGTGAGGATTTACTACAAAACCCTCTAGATCATTGTACTATAATTGCTTTTAATTATACTTTTTAGTTATTGGTTATATTAGATGGCAGCCAAACTCTCATTAGCTCATAATAATTTCTTCTTGCAACGTATTTTCGCGCTATTTTGATTGGCAAAATCAACATTCTGATAGTAATTAAAACTAACCTAGTTCTGAGAAGTCCATAAATTTTAACTTAATACAATAATACGTTGTGCAAAATTGCATTTTAATTAACTTTATCTAACAAAATTTCAAATGCTAAAGTGTTGGCATTGAAGGATGGCTCAATAGATACTACTAGTATGTCATGTTAGAAAACAAAGCAGTATCGCAACCGAAAGAATCAAGTTATTTGCTGATTAACAGGATCTAAAAATAATTTCATTTTATTATTAAAATTCACGCATAATACATAAAATATTTGAACAAAATGATTGCCTAAAAAGCCCTAGTTTACACTATTGAGACAAACTTTTAAATTGAACTAGTGGTTTTCGAATTTGTAGCTAAGTAACATTTTGTCGACGACTTCTCTTTATATGTAAGCATAAACGAAATTAATATTTAGTATAGTTATCTTATATTTAAAAGAACGATCGTGTAAATCTCTATAAATGCAATAGTTACATTACCGAATAAATTAATGTAATTAAATAAACGCGTGTTCATGAACGGTTATCTACAGCAAAGAGCATTACAAATTTTACATACTGCTTTGTCTGGGAATAAAATGCAGAACATTTTCGATTAAAGACACATAGCACTATAGACTTATTTTCTGACAATATTTGGAATATTGCAACAAGAATACATGAATTAGTCCAACTGTGAAACTTTATTTACTCTAAGTAGTCACTGTTAGCAATAAATAGCAGCAGATTATTCTATTTTTAAGTTATTTACACACAACAGAAATGTGTTTCGTCAAACTGATTTGTCTGTTAGTGTAGCTCCAAAGCTCACTTTATCGGAACAGGTCAAACAGTTTGTCCAAAATAATCTTATTTCTTATTTTCACATGACTTTCTCTACCTGTTCTGCAGAAACCTATTCTTACAGAAGATTATTTTTCGACCTACAACATTCTAAACGCCATAAACATTAAGAGAATTGGTCTTAATGATCAGTTTCTTATAAGCAGAAGGAATAGTCAAGCCCCTTAAAAATCAATCGATATAAGAACAATTGAGGTTCGGTTCGATTTCCATTTACAGAAATACAAAAGAGTGATGAAACGAAAGGTGTCCCCGTTTGAGAAGATGTACAGTTTAAAATTGAAACCAATAATAAAAATATTTCGGAGACGGTCAAACCTGAAATAAAAATGAATATGACATAAATTGTGAGATTTAACGAGATCCACATTTTTTGTATACTAAGGTTTTTTCTATCTATTACGGCTTACCAGTTATGCAAAATTCAGCAAAAGTAGTCATGAATGAAAAGGTCCTCAGAGGCTATTCTCATAAAATTCAGGATATACATTTTACTTGTTATGTAAATAGCTTTAATACAGGTATTTTAATCAAAATCGTTAAAGCCATTTTTGAGAACAACAATATTTTCCAAATTGCTTCCATGTAAAGGGTAGCTTGGAGCATAGGAATTTTCCTAGAAAATCCTTCCTAGATACCAAACCTAAATACCAAGTTTAGTATTTAACGGTATTTTAGTTTTTGTGCTATGCTGTCCACAGACACACACACACATATACACAGCCATACACACACGGACCCTTTGCTAATTGTTTTACTCGGGGGACGTCAAAACTTATATTTCCAGTGAAATATGGGTATCGAACATCTGGGTGGAATACAATACCTTCTCTTTACACCATGTATATAGTACGTGTAGAGAAAGTAATTAGATACGTATGAGGAAGGTGTTGTACTTCGGTATTCATTATACACATCAAAAGACGTGTTTTATCTGTTTGCTCCACAGGAGTATGTCAAACCCTGAAACTCAATTTATAACAGGTAGTAGGAAAAAGCAATTTTTTCACAATATTGTTTCTCTTTTACTATACGCAAACCATGATTGAAAACAAGATCAAAGAAAATGTTCAATAAAATCAAGTGGGAAACCGAAGAAAGAAGAACTAAGAGAAGTGATATAAAATGCACACACAAAAGGAAAGCAAGACAAATAAAACATATTTGTTTCGATAAGAAAAAGCTGTGTAGGTAGATCGTCAGTACAGTGCATGCTGAAGATAACCAATATTCCATTTTTACAACATAAGAAACAAAATAAAATAAGTAAGAAGCTAATATCCGGCGGTTCTGTCGTTTCACCCTGTACAAATGTCAAAATAAAGGATGGAACTGATCAAGTGCAGGTTCTGGCCTCCTGCTACCTGACAGGATGGAATAAATCGTGATTTATTCCTTCCGTAGTAAAATGAGTGATGATATTGTAAGGTCAGTTCCATGAAACCTGGCCCTGTTTCTCTCTTATCAGCTGCTGTCGTGGACATGCGGTACAAAGTAATTCCATATTTATCATGATCATTTATTTTAATATATCCGAAGAGAATTGTCAAATTTTCATTTTCATAGCCGTATAACTCATATACAGAACTAACGCATCTAAAATTCGTGTAAAGGTTTATCAACAAGTAGATGGAAGAATCCTTCGTTTAAAACCAGTATCTAAGGATGATGAAAGTATGTGCAACAGTCGTGACAAGATGTGTATAACGCTTTTGTCGCCTAACTTTGGTTGGCTAACGGATTGTTCGTCGTGTACGTTAACCACTCAGGAAAAAGGAGAAGATAACTCAGTGCAGCATAATACATCTTTGCAGGGCAAGATTATAAAAAAGGTATAGAAGATTGCCTTAGATCAATTCATCAGTTTACAGTACAAACTCTAAAGAAAGATCTTCATCTCTATAAGACGTTCCAAGTTCTAAATGATTGATAAATCTCCTTATATCAATCATGAATCTCAACATTTAAGTGAGAGAGATTAGTAACCTTAAGATACCTCACTGAACCTCTACCTTGCAGTAAAAACTAAATACATCTGCATCACCTTTCTATATAAATAAATATACAGGGTGATTTATATAGTGCTGACACATTTCTTTTATTAATTGTTTCAAAACGTATTATGCTAGCGACAACTTATTATCCTAAATTGTAGAGGAATTTTGGAAGATTGTTTACCTCTATAGCAAATGTTGAAAATGTCCTCCATCCTGCATAAGGCACAACTCAACACATCGTTTCATGTTACTGGCCACTCGGAGGACTCTGCTTGAATCTCCTTGTGAGTTGTGCTTCAGATCGTCCAATGTCTGGGGACGTGTGGCGTAAACCCTGTCTTTTAAGTAACCCCATAGAAAGAAGTCCGGCGATGCCAAATCCGGAGATCTCGGGTGGCCACAAGTTCCTGGAAATTATTAATCTTGATCCCTCTAATTTGTTTGATTTTTACAACATTCCAGAACCGATGAAATTACGCCTACTCATGGGGGAAGTAATGCTTTCTAGCACCGCTGGAGGTCAGAATAAAGGCCACGAACTCATATTTTGGACCTTAAAGGTCTAAAGGGATCATAGTTTGGGGGATGTCACAGAAAAGTTGTGGGCAAATGATGATCACAGAGCTCAAACAAGCCCAAATCATCTTCTTCTTCTTTAGCTCTTTACCCTCCTCGTACGAGGACTTTACATCCCTACGACTTACAAGCCAATGCCTGGGATCACATGCGTGTTGAGGAGCAGCCAGACTCTGGATCAGAGAGAGAAATCAGGATGGGTGACCAGCTCAGCTCTTAGTATGAGAGTGAGGCGGAAGGCAATAGTAAATGGCAGTATGATGGATGATAGGAAATATGATTTTGTAGCAGGTGATGGTATGAATGGGGTAAACCGAAGAAGACCCGCCCAGATACCGCTTTGTCCACCACAAATGCCATGGGATAAAACCAGGGCCGCCTTGGTGAGAGGTGAGCAGTCTAACCAGCCAGCACAAATGTCTAATCCATATATTATCAACAGGCCACGGTTTGTTTTCCAACACGCCGTGCTACAGTGTTGAGCACTATTTCGAGGTCCCATCATGATAGTTACGTCCAATTAGGTTTATACAAGCAAAATTCCTAGTCCTATAAAAATTGTACTATAGTGTAAATTTATTAATATATATTTCAGTCGATATTATTATTATTATCATCATGATTACGACTACTACTAATACTACTACTACTAATACTACTACTACTACTACTACTACTACTACTACTACTACTACTACTACTACTACTACTACTACTACTGCTACTAGTAGTATTCAACCACTTACATGCTAGTCTCTGTTTCCCTAGTTCCTGGGTTTTTCAGACCCGGCGGAGGGCGATGGATTTTTTTTTTCGGGAGCAAAAACCCTTTGCATGGTTTCCCTTGGAAGCGAAGTAAATCCGTTGGTAAAGAACCTAAAGTCTGGTAAAGAGGCCTCTGAGCTAAATTAACTATCCTTTACGCTCAGAATAGAATGGGATGTTAAGAAGCGTAGCAGTTAAAGAACGTCCATAAATAAACCTTAATTTCCATATACATTACATTCCCTTTTGCCACTATAGTTGGAAAAGAAAATCCACACGTTGGCAATATTTAGAGGTAATAATTTCTTAAATGAGGTACATAAACTACTACAGTACGTTTGTTACAAAACTTGGCCATGAAGAACATGGCCCGTGTGACCACTGCATTTCCCTGCGCACGCCTCCTACATCCGTTCTGCGTCACACGTGCGTCAGTCTTATTTCTGTTGTAGTCGAGTTTACACGTGAATAACATTTGGAATAACATTATAACATTAGAAGAATTAGTGTTTAGTAGTTTTGAAGTGCTTTCGAAACGCAGTATACGATACCACAAAGTGTGCTTATGTACGATACGTATTTGCTTACATCATCTTGTAGGGTAGCTGTACGGAAATTTGAAACTAAATTTCCTGACGTGCGTGTTCCAAGTAAAGAGGCCGTTCGTTTGCTTGTAAATAAATTCAGGGGAAAGGTATCAATTTATGATAAATCGGAGAATATTTCTTAGGCGCCTTGCACAAGATACCCACATTTCAAAGGATTAAGTATGGAAAACAACAAAACTTTTAAAACTCAAACCATAAAAGGTTACTATTGGCCAGAAATTGCTACCACGTGATCACCAGAGTCGGGTAAATATCTGTAACGGGATTTTAAGGAATGTTATTGATGGAACGTTTATTCGCGATTAATACTGTTCAGTGAAGAAATATGGTTTCATTTACATAGTCATGTGTCATCACAACACAACTAATATCATGTTACAGAAAAACCAATTTCGTTCATGAAACTTCGTTGCATGATCAAAACTCGGGGTGTGATGGGCACTATATTGATTCAGAATAATAGTACTTATTTTAATGAGTGTACCATGAATGCAGAAAGATATAGAAATAATATACTGGCACCATGTTTGGGATAGCCGACGGACATTGAATGCCGGTCTGGATATTTCCAGTAGGATTCTGCCACCGCGCATACAGCAGATGAATCATTACAGTGTGATGCGCAAATGTTTGAGGATAGAATTATAGTAAGGGTTTATGGAGCTCCCAGTCCTCTGATCTTACGCATATGATTTTTATTTATGGGGAAACTTGAAAAATAAAGTAATAAAAACTATTCCTCACACATTATAAGAATGAAAACAAAATATCAGAACAGAAATTCACGCTATATCGGAAGCTGAGCTAATGCGTGTGAATGAAACTTTCCTCAGAAGATATTATAAATGTATTAATGCGTTATTTCCTTTAATGTAAAAGCTATTGTGTGTTGACTATAACGAGGCTTTAGCTGGCCCTGCCACTACAGGCCAAGTTTGTTCTGTGATTCCCTCCTCCACTTACTTTTGCGCACATAAAGTTTCTAAGGCAGATTCGAGTAAGTGAGCACGACCTAATAACACATTAAACAATAGGGTACAAAGGTCGCGAATAATCTCTAGTTATCATATAATTTATTTTAATCTAGCTGTTCTTCTCCAGTTTAAAACAACGGATTCATTTACCAACTGCTATAATTCTGTTCAAATAGCTGTCTTACTTAGCATTGCACGCATATATGCTGTAAGCAATGGACCAAAAATAAAGATCTGCCTAATTTTATTATTGCTGAGAAAAGAGATAAGCAGATTACTCAAATGGTGCAAATTTAAAGACGAGTTGAAAATATGAGCAGGAATAAAATGTTTAAGGTAGCCTTTAAATTTTACTCAGTGCTATACAATAAGTACAAAAATTTGTTTTCGGATTGCCCAAGTGATGCAGTTTTAAATACAAAGACAGTTATTGAGAATAGTAAGGTAACCTCGGATTCTTAAGTTTTCTGTAGAGTAATTGCAAAATAGTGTATCCCATATGTTGAACAGTGCACATTTCTATACTATAAGTAGTTAAAATATGTCTGAACAGCGTAACGTAGTACACGTTCTCACGTAAGCGTAGAAACGTGTTCAAAGTGTAAGAGTAGGGAAAGAGATAACAACAGTTATCAAATAATGTAACATACTACATGATAGGCGTAGTGTTTGAAAGGAAGTGTAAGTGTAAAAGTTAAATGAGATGGAGGTAGTCCCAGGCTCGCAAGCGGGCAAAGGGAGACGTGCAGAAGCCCCTAACGTTTTTATTTCTAACATTCCTCATCTTTAAAAAAAAATCAAAGTGAGACAGAGCGACCGCAGAAGGACAGATAGCTCACTTAGGCGCCATGGGGAGAAATAAATTCATAGCGCAGACTACTGCACCATTTGTCCGTCAGCGCTGGCTACAGGAGCTGAAAGCACACTTGAAACATGAAAGGGCAATGAAATGATCAGAGATGAGAATCATGGTAGGATACACCAGCTGGCGTTCGCCTTGTGGAACAGGAAAAACTACCAGAAACCTCATGTTCAGAGTGGGCGGTACCCGGGAATTGAACCCGAGAACTCACGCTTTGCCGTGGAGTCATCTCGCTTGGTCAGTGGCATGAATAAACTTATTTTATTTTGTAAATATTAAATTATTCGCTAGTTTAACTTTTGGAAAATGGAATGGTGTGTTATTTATGGACGCTGTTTAAGTTCAGTGGTTCTCAGCGTTCCATCTTATATTAGGCGTGAAAGAACACTTAATTCTGCTCAGAGGTTTCTTTATCAGGCTTGAATTCTTTTGTGTACCGTAAATCTACGACACGGGACAAACGGCTTTACTTCCCTTCCGAATTAGCCATGATAAGGGGTTTTACACCTGAAAAACTCCATTGTCCTCCGCCGGGTTGAAACCAGGATCTTGGATATATGAGGCGCACTGGAGGCTTGGATATATGAAGCCTTGAGTTCTTTTGTGTGCCGTAAATCTACGACACGGGACCAACGGCTTTACTTCCCTTCCGAATAAGCCATGATAAGGATTTTTACGCCTGAAAAAATCCATCGTCCTCCACCGGGTTGAAACCAGAATCTTGGATATATGAGGCTAGCATGGTAACCACTACACCATGGCGGGTGATATTACCTTTTGGAGGTAAGCAATCATGCCATTATATGTATTTCGACTGAAATATGACCTCAACCCCGAAAAGATGATCCATAATAGATGTAATTACATTAGATTCATAGAAACACAGTAACACAGACTCAGTTTTTATTTTCATACAGGTTATGGTTTATATCTTGAATAGTCCACTCTTTCTGAATATCTTGAATTATTCTATGTTTGTTTGCAGCATATATTAATTTATATCAGTCTCAAGAGAATGGTGTATAACTTCAGGCAATTTTCATGGGTCGCGCCGTGGCCAAGTGCTTAGACCACTTGCCTCTCACGTTGACGGCCGGGGTTCGACCATAAATGACCTCATGTGAGATTTGTGGTGCACAAAGTGGCGCTGGGGCGGGTTTTCTCCGGGTACTCCGGTTTCTCCCGCCATCGCATTCCACCGGTGCTCCATCATCATTCATGTACCATCAGTGTCAACACCTGCGGTGCCATAAGTAGTCAAAGCGGGCGTTAAACACTACAAAAAAAAAATAAAGCCAACCTTCAAAAGTTTGATATTCCACGAAACACTCATTTAGAATCATTGGTTGGAAGTTTTGTAGCAACCATAGGCTAGTTCTTCAAAGTTCTTCATGTTGCTTACTACCAAAATATTACATGTTTTACACATGAAAAAATGGGCGTTTATCTTGAATGAAACTGAGCTCTATTGCTTACCTTACTGCAGAGATATCATGAAATGCCAAACAGCTACAATAGCAACAATAAGAGTAGTTGAGTGGTAAATAATTCAAAATATGTTAAATATCTGGAAGATTATAATCCTAAAATTGTTGTTGTTTAACTGTTCTTATCATAGAGCAGGAAATCATATAAGACTACAGTGGTTTCCTTCATACAGTGGCCAGCGCACGGTTGCTAGCGCACCGGCCGCCGCAGCTCGGATTACCGCGGAAACCGTTACAGTATCCACGCTACTAGTTTGCCTTCCCATATTGGCATTTACAGTTACAATTATGATAATTGCATACCTTATCATAAGGGATGTAGAAAATGGATTTTTTCTCTATTCACGCATTTCTGGCATCTTCTCATGAAATGTTTATTAACCTTCAAGATACCAATATCTGAGTTAAATCTCCTGTAGTGTTTAGTTTCAGTTCTTCCAACTTATGGAGTTTCTTATATTCAGCTTAATCTTAATGTGATCACCAGAATATGGATAATATCTGTAATTGGATTTTGCGAGTAGTTGACTCACGCTTGATATTTTTCTCTGGCGAAGCACTCTCTGTTTATGGCTAAGCTTCGTCGCATACAGATATTGGAGTATAGAGAAAGCCGACTGTTTTTATGCATGATGCCAAAATTTATGCCTATTAGATGAATGGAAAATAACAAAAACTTATTTTTTGAGCAAACAATAAATGCGGAAAAGTACAGAAATTACTTACCATTTTTTGAACTGACCGTCGTGAAAGGACAAGTACGCACTTTTACAACAAAACTTTGCTACTATGCAGGTAATTGATGAGTCATAAGCTTAATTTATGAAAATGTTTAATATATGGTAATTAGTAGAGAATTATGGCCATCCCCACCTTCTAATGAAGATAACTGCATGTAGTTTTCATCTCTGGGGGAAGTTTAAAAATAGGATGTTTGTAACAAATCCACTTGCACTGTAAGAACTAATAGGACACACCAGGCGAGAAATTTACTCAATTTCAAATATTGAACTCTTGAATGCAAATGAAAATATCATGAGAGAATGACAGGAACGACATGTTCAACATCTGATATGAGAAGACATTTGCGCATTATAATTGTAATTGTACACATGAGAATGCGAGGTGGTTATCAGGATACTATGTATAACTGTTTCGGCGGGAATCCCAGCTGCTGCATTCGGCGCGCGAGCAGTCATGAGGTGGCAACAGTGTAAAAGAAAGGCACAGTAGTAAGTCTGAATAACTTACATTAAGAAAAAGATAGCCTCTTTACATCACTAACAGGGATGCATGTTATTGGCTAAACAAACACTCTATGTATAGAAAAATGATCATACTATCTAAAGAATAATTTTGTTCTATTTTAGGTCCATACTATCAACATTTATTTCTAGCAGTCAGGAATACATACCGAAAACTCAGAAGTTTAATAAGGTGTATCTCTTTGTTAGGTTTCTAGGTGCGGTATCGTTGAAGTTCATGACTCTCAATGGACTTAGATCGGTGAAATATTCCTTGCTTTTAATAGTTGTTGGTCTAATGTGTCGAGTTAGAAATACATTTAAAATGATTTTAGTACAGTTGTACCACGGATAAGCTAAGTACGAAAAAGATTTGTTTAGCTAACTCCTATAATGGTTAGTTATCATATAAATCAGCTACTAAAAAGGAGCTAAAAACAAAAAAATTACCAGAAGAAATTCAAGATCGTAAAACAATCGTAATTTACTTCTAAACATTAACAGTCTATCAACTTCTAAGAAACGATGAAGTACAGAAGCGCTAGGGTAATTTACAAATTTACTAGGCAGTATACAAAGGACGATTTGCCTGGCAATTAAAAAATGCAGTGAGAGCAGCTCCTATTGCAGCTCTTGAGGCCCTATTAGACCTGTACCCGCTGGAAATTTTGGTTACGGAGGAGGCAGGAATAGCATATAGCTAGAATGTTGTAGGCAAATCCAAGTTTAGGGAATGAACAATGCATTTCTTTTAATAAGGGATAAAATACGGGATATGTTTTTGGAAATGAAATTGCATCATATAATTTCTGAGTATAATGAGTTATCATAAATCTCAATTACTGGACGTATGGCAAGAACGCTTCTTTAGGAATCAAGTCAAATTCGGGACAGGGTCCGAAATACAGGAATGCGGCCAATAGTAGACACAAGTCTGCCGGTGGATAGGCATTCTCTGTATTCCAGATGGAGACAACTGCAATGAGCAACGTGCGTATAAAACTCAATCAGGGCTTACAACAGTAAACAAATTCTTATTTTTTTCGGGCAGTTAGGTTGCATATAGGGCTTTAAGTAATCATGAGGTAGCATTCGGACTGGTATAGGCTCTATGTGTGCTTGCGGCAAGGAATTAAGTACACCTCATCTAAGTGCCGGGGCACTTTGGAGCTGAAGCCTTGCATAGCCAAAAATACCGGAACCATTGATTATTCTCAAACGGGCTCTAGGAATACCAAATTTGTGGCGAGAGAGCAAGAGAGAGAGAGTGTGTGTTAAAAAAAAAAACATTATACAGTTTGGAAGAGGAAGTCTAGTTTGAAGTACAGCGAACTATATATTTGTAAACCATGTTCAAAAGTGGCTGAAGAACGGTTGACGTTCAGGAGGTACCAGCTTAAAACCGTAGTGGCATCTCATACAGAACATGGACCTTTAAGTAATATTCGACTGTATTGAGGAAATTTAGACTACAGATTCTACGGCAGAAATTGAAACAACGCACTATGTTGCCAGTAAGTGTTAAGTTTTGACTAATAGAACACACAAGCACCTGGGATTTCATTTTGGTGAATCTGTGAATTTGCAACCGTATCTCTTAAACAAATGTAACCATTTATCAAGGATACAGGATTAATGGGTTGCAGATAGTAATTTCTTAGGGCAGTGCAGTCAGAGCCAATGTATGCAGTGCACACATGATCTTTAGGAGGCAGGCACTTTGGGAATCAATTATAACCAGCACAAAATAATGCAGAGGAAGTTCATCTTACTGCACTCTTGAATTTTAGATACACATCTATTCACCATTTCCAGAAGATCAGGATAAGAAGAAATTTACTTGAATCATCTTTCAGTCTCAGAGTCTACCATGACAAATGAATAATTTGGACCCCTCAGATCCTGGTTACTGGCCTCCAAAAGCTACAAATGCAAGAGAAATTATTTTTAAGAAAGCTTTACCTGACATAAATATTGAGAGTTTGCAATTTCATTATGGTTAAAAAGCAGGAAATTTACGATGTTTTATTAAAATCTGGGCATCTATTTCCAACACGTGCTTCACTTGGTCATGGCGTAGATGGAGTACCCTGGACGCGCGTTTCCACAACTTTCGTTGTCATCCTCTTGCAGGTTAATAGACGTGTTGGAAATAGATATCCAGATTTTAATAAAATTGACAACTTCACTGTATGCAATGGCTTTTTTAACATTTTAAGAAAAATTACGATGTACTATCTTTATTGTAATATTATTCCAGAAAATGCAAAATGAAAAGGGATTGAATAGTCTAAAGTGAAACTCAAAACACATTTTCTCTGGACGATATCTGATATTTGACGACAGTGATAGAATACAAGTTTATAAATCTTGATGACTCAAATGAGATACATTAATGATTATAGTTGATTGTCATGTAAAGATTTTAACTTTGGCCTACTTCATCTTGAGGCCATACCATATAAATAATTATGTATCTTGAAAAAATCTAATATAGATTTGATCCTGATTATTCTAGCGAGAGGCATTTTATTATCCCTGATCGTCATATAAATATATAAATGTGAACCTAAGTCAGCACGAGGACAGCCATATCATAAAACTACTTATGTATCTTGTAGACATCTGGAACAGGATTTATCTTCGTGATTCAAACAAATGGCTTTTGATTACACTCGATCGTGATATAAATATTTAAATTTGAGCCTACCTCACAATGAGAACAGCCATGCCATAAAGTTAAACGATGTGTCCTGGAGAAATCAGAAACAGAGTATATTAGGCTCTAGAATAGATAGCGGCAAACTATCTAAAGGACAAGAATTTATGTAAGAGTTGATGAAAGTACTACTGTATGTAACTCTCTTCCTTGCATCTAGAAAGTTTGCATTCAAGGGGAAAATATCAGATTAGCAGATCCACCACCGAGGAAACTTTGCTAAACGTAAGACCAGAGCTTGAAAACCAACATTTAACTACTATAATTGTTCAATAGTTTGTGACTAGTCTACTTGCTCACTATGGTATGGTGCCGGTTCGAGTCCTGGCTCGAGAAAGAATGGATGTAGAAGAATGATTGTCCCTGAGCAAACCAATACGCATAAGGACCAAAGTAAATTAATAATGTTTTTCAAGGAATACAAATATCTGACAGCTAATTTAGCAACAACACATAATCAACAATCTGTGCTTCGCAATTAGTAATGTTAAGTAAATGCTATTATGTATTTCGTTGCAATAAAGAATAATTGATATAATTAACTTGTGTGCCTTTAAACTTATGTTATAGGCTGAAATATCTTTATTATTGTATTTTTCATAATACAACGTTTAAATGCATGTCCTTGTTGGATACATTGATGTAAGCACCTCACAGTATTAGTATGGACACCTCTTAATATTTCTGCAGGTCCCGAAGCTCAAGCATGGCGTATTCTTTCTTTTAACATATCTGGGTTTTCCGGCTGTGTTTTGTAAACCTGCCTTAGATACATCCGCATAAGAATAAAGCCAATAGAGTTAAATCAGCCGATCTCGCTGGCCATCGAATGCAACAACCACGACCTACCCATTCTTCGGGGTACTCATTGTTGAGATATTCTCTAACCCTCCTACAATAATGAGATGTACACACTCATGCTGAAGCCAGTGCTCGCAGGTAATTGAAGTGAGGTGTTCTCTAAAAGCTGGCCAGTGAGACTGGGAGCCAAAGGAACTGGTCCAATGATGTGGTCTCCTAGAATGCTACACCATACGTTAACAATCCAGTGTGGTTGCATAAGATTGGTCAAAACCAGTGAGGATTTTCAAGAGCCTAGTAATGTATCTATTTACAGAGGAATCACTGGCGAAATAGCACGTTCACATTCTACATACATGCATAAATACACACGTACGTAGTACATACATATAACCATACATTCAGACTGATATACGTATACATATACATTTGCAGACATAGATACATTCATACAGACTTACATGTATGCATACATACATGTAGAAGCATTCATATACGCACACATGCATTTGTCAACCTAATACAAACTTTATGGCTTTACAATGTTAGATAATCCTGTGAAAAATCTAATCTTGGTGTATTGACAAGGGTGACACTGAAAATTTTAAAAATAAAAATTAGATTTGTTTTGAATATGAATAAACAATTTCATTGTTTCTCAAAGTATTCCTCTTACATAACAATACATTTTTGCATTCGATGAAACCTGTTCTTAAAACAATGATACCACTTTTCCTGAAACACTTCAGAAACAACGTTTTTATAATATTCACCTGCTTCATCTGGTGACGAAAAGGTGAATCCACACCTTTTATCTTTAATTTTTGGAAAGAAACAAGTGACAAACTGCTAGGTCAGGACTTATGGTGAGGGATCCTTTGTGCTGACTTTAAAGTCAGTTGTTAGTTTGCTGTACGAGAAGGTGCATTTCCATTATGTGAAACTCTTTTTCTTTTGGGTGTTTTTCAAGAAATTTTTAAAAAAAATGTGGTAATTTGTCTAACAATTGGCAGTAACGGCATTTCTAGCTTGCAATGCTATGGTAGCAATATGACCCATTTTAGGGAAAACTTACTAGCTACCATCTTCCTACTAGCACTGCTAAATTGTCGGACTTATGTAGGCTTAGGTTCTGTTCGGAAGACCTATTGAGCTGATTGACTTTTATTTTGCTGCCTATAACAATAAATTCAAGATTCATCAGCAGTAACGATCTTTCATACAAAACCTGAAGTGCCGTCGTGTAATTGTTCCAAATCTGCCTACACCAATCAGCTCGTTGTTTATTTGATCGGAAATCGATTTATGTGGAATCTATCGGCATAAGAGTTTTCTCACGTTAAACTGTTAGAGTAAAATGTTTAGGTTTGACTTTTATTAATGCCCAATGTCGTCCGAATAAATTCATTAGATGTTTTTCAATTTTCTTCAAGCATTGCTCGAAATTTTTTCATCAGTAACAGCAATTCTTGGCCCTCTATCACGAATTTCTTCACCAAGAACCTATTTCTGTTAATTTCGCAGCACCAATTATAAGGTGTTCTCTCAGCTGGGGACTCTTCGACAAATGCATTTTTAAGCTCAACTTAACATTGTGTACATGCTAATAACGATATAAAACCGAAGAAAAATTACATTAAGATAATTAATAACTATTAGAGCAAATTGAATAAACTACATGACAATCAACTGGTAAAACCCTAGAAAGTAGCTCTCAAATATAAACTTGTTTTTATAAACATGGCATTTTAAAAGTTGTCAGTGCTGTCCGAGGATATATGTAGTAGCGGAATAATATAAAGTAATAATGTGCAAAACATATTTTTTAACATTTGAGTACCATAAACATTAATATTCATTGAAAGCCGATCTCAAATCTTTACAAAACCACAGTATTTTCAAAACTTGTAGTTGGTTATTTAGGTATTACGAGCTTTTAATTAGGTTCCATTACTGAACGTTAGTGCTTGCATGATGGATAGTGCTAAAGTTTCCTTCTTAGGGGTCTATAATGAGCGGAAGTAGTACATGACATGATAAATCAACCCATTTTATGTCATTTATTGCAACACCGGGAGTTATATTCTTTATAACGTATTTACACAGACAATTTCATAACAGTGTATTTTTAAGAAAATAGAACAAAATTAATAAATTCCATTAATTAAGTAGTTGAGCTTTCATTTTCACATATGTAGATTGGAATTCTCAAAGGTATAAAGCGCCGACATTTCCAAAATTTAGACATTTCTACGGATAATTTCTTCAAGGCAAGGCCATATTCCTCACAAAAGCCTGTTCGTCATCTTCCAGTTGAAACTGATGGCAACAGATAGCACTGGTGTTAACTCCAGCAGCCGTGCTCTCCTCAAATGCGTTATGTACTACATTGATATAATCCTTTATGAGATAGAAATTCACATATTTTTATGTCGGCGCTTTTAATTTCAGCGTGTTTCAAGTTTTATTAGTACCAGATTATATACAATTGATAAAGACAATTCTGGTGCATTTATTATTTGAACAATATGTTTTTTAATATTCAGTGAAATAGCACCTTTCAGAGGAGACCTCAATGTAAGTTTACCGTCTTTTCTAATTTTAGACACAAATATTACGGTATATGCTTTTTATCTCTATATTATTTAGATATTGTTAATGTGGAAATATTTCGATGAGTATACTTTAGTTTGACATAGTTTCTAGTATAAGAACCAACGGAAATACTTATAGCATACTTTGTTTATAACTAAAAAGAAATTATATGTCATCTAAGCGTTTTGAGACTTCCAGTCCTTGTATTAATACATTTCATTCACAAGACCTGGCCATCATTTTCTACATGTAGGACCAAAGTAGTATAAAGGTCTTATTCTTCTTCCGTATTTGTCTTTAACGTTGGTCATTGTGTTACAGGTCTTGTGACCGCATTAGGAAAGCGATATACTAAGGAAAGAAAGAAAGTTTCCAAATACATAATTAAAAAACAGAGATATCAATTTGATTCGGTATATATCGGATGATATGACCAGGGAAAGATTGGGAAACTTTGCGCGGCGTCCAAACGGGACCTTTTATGATTACCACCCCAGAAAGAAAGGATGAGGTGGGGCAACCGCAGGAGGCTACGGCACTGAGCAAAGCCAGCCGACAAAGATGCAGATAAAGATTCCAAACTTGAGTACCCATCTCACCGGGGTGCTGACCAGAGTAGAGAAGTCTACCTACCATTTGGCATGGCCGAGAAGAGCTTTGAAACAAGAAACGTCCGCGCTATCTGTCCGAAGCTATTGATACTTCAAAACCCCTAAGCCTGTCTGGAACTTCAAAGGGAAAGAGGAATGATACGAAATGATAGATAGAAAATTTGTGATTGAAAGAATCCTAGAATGCACCTTTCCAGCCAGGAAGAGTCATAAGAAGCCCATGGGCAGAATGACCAGTTCCAATATTGAAACCCCTGAACCCCAAATGCACCTCGCACGGTACCACCAAAGTATGTCAAAGGGTATTCACAATGTAATCCAAAATAATACCTCAAAGGTTTTCAGTATAAACCTTGGCCACTCACTGGGGGTTTTGCGTCTAGGTGGCACGACATGTCAACTCCCGGCCATCCCAGCATTCTGTCTAACCTTTTTAAATTTATACTCCTGTAAACCTTTACATCAAATAAATTAACTCTTACGTCATAGGAGTATGTCATCCTTTCGCAGCTAAACAAACATTGCACCGAGTAAACACTGTTCGACTGACATGATTTACCTCCACTTCTGAAATGTTTTGTTTTTCAGTTTGTATGCTTTCCTAGGTTTCTCCTATGTGTAAGTGATTTTCGAGGCAAACGCTTCAAGGTCTTCACCAATTTCCTATAATTTCTCTTCTGATATCGTTGTACGTTTTAGCATGTGTTTCTTGTTTTGTACTGCATTAGTAATTTCAAATGCATTTGCAAGATGATTAATTCAAGTCCTGGATGAAGCCAATTGTGTAGCAAAGTTCAGGATGATTGCTTCACGAACACAACGAGCCAATTCGTATTTCAAATACCATTTACATAAGAATAACCTTGTCCTAACGATAACTGACCTCCAATCTGCGCAAATAAAGTGGACTACTAACGCTAATGTCTAGATGGTAACTGAAAGAGAGAAAGCCTGTCATAAGCACGAGGTGTAAGGAGTGGGAAACCCAGCATGCATTGACTCTGACCCGCAACACTGTGCGAGCGGTCACATTGTAAACGAACACCACATACGTATATAAAGTAATCGTTGCGCAAGAGATAGGAAAGACATGCTGTTATTGTTGGTACCAACGTATATGTAAGAAGATATCTTTTTCACCCTGGTATGTGAAATTATCTCTCAGGCTTCCTATTTCAATACGTATTGAAATTTTAGTCTTTTTGTAGTACTTAACGCCCGTTTTTACTGCAAATGGCACCGACGGTGAGGACACTAATGATACATGGAATGAAAATGGAGCCCGGTGGAATGTGCTGGCGGGGGAAACCGGAGAACACGGAGAAACCCCGTCCCTTCACCCCTGTTTCCACCAATAAATTCCACATCCGGTTGCTTGGAATCGAACCCGGGTCGTCTAGGTGAGAGGCCACTGGTCTAACCACTCGGTCAGGGAGCGACCATACACTTTGGTCTGTATAGTATCATAAAATGTGTAACACTTTCAGATCTCCATTAAAAATGTAGCCATACGGATAAGGTGCATAAGAACTAAAACTATAGGCTATAATTGTGTTACCTACCACCTCCTAAAACAAGCTCAACATTTTAGTAACATAACTATGATTCATTACACAAAACATATTCTTGCGCTGGAAATCTTTCCCACTAGCAGATTGAAAAGTTACAACATAATTTAAGATTACCAGTATGTTTGCTCGTAAAACTGGAAAACAGAATTTTGTGAGTAAAGCACTCAAACAATATTTTATTTATTTAATACCGAACCAGGAGCCTAGGCGGTTCCTCTGGGACTGGCATTACGGAGATCGTGGGAATAGTTCCCCGCGGCCGACCTCTGTGACCCATGGATTTTTTTCTGGAGTTTTCCCGGGTCACTAGGTGAATGTTAGGGAGGATTCTTTATTCCTCCGAATTTCCTGTCCCATCTCCATTTCAACCGTCTGGCTTTTCTTTCAAGGTTGTAAATGACGGCTAGGACATATTAAATAATTGCGCTTTGGAAATTCAGCTCTCGGCACAAGGAAGCCGCTGGGGATCGTCGGTATACTTAGGGGAGTTTGTTCAGACCGAAGACGCGGGCTCCTAGCGCTCACAGCGTCGAGATGGACAGCTTGGAAACAGTTGGGAATCTCCATGATGACTCCCGGTCGCAGTCTGGTTCCGGCTGCCCTCTGCAATTACTTTCATCTCATCCTCTCCTCCCTGGTCCTGATGGACAGAAAGGCTAATCACTGGCAGAGGTGCGGAATATCCCCCGTACACTACAGTACACTACACACTGTTTATGTATTTGTTTGTTTATACATATATATGCCAACTTAGGGATTTTTAAGAACTAAATGATTACTTTCATAAAACTTTTTGCTCCAGTTTAGGGTGCCTCAATCTTTAACGGTCAACACAAAAAAGTAGTGTAATGATGAAGATTAAGGTGGTATTTTATTGAAGGATTTTTCTTAAAATTTAAATCAGATTCGCAATATGAAAATATTTTTAGTACCTAAATATGAAAAGATTTTTCAGGAGTGTATATGAGCAGTTTGAAAGTTGTAACCAAAACCACCAAAAGTTTTTAATGCACGTTCTTATAATTAAATACAAAATGGCTAATTCTGCATACAATCGTCCACATTTCTATTACTGTGCCAAAATGTTAGCTGTGGCTAACAGCTCATAGGATCTGAAAATGTTCTAACATATGAATCTAAAAATTACAATTTAGTACACCGGTTTCTCAGCATGAATTGGTCATAGTTTGTTTACATTTTCTTATATTTCCGAAAACTTAATAATAAATAGACATAAAGGAATTATATTCGACTGAGTTACAAGTATCAAATATGTTTAAAATTATTTGTGAAACTTTAACACTCATTTATACAAAACTTCAATAATAAAATCCTTCTATTTAATTTACGGAAATAGAACCTTGTTAAAAGTTGCACATAAACAAATTATATTCCAGGTTTTATTATCCTAGTGTCAGAGCTCCAGAGGAAACGAGTAATTTGCAGAGAGAAATCTTAGTTCCCAGAAAGATATTGTAAATATGTACGTGCGGTATAACTCGCCTAACTTCTAATACACAGTTCTTATATTCAAACATTTGCATTGTTAACATGTCTTTAAATACCAACATAAAAAAGTGGAAAAAGTGGATAACAGAAAAATTCGATACCGAGATTTCACTGGAAATATATGTTTTCACAGCCACTGGATCCAGAAAAAGCATTTTTAGAAAAAGATCAGTGTGTGTGAGAGTGTGACCCTGGACGACATATGTAACTTGAAAATGAAAAGTGTGTCAAATACCAAACTTGCTATTTAGGATTATTATCCTCAAGGACACGACACCAAGATGTTCAAGAAAATACCCACCCAAACTGTCCTTTATATGGAAACATTTCCGAAAAGTTTGATTTTCTCAAAAATTTCCCTAAACACTTTGATTAAAATAGCATATATTAAAGACATTTACACTAAAAATAAAACTACATCTTGAATTTTCTGGGAATAGCCTCTGAGGTTCTCTTCATTCTGAATGACTGTTGTATAACCGGAAAAGCGTAAGACATATACAAAAATGTGGTACACAGAAATTGTAAATCTCGTCAAAATACACAAGTTATGTCCTTTACATGTTGTGGAGCTAACCGTTTCCGAGGCACTCCTTGTTATTGGTTTGAATTTTAAAATGCTTACACTTTTCGGAAATTGGAAGTCATCCGTCTTTCTTTTGTTTTACTCCTGATCATTGAAAGATGTGATTAATGTCAGTGGTATAGCGACAGATTTTAAAACATTTTAGCCTAGTGTATTCCCTTAGTTCCCGCCTATTTATAAGGAACTAAGTAATAAGAGCATTCTCTTAATGGTAATCTCGATTAGCATTGGAGTAGAAAGAAGAATATTTTTTTAGGGAGCTTGTTTATTGAAAAAGTAGAGAAAGTCACATGAATGGAACACATCAGATTGTTGTACTTTCTCTATCTCGTGTGTATACATATTAGACAGAGAAGGTAATGCATTCGGCCCAAAAATTCGATACCGAAATTTCACCGGAAATACCTGTTTTGGGTACCCCCGAAAAAAATACTTTTAGAAGGGGGCCTGTGTATGTCTGTGGACAGCGTAACTCAAAAACGATGAGTCTGTTATATACTAAACTTGGTATTTATGCTTAGTATCTTCCAAGGATGGGACATGAAGATTTTCAGAAAAATCCCCCACCCAAACTACCCTTTACATGGAAAAAAAAAAGTCTCATGTTTATTTCCTCAAACCTTTTCATTAATGTATCGTACTTAACATTAGAGATATTTCCATGACAAATAAAATGTATATCGTAATTTTTTTAGTAATGGCCTCTGAAGAGAGTTATTCCTTTTTGTTATATCCTTTGTTATTTGTTTCACTTTTAAACTATTTAAACGTTTCTCAAACAGGAAGTCAGCTCTCTATTGTTTTATTCCTAACTTTTGTTAAAGGAATTAAAATTCAATTATTTCACATAACGACAGCTTTTAAAGGAACTGACTATTGCTTTAGCCTAGTGTATTCCCTTTTCTCCTTCTACTTATAAAGGAAAATAACTAGTAAGGCCATTTCTGTTGTTTTTCTTGATTAGCATGAAATAGATAGATGATTAATCTGCTGTATGAGCAACTTCTTACAGAACAGATGGAGAAAATCGGGTGGATGTACCAGTCCAGGTTTTTTAGAATAGGTTATCACACATTTTTCATATTTCCATCTTTCTTTAAATCAGGGTACTTTAAAAGTATTTTAACCCCATATTGCAGGTTATTTATCATCAGTAATATATAATTTTGAAGTTAATGAGTTTTTTGCAGATTAATGTTCTAGGAATATATATCTCATTCTGAGTCCTCTTGAGAAGAATTCTGTGTTCTGACACTCGGTGCCGTTTCTAACTTTCTCATTCCAAATTCTTTGTCGGTGGTGTTCAGACTTTACTGCGACACGGTTCTAATAGTATAGTAGCTCCTTTGGTGGTAGAAGCCGCATAGTAAAACAAGGGAGCAGTTCAACCTTATGGCCCCACCATAACTAACCTAGCTAATGGAAAAAAGTAATATGTAAGATTAATAGCGCATGTTTATGGTGCCAGTGCAGTCGGTATGGAAACTGAATACTATAGTAAACTAGACCTATTTTCTTTGTTAGTGTTTAATGCCCGCTTTTACAGTGGCACCGAAGGCAATTACACTGATGATAAATGGAAGATTATGGAGCACCGGTGGCATGCGCTCCTCCTCCAATTTGTGGACCACAAATCCCACATGCGGTCGCCTGGCATCGAACCCGTGAAGCCTAATGGTCTAACCACTTGGCCACAACGCGGCTCATAGTAAAGCAGATTTACATTTGTTTGCAAGTTTCTTAAGACCATCTCCACATTGTTGGGTCTTGGTGCGTCGTCGTGCTTTTGCAAAAACTGGTTATTATTTTGAATCTTAGAGGTGGGATATAACAATTAAATATGTAAAAACTAAAACAATAAATCCGCTCTTCAGGGGGAAAAATAGTATATTTTATTTTCTAAACTGGTTCTGTTCTTAGCGTCCCATTCTGTATAATTTTGCTCAGAGGCTCTATAGCAGGCTTGAGGTTCATTTACGTGCTGTAAACATACGACACGGGACCAACTGCTATACTTCCCTTCCGAAGGAAGCCATATAATAATTTTTACGCCCAAAATAATCCACCACTCTCTGCCGATTTTGAACCTGTGATCTTGGGAAACAGAGGCTAACATGTTAACCCTAGACCACGGAGGACGACACTCCTCAGGGAGCAATTAATGCTATCTTTGTACCCTGTCTTTAACTACAGTGTGCATATCTATCGGCGGCCGTTTACCTTTGGGACATAATTGGCCTTCAACGTTGGTATTAACTCGTGGTCAGTTCTCGTTGGATTTTATTTCTTTGGGTACTTTATACATCAAACACGCATATTCACAGTCTCATTTATAATTCCAGACTCTGGGGAGAATAGGAAATGATGTAGAAAAAATGCACACTCTCAAGCCGAGACACGAACCCAGGACTCGTCGCACAGCAGACATATGCTCCACTGACTGAGGTACATGAACAGCATGTCTACTTTAATGGAACAAGAAATATATTATACTAACGCATGTCAGGTAAACATTTTTCCCGCTCTAAACAAAAACAAACAAAGAAAAGTGATGAAAACATCCCTTCTAATCCCACAACCATAATTTTCAAATGGTGTGAGCCTCTTCACAAAGCAGATAACCAAGCACAGAGTCCACTTTTATCAAAAACGACTACTCATTACGGTGTAAATGGGTGGTCCACCGCTAGACAGCCTCGACTGCACGTGATTGATTGATGGTAACCTCATCCATCTCGAGCTGTCATGCGCTGTCGTAAAACGAGGAGCGACCTATGGGACTGATTGAAAAGCAAGACGGTGGTTCCCTCAATGGACAGGAGGCAAACATACTGCCCTATCAGATAAATCAGCAGTCAAATGAAGAATTATTGGAAGAACAATAAAGAAGAGCAAAAACTATATAAGCAGTCATTTTTAAAAGAGAATGACATTTTATATTAACAGGATGAAAAATAACAACTAATGAAAAAGTGCTAGACCACAAAAAATGGGAATAATGACCACTGGAAAAATGAAACAAGAACTTTAAGTAGATAATGCAGGTTTTTTTCCAGATGAGAAAAATAACAGGAAAATAATCTGATGTATTCCATTCATATGATATTCTATATGTTCTACAAACTATTCTAAGGATTATTCTTTTATGCACATATGCTTAACAAGATAAATTTTAACAGAAATATCGTTATCATAGAGTATTTTTGAGAAAATTGAAAATTTGGAAATCTGTTGAGATAGTATTTCTCTGTCACAACTCCTGAATAGTTATCACTTCATATTAAAGAGTTTATCAAGAATTGTTAATAACTCTATTATTATGATTATATGTCTGTATGTATAATTTATTCTATTTTATTACATTTAGTTTATTAGTTTTATCTGTAAACTATGTTAACATTTCCAAGTCAAAGCTACAAGATACGTAGTTGAATCTAACAAAAGACGCCTTGTATTGTCCTCAAAAGTCTTAAGAATTCTTGGCTTTCTTTTATAGTTTTTGCGAGCATTAAGGCAACAAGTGTTTGCAGAGTAAACATCCCTAAAATTTCATAAACACGGTATTTGCCATTGTATTTAGTGGTCACCTGATCAGAACACAATGAAATCATGTGACATAGTGACGCTACGAGTCAGTTTTGGAGGGAAAATTTCGCTAATGAGAATTTGGAGATCTAAAGGCAACCGTCTTGCCTCTTTTATTATATAGATAAGTAAAATAAAATCCAGAAAATACACAGTTTGTCCTGTCTGTCAAAAGACAACTCCACGATGCTTTGAGGTAAGATTACGCGTCAAACTACCAAGTATTATGTAATTCCACGCAACAAGTATGAAAGTGTGACGCGAGTATAATGTTTATAAGTGTTGACTGTAAAAGTCTTATTCAAGTGTGCATTGTCAATATTTGAAGTGTGTACGCAAATTTGCAAAAGTGTACATAAACATGTTCAAGAGTTTTGTCGTGGTGACTTCACCAAAGTATTAGATGTTTCTTCAAATAAATAGTTGAGTGAAATAGGATCCTACTGCAGTTACTAATTTTAAATAAGTATCCGTACCAGAATCTTGCCTGTGGCCACCCCAAACTCTACTGAGACAACAAACCCTGAGTTAGCGAAGCTGAGGCTGAGAAACACGGTGAACTCCACCTCAGATCTATATTCTGTTAGTAAAATCATCTAACTGACACACCTAAGTTAGCATATGGAAAGTGCCTTCCCACGCCATAGCTAATCATAGACTACTAAACAATACTACGTATTTAAAGATATACATAAACAAAAAGACACGAGACACGACGACAAACGTGGCACCCACCACGTGACAACGACGACACTGTGTTGCATTCTTGGAAGATTGCAGACTTAAATGCCATATTTGGTATTTAAGGCACTTTTCGTTTTTCAGTGGTGCTGTCAAGACTCACACACAACACACACATACACACATACATACACACACAAACACGAAAGCTGTAGGATGGGTACTCTTCTGCACTCTGGAGCTAGGCAATGTTGCCTCTTCCTGCTTCATAAGGGTGCATTGTTAGAAAACTGTCGGTGCTGTTAGGGGACCTCAAAACATGCATTTCCTGAGAAATATCGGCATCGAACTTTTGGGTGGAATGCGATTCCTACTCTAGCTGCTATGTACTTGGAAGCGAAACTAAAAGATTAACAAGGGAAAAATTACCAGAGGATTAACCAGCACTTGAAAAAGAAAAAGAATACCAATTCTAATAAGATTAGTTTTAAATGAATAACCCAAACATGTCTTAATAACTACAAAACATATGATAAATTTTGAAGATAAGGTCCTTGGGGTATGTCCTAGTGAACTGAACAGATAAAAAAAAAAAAAAAAAAAAAAAATACTGAGTTTTGAAATGCAGATTGAGAATTTTGGAAACGGAATGCTTAGTTTTAGGTGAGCGAAAGGTACATTGAGTATAGGCAATATAGTCAAACGTTGACTAAAAATGGAGAAGAGACGAAATGTGATTATAATAAAATACCTTGTTCTGATGAACCGACCATTTCCTCCCAAAGGTGATGAAAATTGGATTTGTTTTGTGGATGATAAAAATGATATTAGAGTACGTTAAATAATGCTTTGGTATTCTATGTCTTAAGCTGATGTAGAAGATATGTGATGCGTCAATTTCCTGTGAGCTAGAACTTGTTTTGGGGCTATTTATTTAGGGACTAGATAGTATAAAAGATTATGCTACTGAAATTTTAGTAGCTCTTACGTCGGTCGATCAATGAGACGATCAGTTACTCAGACAGTCACACAGTCGTAAGTCAGATAGACAGTTAGTCTGTCATTTAGCTGATAAATAGAGGTACATGTAAGGTACACACTTGCATACTTGACCATGCTGAAAATGTATTTATACAATAAGATGCCAATAAATGTAATAAAATCTGGTACACATATGTTTGACATAGGCTCAACATGCTTGGAATGGCAATGCAGATTTAATTCGCTTTAATAGTTTCTTTAATTTTTTTGTCAAGTTATACAATGTTGTTTATACACTTCTCTTTGGGGTGCCATTCGTGGACGCAGCTTCATCCAAACTAATAAATATATTTTAAATACTAAGCCATAACATAGAGTCCCTATAATTTATTAACAATTAAAACTGTTGACATAAACTGAAAATGATACCTTCGTAGCAGCTAATGCTTCCGTTTTCGCCATTTCAATTATTAACTCTATCCTATTCTGTTGCAAAGATAAAAAAAGAAAGAAAAAATACCTTTTTTTCCATCAGAAACGTATAATCTTTCCTCTAAAATGAATGGTAGACTGTAGACTAGTGTGGAAACCTTAGAGATTCGAATTGCTAGATTCTGTGAAACTAGTGAATAGTCCTAGTGGAGAATATCAGAGCCTATCTATGTTTTTAGGCAGACACTTTTTGGGTAACGCTAGCCATCGCTTTCTGCTGCAATCTGGTTGGCTCCGCTTTGGACAGCTGCAATATCGGAGAGGTCTGTAAATTGTGGTTTCATATACCTTCAAAGTAGTACCAACTTTTAAAACTGTCTCGTGTAAGGGATTAAAGCTCTGTCAGAATGGATTACTCTTCTGCACTCTAGGAATTAGGCAATGCTACCTCTTCCGGCTTCATAAAGTGCTTTACCATTATTTTTTTGATCTTCCTGTATGTCTCCTTTTTAGGCTTTCCTTTTGACATTCTATTAACAGGTTGTTTCCATTTATTTCTATAGTTTATAGTTTCTTCTTCCAAAGAATTTCTTTGCAAATGTTATCTTACTGCTTTATTTCAGACTTTGTCTAAAAGAGTACATTCTTTAACTATTTTTAGGAATATCGTTTTGGCAGCCTGTATCCTTTTTTTTTTTTTCATGTCAGCTTTCGCCAACGTCCATGCCTCAGATCCATAAAGAAACTCAGGCACAGTCATTTATAACGTTTCATTCCTGGTTTTAGTTTTTATTTTTTTGTATTGTTTAACGCCCGTCTTTACTGCTCTGGCACCGCAGGCGATGACACTGATGATACATGAAGATGGAGCCCCGGTGGAATGAGATGGCGGAGGAAACCGGAGAACCCGTAGAAAACCCGCCCCTGCGCCGCTTGGTCCACCACAAATCTTACATGCGGTCGCTTGGGATCGAACCCCGGCCGTCTAGGTGAGAGTCGAATGGTCTGACCACTCGGCCACGGCGCGGTCTTTTAGTTTTTAGATTTCCATTTGTTGTAATATATAATTGTTGAAATGAGAGTTATTTTTATAATAGTTTTCATATTTATCGCTGACATATGCTCCTAAGAATTTAAAACCCCACTTGGTCTAGCATAGTATGGTTATAAAGTATATCTGCCATGAAAGAAAGTTTTGTTTAGTTGTCGAAGTTTTAAAAGTATACGATTTTAAAGGTATCTAGTATATTTTGTTTTAAATGACAATGAATTTTAAAATTATAAGGATGATTAAAGCAAACATGAGAGGATGCTGATCTATATACAGTTTGAACCATTGTCCATCCGGTAGGTAGCATATGGACGAATATGACAGGGCCTATCGTGAGCTACAATGAACTTTCAAGAAAAAGTGTCCGCCATTATCGTATGTCCCACATTCAATGCCCGGTTTCAACCGCCATAACCGAAGGTTTTGCGTGGGTTCCTGGGAATGCTGGGTTAGATAGTTTGCTCCGCGAATTTTCCTATTATCCCTTTCATCACTACATTTGCTTCTTCTATATCGCTATATCAGGCTTTGGGCTGATCGTCCTTCCTGGATATTCTATAACACTGGTTTGCTTCCTCCTCGACAGGCTACTGTCCCAAGGCATTGGCTAGTATGTCATTAGTGGTGTAATTCTTACACAGAGAAAGTAATTCTTTAAACAAGAAGAAATGAAGAAGTGCGTTGCATGGGTCACGTATTCGTAATAAAGTAGCGGTTCCCAAGTTTTTTTACTCGCAGAGCACTTTTCGGTAGAAAGCTTCATCACGGTGCACTAATTTTTACCTAGGACCTACATGACCATACATTTTGAGGATAGATGGTATAAAGTCATAGATTATAGCTTAGACTTGTAAAACATAGATTATCAATTAATTCTGTTATAAAAACAAACTGTAATACCTTTATTAACAAATAAAAAGAATACGAGGCACTACAAGACGAACTAAAGATGACTGTTATAAAGCCATAACATATACTGATACACCTGGTAAGCCACATTTAATGTTTCCAAACAAAATGGTATTTGGGACTGCAAAACAACTATTGTAATAGGATGGATGAGACTGAAATGCGTAAGTAACTCAGGTATAATTGATTGAATTTATAATAGCTGGAATCGAATATCTGGCCGGACATCAAGTCAGATCTGTCTTTTGTTTTAGTACTTGCATAAGCAAAGAATCGTGATTCACATAAACAAATGGTTGTAAAAACGAGTTGGTTTTAGCTTCATCAGACAAACTTTAAATTCATAATTTAACTTACACCAGATTTTAAGATAGTAATTTCTGATTTGAAAAAAAAAATCTATTATAATAGACTCCGATGTCAAGTAAATCAATCATTCATATTCCTGTATTGTTCAGATGGACCTGCTTTTCTGATACAGCAGAGTATGTGTCAACAACCCGAAATACTTTTGTTTTTCTGTCACACCAGTCCTCCGGAAAATAACTGTAGAAACTATCAAGAAATCTTAACGGCTCAACTTGAAACTCATTTAAGATATTGCTAAACAACCCAAGTATTCTAAAACTAGTTATTCAACAAATTCTTTTATCACCGTTAAGTTGTCAGGATTTTTAATGTTGACTGGATCTGCCAAAAGCATGATTTTCTTTTTGAATTCTTGAACTTTATCATACATTGCTCTTTATTTCCTTGAAGTGAGCGGCTTAAATTATTACCTTTCTTAAAAAAAGTTATACATGTTACTAGCCAGCGGTGATCATTTAACCTGTCTCCCAAAACGAAGTCATTAAGTTAGGCAGGTTCTGAGTTCAGCCCTTATTTCAAAGCGAAAGTCAACTTTGAATCAGCTTGTTTCTGCTTGAAGAAGTAAAGTTGTAGAATACACTTGTCAGTACAGAGTACTTAACAGCCTCATATTTTTAGTTCGTGTTTTAATAAACTTAGTATTTTCACACCTGTTTCCAGGATTCATTTAGGAATGGGGTATCTTCACAGCAAAGACCTGTTTCTGCGCTCCTTCGCTTTTTGTTTTTAAGTTTTTAGATAACATTAGATACCCTTTCAGTCATGTCCTTCTCAGAGTTATGTTTGTGCACACAATTGTTCCATGTGAAAAATTCACCTATAAGTTTAAAATATCCATCGTTGTTTGCCGTATTCGTTTTACAGAGAAGCACGCGGGGGTCCACAATCATAATGGCGCATCTAAAAATGTTTCCAGTTTGACATCTACTTCATCACCGTTTTGTAAACCCCATCTATTCAATCATAATACAGCGGAATTCCTATCTTTCGCCGTTTCGGAGAGCTAGTAGCGTATGCTGCAAATCCAGCTTACTGCTTAATATCAAAATATCATAGTGTCCTTTACGTCAGTTTAGCTCCCTTTACAGGACTCTGGCGTTAAATGACATAACAACATATCTGCAGACACGTCGTTCTGTCTCTAAACAACGGCTGTGCATTTTTAAGATGCGTAACCAAAATGCGGAGCGACCAGTACCCTTGCATAGACATTGTCAACGTAACGCTTACAATACGTACTGTTAGTTAACACTAGGCTTATTCATTATTGTGCTGCATATTAAAGTATCAAACTATTGTTAATAATAATTCATCATTCACGTCTCTGCTGCTGTGAGTCAACATGTTTTCTAGAGGAAGAAGAGTTCTTAATGTTTTAAGAATCAAAATGTGCAACGGAAGAAAATTTAAGTTTATTTACCTTCTGCAATGTGCTTTCATCACCAGGCAGCAATGTTGCTGCAGGTTAGGGTAAGTTTTTATCATTCTTGACAGTTAATATTCCATTACCGAATTAGTTAATTAAACTTAAATATATAAGGAAATTGTACACTATTGCCGATTTAAATCCATTTTATTATACCTTATTTCGTAATGTTATTGTAGAAAATGGCGGCTGAATTAATGAAAGCACTTGTGTAAAAGATGAACATGCCAACAAACTGTTCAACGTAGCAAGTGATTTAGATTTGAATTTTTCATCTCATGATCCGTAAAGGATCCTAATTATCAGCCAGCAACAAATGAACACGGTAATGACAGTGCTGGTGTTTACAACTGATGCAGCGTTTATGTAAAGGAATCGATCGAAACTAAAAGGAAAGCAATTATTTATGTATATAATAAACCAAACAATTTCTCTTCTATGATTATTTCGGAATGTTGCGCAACAGTATTCACGGGATTTATGTGCACAGCAAGAAATTTGTAACTAGGATTTTTCAATTCCAAAAAATTACTAAAACACAAGTGCCCTATAGTTTCCATTAATTCTTAAATTATGAATTTAGGAATATTTATTCATTTTACAAAGTCTATGCATCTATATGGCATCCTATTTCTAAATTATAGTTTTATTATTTCTTTTAAATTGCTCTATAGTACTTCAGAATTCTTCCAAATTTGAGAGACAAGGCGTTGCTATTGGCAATCAAAATGTAAACTTTCAAAAAGGGAACAATCTGAACGAAATTTTAGATCAGACTTATTAAAAATAGAGAATACAAGTAGAGAGCTGTTAGTAAATTAAAAGTTGACGTATGGGTTGAGACAAAGGTAAAGCGCAGACAAATAATCCAAATAGAGAAATGGAAGAAGAATGACAGAAAACCAAAGGACAATCGGGGAAACTTTATTTTTCTTCCAAAGACATATATGTCTATGAGCATTCACTTAAACCTAAAGATTGCTCAAAATGTTAAAGAAATGCTGTTCTATCACACTGAGGTTGAAAGAGGAACATGTGTGTAAAATGTTGGAACTTAAGTGACTCAGACTATAATACTCCAGTTACGTTTAGATAAGCTGGATAAGCTAAATAATGAGACTTCTGCAGACTCGTTCAAGAGAAAACTTAATAAATAAATAGTTTTTTTTAACAAAGTTGGTCAACTGTGCAGGTCTGTCAATCCTACGTTTCTTTTGCTTGAATCATTCATACGTCAGGTTCTGTTAAAAAAGGAATGAGCGCAACTTAATTTCTAGAGATCAAAGATGTCCGTATTAAGGTCATGGTTTCAAATCCGGCGGAGGACGATGTTTTTATTTTTCGGGTGTAAGAATCCTTAGCATGACTTCCTTCGAAAGGAACGTAAAGCCGTTGTTCCCGTGTCGTAGACTTACGAAATCTAACAAATCCTCCAGCCTGATAAAGAGGCCTCTGAACAAAAATTAAGTGGTGTTTCACGCCCAATATAAAATGGGACGCTAAGAAATATAGCAGTTAAAAATGCTCATAAATAACACTCCATTTAATATAACGGATTTAAAAATATGTGTAAAATTCTTACCTAACACTTACAGTTACATTATGCATGTTCTTACTTCACGCTGCTTATGCTGCGTTATGTTGACGTCATATCTTCACTTTGAACATGGCCTTACTTGTTTTCCCTTGCGCTGATATCCAAAGAACTTGGAGTTTGGTGCATAGTTTCAGGAAGTGCTGTCCTATCCATTATTGCTGAATCGTCCAAAAAACACTTTCCCCTTCTCCAGAAATGCAGACACGCAACTACTCCATCTTCGTGTCAGCTGTGTGAAACTTACTAGTATTGGTGGTAGCTACGATGGTATAGATTTCGGAATGTAAATGGCATCCCATATTCAGTACGCATCGCAACATAGCAAATTGGACATTAGCCCACATATGAGGTGGAATCCGCAATTAAAAGTGTACGATATAGATACAAAAATATACGGCTTTATATTGTGCCATAACATATTTATTATTAAGTTTTCTTATTGCTATTATGTTATTCAACTTTCTCTATCAAGCATACATTGTTAAACTTGCCGGCAAGTCTCAATAACAGCAGTAACAACAATTAATTGTGCTTAATTTAAACGATGAATTTGTAAGAAGTCCATAGTTTTTAAGTCAAAGCTGCCTTTAATTGAGAGGACTGTAATGCTGGCGACACACACGTGTTTTTACACGCCTAAGAATTTGGAAACCAAAATACCTTCAGAAGCGAATATTTGACGATGGAGACTTATTATGATGCTTTGTTACTGATCCTGATTGAGACAGACTAGAAGTAAATTAAGTGAGGATACAGAAAACAATGTTGATTACGTATGACAGTGTTAGCTGGTGCAGTGCTCTAATAGTTTTGCAGTGGTTACCTTTGTATTTGTTAATTTTTAATTATGATGTTGTATAAACATATCGGTAGCTAGAATAGTTTCATAAACATAAATTTATATCATTTCCATAACCTAAAGTCTTATTATTCTGTTTATGACTACAATATACAGCTCGATTTTGAGCAGCCAATGACAACCTACAGCACAAATATTTTGTAAACATTTGATTTTCTAAAAAGTTCATTTGTGCTAATTCAGACAAAGAAACACAAATTTAATCCCGGAATTTTTCGTTGGCTACATTTTTTGAGAGCTGATGTACTGCAGTATTGAATACCAATACAGTGAATTAAATGTCTCCGAGCCATATGTTTGCAGTATACATTCTAAAATCAATACAGGGAATTATATGCACATTTTAATAACATGAAATCAAAATATTAACAAAGTGCAATGCAGTAACAGCCTTGATTTGTCAGAAATAACCATGTTTTCTGGCATAGTGAAAAATGCCGGCTGTCTATTTAGAAAACTTTTCAAATAACGTGTGTCTATAGACAACACGGAAAGGATATCGCAGTAATTAAAAATGGTATTACAATGCAAAAATACGAAATATTGAATCGAGTTTTATTCAGGTGATCGCATTATCTTTTTTCCACTTGTACATACATATTTCTCCAGTTGGACATCTCTTACAAGTGTCCAGCAGTAATCAACAAGCGTGGCAGGATTCCAATCTTGCTGGAAACACTCACCATGCTAATTACTCACTTCGCCACAGTTGCTGGGGAAGAAGTGTAGTATGCGAGGAAGTGGGGATGGATTTTGAGTGACATAATGCAGCCTATAATAGATCTCCAATAGATTTTTCTCACATTTAATGTTAATTTTCTCCTTCAGATTACCCAAAAAGTGTTTTACTGCTCCTTTAAAGCTGTCCCATGTAGTATTTTCTTTACCATAACGGATATGACCAAAAGCTTTTACTGAAGAAGTTTAGCAATTTGTAGACCTATAGTAATGCCATGTTTGACTTTAGCCTTGTTTAGCATAAGAAAGAATTTCCGCAAATACTTGCAAGGATTACAATGTTTATTCCCTGGCTTAATAAACTGTTCCATCAATCCAAGTTTGTTGCTAAACAGGAGTATGTTTTTCCTTGGCTTTAGAGGGAAGCGTTTTACATTATTTTCAGTGAGGTAGAAATTATCCCATTAAGGTCACATCTTTCTGACGTAATGAGAAAATCTACCCAGGTAGTGCCAATTTCAAAAACAGCAGTACTTGGAGAAACGCAATTGTAAATCCAAGACAATAGCTAGGAGTTTATCATCATAATACTGTCATTGATAACCATGGCACTGATCGTCTTCCAGGACTTTTTCATTACCTGTATTCTGTCTTCATGCCAGGAGCATCCTGAGTAGCCACTAAAGCCAGAGAATCGGAATTGTCGAACAAACCATATACACACATCGGGAAAGAATACCAACTCGAATTGCTGAGTGAAGTAAACCTCCAAAGTCCTTTGATAATTCCAGTATATTGATATTTTTACATAATGCTGCAGTGTTCAAATAGGCAAGTTCATGCAGAGATAGATAAAATTCGAGTTGTTTAATTTTAGTGCTCATTATTGTAATATTGTAATTTAGGCCCTGCATAGGAAGGTTACTTATTTATCAGCAGAACAATTCCTACTTTGCTATTATACAACAGTTATAATAGAAGCATGTACATAATGTGGGAGTTTAATTTATACTGAATTAAATTTAGTGTGAAATAAAACATGAAAACCTCTAATATAATACGAAAACTAAATGCATGATATTTATGTTATCCATCTTGATATCATAAACATAAACTAATCTAACCTTATAATAGGCAATGGTACTAGAGGAAAAAATTGACGTGCACATATCTTACATATTCATGCCAGGACGCATCTGCCTGGTTGAGATTCAATAAGATGTTTACTTCTCTCCTAAACACCAGAGATTCTTTAGCATTCTTGCAATGTAATTCATTGTAAATCTGTCAAACGCTAACCATTGTTATGTTGAAATCATTTACAGATTCCACATTACCTCTGGTGCCCAGGGTTCAATCCCAGGCGACCGAATGTGGGATTTATGGTGGACTTAGTAAGGATTCTCCGGTTTCCCCCGCCATCGCATTCCACTGGTGATCCATCTTCATTCCATGAATCATCGGTGTCATCGCCTGCGGAGCCATAGTAGGAAAAGCGGGAGTTAAACACTACCAAAAAATACCTCTTGCTTCGTAACTACGGATGATAGCTTGATAAGAAAACACCTACACTCACTCCCATATTATAATTATGTTATAAGAACATCCGGTTCTTGCACAGACTAAGTATCTATATTTTGAAATCAAAACGTATATCATTTAGATTTTCCTATATGCCAATATTCCCAGTGGGGAACACCATTCCTCTCAAATATTTGGCATAAAAACAATTAAGCACATTGATTATGAAATTGTTAACAAACAGCAATGGTACAACAATTAAATCTGCATTTAAATGTTATATAAGGCCAAATATATGTAAGTGGGTTTATTCTCCAATTTTCATATTTTAAGTTACTCTATCAGCAATCTAGTCAGCCTTTTCAAATTCAGAGGGGTTTAAAATGTTTTAAAACTAAGTTTGTATCTTAATAAGACACAATTGCAAGAGATTAAAGGTTTTAAGAAGATTCATTATGAATGCAATAACCCTTTGCTTAGTATTCCCAATTGGGAACAATGATAGTAAAAACCTAAAGATCCAGTCTTCAGCCACCTGTCCAGTGCAAGACTCTGGACAATATTAAAATGTAAAATGGCTCGCAAAAAGCACTCGTAAATAAACAGCACAGATTTGTCTCCAATCTCAACATTTGTCTGAACTGCAACTGACTGGAGGGAATGAGAACATTCAAAAATGTAATAGAAACATCACCGACGGCATTTGCGTCTTTGTATCTGGTTTAGATTCATGCTGTGTGCTCCCGGAGTCACGTGGTTCCGAAAATTAGACCGTGGGGAAAGGATCACAACAAAGCAGGCCAGGATTATTGTCTTGCGGAAACATCCGACTTCCATGGAATGTCAACCGTGTAACTGAGTTATTACTTTATGGCCACACAAAAATCACGGTTTTAAGATCCAGACATGTACTCATATTTTTAGTTTCTTCAAGGAACACTTTCGCGCAGCACAAAGTGCTCCGGGGATCAATATTTTGAACACTGGTCCAGTAATAGATCTACAAAATATGGAGGTGTTAAGCATACATAACTACATTAATTCAGTTGTGGCAAGGTTAGACTACATCAGGATTCAAGACAGCTGCAGTTTTGTAGCCCACAAAGGAAGTGCTGTGTTTCGTCGTTAGCACAACGCATTAATGAAGGTAAAACAAAACCAGCATTCGTTGTGTAAATACACAAACGCAAGACCACTCAGGACACTAAATGGAACATGACATGAGTCATAATGGTCTGTTGATTGATTCCGTTTGTCGTTTATGAATATAGCTGTAATATTAACGCCGATGAAATACGTATGTGGCCTTCTGTCTGACTAACAACCTAAGTGCGATTTACAGAAAGACTTTGCTGGTTCAGAATTACTGAATTATAGATATTACAAAATATTTCACTCATAAAAACACAGGAAACGAAAGCCAAAGCTTTATTTTAGTTATTTATCTAAATAAAGTAAAATAAACAAATAATCATATATTATTAGTGACTAAAGAAGTTAGAAATATAAGTTACAGCAATAAATACTATGTCAAAAAGATTATCTATTATTTGCTATATCAGTAGTAGCAAATTTCAGATAATAGTCTTTTTTGTTTTGTTTTTGTTTTGTTTGTTTGTTGTTTTTTTTGCTCTCTAATTCCATATGCATATGACCAGAGAATGAATCGCAGAATGAAATCTTAGTCCAGATTCCATACAAAGCATCCTGTTTTTAGTATATCCTATATTGATTTGGATTATAATTTTATACATATGACATTAAATCTTGAATTTTAAAAAACCGTTTCTTACACTTTTAACATTTCCTACACTAATTTAGATGCATGTAAAAAATGTATACCTCCAATATTCAATTTTATGTATATTTTTGCAAATGTCAGCATATTCTGGGTGACCTTTATATTAGTCTCAATCCAAATCAGGTATTTTTCATCCGGAACTGGTTAACGGAGAGTGGAAACGGTTCGGTGAAATAACGACCATACCTAATTTGGAGACACACTCGTAATTTAAACCTTTCGTTATAATGTATTTTCAAAATTGGTATTAAGTCACAACATAACATTTTTAATTCGGCACTTTAGTGCGGGAATGTAACGGTATTTATCATTCAACATAAACTTATCTCCATAATTCATTTGACATTTTTCTTTTTTTGGCGAGTGCATTTTGAGATCTGCATTACAGCAACTTTGTTTATGTAATACGAAATCCAACCTCCAGTTTGACCAAATAGATATTTGAGTAATAATAGAGTACTTTGTAGATATCATGTCATGTATCTCAATACAGAAGGCACACAGAGACGTTCTAAACTGACTGTAAACCATTTATAGCTTAAGTATTAGCCCCTAAAATGTTCTGCAAACCAATTACTGACTTTGCTTCAACAAATTAAACCGGAGAATTTTTAAGTGATTTAGCATATACCTATCTAAACCTTCGTTTAAGTTTCGTTTTTGCGCCATAAATGTCTATTATTATTATTGTTATTATTATTATCATCATCAACATCATTATCATTATTATTAATGTTATTATTACTTTTATTATTGTTATTATTAATACTATTGTTATTAGTTTTATTATTATTTTTATTATTATTACTACTACTATTGTTATCATTAATATTATTATTAATATTATTATCATTTTATTATTTTTATTATTATTGTTGTTATTATTGTTATTATTGTTATGATTATTATTATTAATTTTTTGTTAGAGAATGTATACACATAGGACAATTAAATTGTACTGTTGGAAGCTGGTGTAAAAAGGTTGCTGTTCCACTAAGTTCGAAGTAAAATCATACTACGCAGCTCTTACTTATCAAACCCCAATACACGTAGCAAAGTGACATATCTCGTGAAAGCAAGCAATTGCAATATGTTTGATATTATCTACATTCACGCTGTGTTAGAAACGTATTTAGACGCGTTATTCCAAGAGGCGAAACACATACTCAGAAAATGAACTCGTGAACGGAGTTTGTGGGTATTAAACAGTATGAAAAGAATATACGGAGAGATGAACTATTGTCTGCGCGTATTTTAATACAATTCGTTTATTCAACTTCGTTGCGGCAGCAACATATTTCAAGGACACTAAGTCTATTAATTCACTATATGAACCTATTAAAGCCCAAGAGGTGTGTCCCATGTCGAAGATTTACGGCATGTAAAAGAACCTCAAGCCTGATAGAGAGGCCTCTGAGCAAAATTAAGCGGTCTTTCACGCCTAGAATGGGACGATGAGAACCACAGCAGTTAAAGAGTGTCCATAAATAACACACCATTTACATTTCTAAGAGGTGTGTGTCCAATTTTTTTTTTTTTTTTTTTTTTTAAAGTTAATGCTTTAGAAGTGTTCAGAAAGTTGCAAACAGTTTAAAGCACAAGATAAAGAAAATGACAGATGAAAGTTATCAACTCCACGACTGCATAAACTAAGGCTGCTACCTATATTATATATATTGTAAACATGCAAGCATTTACTTTGATTTTAAGTACATTAAATTGAATAACAGTAATTTTACTGGGTCAAGCCATGATAATCCATGAAGAAGCTTTGTTATTCAAATTATGGTTGTGAAATTAATATAGTTAAAATAGTATTAAAATGTCGTTTCAATGAAGAAAGAATTTAGTTAATAGCATTTTTATAAATTAATATCCAGTTTATCGATAAATCTCCTTAGTATATTGAAGCAGTATTTTAAGTGTCATAAAAACAGCAGATACTTTAGTTAAATGCTAGCTATCAATTTGTGAAAGTAAAATATGTTATTGTTCTACAATTACAGTCCCAAATACTGATAAGTTGCAAAATGATACGTGTTTTACGTTTTGCATACATTAAACAATAAACAATGCTGCAATCACACTGTGTTTCTTGAAGATTTAAGTAAGAGAGAAAGTGATTGTGACAGGTGTGTTCTGTTAAGATTTGAGTGCGAAGATCAACAAGTTGTATGTTTCCGTTGTATCTGAACAGGTATTCCTCCGAAACACTGCGGAGACAGCCCCACCAAAAGATTTACCCTGCGCAACGCTCTTAACGCGGCCAGGAGATATTTTAAATTGCTGGCTATAAACAAGAAAATAGACAGACTGATCATCATACGCAGAATATACCTGTGAAAATTGGACATTGAATCGAATAGAGAAAACAATAATTTAGGAGGCAGGTTTGAGATTCTTACGTAGGAGTGACTGTTATGAACAAAATAAGTAATGAAGAATTAAGAAGGAGCTAAAGATATTCAACACTGTAGACAGAATAAATATGTTACCAATCCGCTGGTTTGTACACATAAAGTTAATGGAGCTTAATACACTCTCACCTTATTATTAAACTATAAACCCAAAGGATCCAGAAACAGGAAGACCAATAGTGGATCAGTTCTCTTGACTGGACTAAGTTCATGAAGCAGAAGAAGGTGAAGGAGATGGAGGTATATAACTGAGAGCTTTGAATTAATATTCCTATTTTAATCATTTTCGTGATCTTGATATATTTTCAAAATCTAGTAATATAATAGGTATAGAAATGAGCTTTGCTTTCTATTGATGGAACTTCCTACAATCAAAAGTGAATTAAAATGCACTACTTGGCAGGTACACTGTTTTTCGGGCCTAAAAACGAATACTGTATTGTGATAGAGCAATGCTGTTTTCATTTTTCCAAATTATTTCTCTACGGGTGTTTAATAACGCATAGCGTTAGCCACAATAAATACAACTAGCTAGATTCTGGTAACATACTTACCTTGATTAATTTCCGTGGTGAGATAATTAGCTGTCTCAGAGCGAAGGTGAAACGAGTTAACAGGTGACTAAGGCTTCTAAGCGAAGGCAGCAAGGACGACATATTTTATGCGGTGACTTGTGAACACAATCTGAGATAAGAAATAATAATCTGTCAACGAAAAGAGTTAAAGCTTAAATCTTGGTAAACGTCCCAATGTTTTGATAGAGTATTTGATGCGTCTGAAATACTGAGTTTGCAGGAACAATAACAACTAAAGGGGAAACAAGCAAAAGGTGAGAGGACGTTTACTAGTACACACCATATGAACTTAGTTAGCCACTCTCTGTGATTTGTAAGTGATATTGCTATTGTAGCTGAATACGGCAAGGGCAGAAAGTGTTATACATTGTTAAAACCGGCCTTAAGAAACGAAACGTTACATATGTATGCCCATATCTTAAAAAGTCTGGAATTTAATTAGTTAAAGCTAAGTCAGTAATTAATTTGAGAAACACTTTTGTAGCTAATACATAAACTAAGAGAGGTTTGTCAGTTTAGAATGTTTCTGTATATCTTCTGTATTAAGATGCAGGACATGATATCTAGAATGTATTCTATTATTACTGCAAACATCTGTCATGTTAATTTACAGACTGTATTTCGTATTACATAAACAAAGTACCTAGAAATACAAAATGAACAATGGCAACAAATGTAATGACAAATGAATTATCAAGTTAGCCCTGCGTTCAGTGATAACTACCACTGTGTGAACAACAAGTTCACAAACAGGAAATGCCCACATAAAACAAATTGGAAACGCATTATATCAAAACGTTTGTTTTATTGTCTATAAAATTAGGCATGACCTGTTATCTCACTTAACCACTCTCATTTCCTTTAATCAGATCCGGATAGAAATCACTAGATCAAAATTAGTACGTATATATTATAAGGTCAACCCATATGTATTGAAGTTAGTAAAAATATAGATACAATTGAATATCATATCTACACATTTATTTGTATCTACCTAAATTAGTATAGAAAATTTTAGAAGAAAGCCAAATCAATATCATTAAGACTTGTTTCAGCTCCTAACATCTACGGTATAATGTCACAGGTATTAAAGACTATCCATATAAATATAGAATATACTGACTAATGATGCCTTATCTGAAATTAGTAATAAGATTTAATTCTGCAATTAATTATATGGTCATTGGAATATGGAATTAATTACATTATCTGAAATGTAGTAACATTAATATAGGAAATGTTGCTGGAGTAGTAATTATTACAGTAATTTATATTTCTATACTTCATTAATCACTGTTACTGTATATTTACTCGTTTATGTTACTGTTTGTACGTTAATTGAGCGAGAAGAAGGCTTTGGCTTTAATTTTGTGTGCTTTTCCCTTGAGTGAAATGTTCTGTAATATCTACAATTCAGTATTTCTGAACAGTTAAGGATTTGTGAACATTTATATTGTTAACCATACAGAATATCATAGCCGCGCCGTGGCCAAGTAGTTAGACACTCTCCTCTCATCTAGACGATCCAGGTTCGATCCCAAGTGAGTGCATTGAGATTTATGGTGGACAAAGCGGCGCAGGTCGGGTTTCATCCGGGTTCTCCGGTTTCTCCCGCCATCGGGTTCCACCGGTGCTTCATCTTCATTCCATGTATCATATGTGTCATCACCTGCGGTGCTATTTGCAGTAAAAGCGGGGGTTAAACACTACAAAAAAGAACACAGAACATTATATCTGCACACAAATTATAAGTATAATTACAGAAATGTTTATGGAGGAAACTAGAAGGAACCAGTTCACTGTTGTGACTTATTCCATGTCCCATTTAAAGTTTGTGTTCATTTCTGTTTCTGGCTTGCACTAATGAAGACGTGGTTTAAGTTACATACTTTGTATTAGCGCCAAGGCACTTCCTTTGAGGGTCACAAAAATGCAGTCATCTTGATTGTTGATGAAGTACTTCAGCTGAATTGAAGTAGCGATTTAGGTGTAATTTGCCCCTTTAAGAAACTAGAGGAATACGTAGGTAAATGACTAGGTCTAAAAATCGTATTGTGTGTGACCATGAAGTGAAAAATATATTTGTAAACAGCGAATAAAATAACTCAGATACGTATTTGACCTTCCGCAGGTCACAGAGGAACCACGTGGCTGCAGCAGAAAACACAAAGTGTACACACAGCATGAAACTAAACATAATACAGAGACACAATGCCATCAGTGACGTTTCTATTATACTTTAAAGTTACTCATTCCCTCCAGTCAGTTGCAGTACAGACAGAATTTAGTTAAGAGTCGAAACAGTTCAAAACTCTTTATTTACGTGGGCTTTTATAGCGTCATTTTTTAATTTCATATCCTCGTTCCTGCAATGGGCAGGTGGCTGAAGACCTTTTACTTTCCATTGATCATATATGGGGACAGGGAATAAAGCGTTTATAAATTCATAATTAAACAACTTGAAATATATGATCTCAGCAATTGTGTTTTATTAAGATCCAAACTTATTTTTAGAGCCTTTAAAGCTCTCTCAATTTGAAAATGGAGACCAAATAGGTGATACAGTAACTTAAAGTATGTAAATTGGAAGAAGAGCCTACTGGTATACATTTAGTCTTAAGCCACAATTAAATGCAATTTTAATTGTTGTACCACAACTTTCCTGCTTAATAAGTTCATAAGTGTTGAACCATTTAGTAGATTAATAATAATGTTATTCAAACATAGGAGAGCATGGAGGTTCCCAAATGGGACATAGGCGTATAGGAATATCTACAAGATTTGTTTTTTGTTTCAAGAACGTTTTTTACGTTCAAGAACCAACTATCCTTATAAAATAAAAAATTATGAAAGAAGGAATGATCCTCACTGTAAATTTCCTCAGGGAACCAGAATTGAGAATGTGCCTGATCTTCTCCAAGTTTAAAGATATTTTGAAAGCCTCTTCACATCGTATGACTCGTTGATATAATTGAAAGAAAAGAATTTCAGGTTCAGAGGGACTATGACCGCGCCGTGGCCGAGTGGTTAGACCACTTGCCTCTCACTATATGCAGCCCGGGTTCGATCCCAGGCGACCACGTATGGGATTTCTGGTGGACAAGTGGCGAGGGGTGGTTATCTAAGGGATCTCCGGTTTCCCCCACCATCACATTCAGTCATCTTCATTCCACGCATCCCCAATGTCATCGCTTGCAGTGTGTTGTAAAGCCCGGCGTTAAACATTATCAAAAAGAAAAGAAGAAAAAACAGGGAATGTGCAAGATGAAACGGTTAGAAAATCTCCTTTGAGAAAATAAGATAACCTAAAGAAGTAATATAATGAATGCATGCGTAGGTGAAATAATAATGCTGTTGCTGCTGTAGCTTCATACTCTTAACGTATATGCCGGTGGAAAATCAAAGCGATTTTCTAATAAATCTAAAACGGTGATTAATGTTTCGGAGCCAAAAAAAAAAACCTTGAGGAATCACAATGTATGAATAGGTGATACAAGTGTTTTAACCGCCTCCTATCACCCAATCTTCCGTAATACGATGCAAGAAGTTTTGGTGGAATTTCTTTGCAAAGTTTTTGAACACAAGTTTTAGTGTTTGTCAAATCTATAATGAACCACATGGCAAGAACCTATGGACATATCTGCCGTTTAAGAGAGAAGTAAAGATGAAAATCCATCTGAGAGTACTTATTGCATCGGAGCTTGATAAAAATACCCAACTGAGTTAGGGTAGATGGTCACTTTTGTTAAAACCAAACAAGGTAGATATTGTCGTAACACAACTGTGTACGATATATGCGTCTTCATTGTTTCCTCTAGCATCATGTACTGTTATAATTTTAGGGGGTTTTATGTTTTTAATGTGATCAAGACAATATAATATGAATATTATACATTTAATTTTCGTATTATAGTGCATTTCTTCAAGTTTAATTTGTCCATAAATATAATTCAGTATGAATAAAAAAAAAGCTAGACAATTTATGTATAGAAATTCATTAATTATTGTATAATTTCACCAAACAATTGAATTCTGAATTAAAAACTGGTTTCTTTAAAATGTTCATTTCAAACGCCTCAATGTTCCAAAACAGGGCAATAATAGTTTACTAAAATAATAATAATAATAATAATAATAATAATAATAATAATAACAATAATAATATATGTCTCTAAATTAGGCGTTTGAGCATAGAATAATATCTCAAACTCATAAAGGAACTGAATTCGGCAGATAAACGGTGTTCACTCGAGAATGATTTTAGTGTGCCATTTTCTATTTCATATTTAGAAATTCCTGCACTGGATACGTGACTGAAGACCAAGTTCTAAAAAAACTATGTAATACCTTCCATCACATTAGCTGCAGTGGTTGTGAAAGAAGTGAGCAGTTATATGCAGCTACTTTGGTTTTGTTATTTTCAAATGTGATATTATTTTTATTGGCTTTGAGGCACGATCTTAGAAATAAATTACTATTTTCTATTTATAAACATTTATAGCAAAATTGTTTTGATTCACTAACCAAATTAATTACGAACAATTGAAATTAAAGTTTGGCACTAGCATACATTTCTATGTTGTTTATTATTTGTACAGTCATTGTTATTAGGTATGATTATTGCGTATATTTCCGAAAGTAAATCCGAAGTTTACACCAACTGCATGAGTCAAAAGGGGAAAATTTTAATGAATTTAGTCTCCAGTAGTTAAATTGAAATGGACAGTAAAAGGTTACACCTATGTATCTTCTGTTTTCGACAGACGGGCAATTTTGTGACTGAGCCCATATGTTCACTAATTTCTCATGAATGTTACAAACCTCCACCTTAGTCCTATTATAACTGTTTCATGACAACGCAATAAGAATTATTCCACTTACGAGTGTTCAGAGTTGGCACAAGACTATCAAAAGTTAATCACCTCAAATTTTATCTACTTGTGTTTTTACTTCCCTATATGAATGTAGTAGGATTAAGTAAAAATGTCAGTATACAAGAATTATCAATGAGATTTGTGCTTTATTTCACTCTTTCCCATGTAAATGGGCTGATGAAGGAATTGCTCATCAAAGTGCAGCACACAGTCCATAGACTCTAAATTTAAATTTTGTATGAAAGGAGTGTTGCTCCACAATATGTATGTATATATAACTCCATGGCACGACAGCTCACGGGGCACCTTGGCCTACCGCCCGGCCGCTGCGTCCCCCATCTCGGTCCACTACAGACGTCATGGATGGGGTGCAGTATTGGAGGGTGAGACGTGGTCAGCGCCTCGAGTCCCCCCGGCCGGTTAATGCGGTCCTCATGACCTGGAGCCGCTACTTCTCCATCAAGTAGCTCCTCAATTGGCCCCCCAGGGACCTTACGAGGCTGAGTGCACTCCGGGTCAGGTCTCCCAGCGGGGGAAAAATCCCCACGCCGGTACTGAGGATCGAACGCAGGTCTCCCGCTTAGTAAGCAGCAACGCTACCACCGCGCTAAGGAGACGACCGTATATATGTGTGTGTGTGTGTGTGTGTGTATATATATATATAAAATCCTGGAAGATTATGAGTGCAATTGCAGCTCTGTGGGGATTTAATGTTCTAGCTATTGTCTTGGATTTACAATTGAGGTTTACCGTGTACTACAGCCATTTTGAAATTGGTACAGCCTGGGCAGGTCTTCCAATTATGTGTGGCCTTAAAGGGATACCTTCTGCCCTATTAAAAATAATGTACAGCATCCCCTTTTAGATCCTGTGAAAATATCCTCCCGGTCAAGTTAAGCATCAAACTGGTATTGAAGAAACCTTCTAACGTGAATGGATAAAGAATGTGATGCTTACAAGTACTTCTGGGAATACCGAGCTCAGGCTTAGGCGTTTCATCTGAGACTGGCATTCGGGAGGTGGTGGGATTGAGTCCCTCGGCCCACCTCTCTGATCCATGAGTTTTTCGGGTTTTTCCCGGGTAACTAGGCAAATTCTTGGGAGGTTTCTTCATTCCCTGAACTTCTTGTCCCTTCATTTCATCTCCATTTCAGTCAAACCGGAGGGTTGTAAGTATCAGCCATGACTGGGTGGCAGCGCCCTTTCATGCTGACGACTGCGCTCTGAACTATAGCTCTTGGCGGCGGGATGGTGTTGAAAGTCGTCTGTAGGCCCAAGGAGTTCGGTCAGACCTGGGGCACGGGCTCCTAGCGCGTTGAGATGGAGAACTGCTTATAATGTGTTAGGGACCATCCATGGTGACACTCCCCCTGTCATCCGCTTTCGGCCACTGGTAGAAATTACTCTCTTCTCTTCCTATGCTCCCGTGGTCTGCCATTGGTCATATACATACACACATGCGCGCGCGCGTTTCCGAAAACTGTTTCTTATGTTAAGTGTGGTTGATTTCAGAGATGGCATTACCAGAGGTCCACAAATTCCTAAACTTCTTTAATAAAAACTTAAATCACACCCTTTATGGCAAAGAAAGGGTCTAATTTAACGCTTTCAAATGCGTGGTAAAGGTTTTTTGGGTTAATTACGCTGAGCGTGAGAACACTCTGTTGGAGAACTATTATAAGTTATGCTGCAATATGTCACTTAAAAGTCCAATTCTCCTCCATTCATATTAGACATCTTCTCCACCAAGGTGGCGAAGTAACTACCATCGTATGTACCTACTAGGATATTTGCACACTACATCCTGCCATGCTTGTTGATTACTGCTGGACGCTTGTAAGAAATGCCCTACAGTAGCAATACAACTGGAAGGCATAATGGATACATTCACCTGAATAAAACTTGATTCAATGTTTGTGAGTAATTGAGTACTGCAATACCGTTTTTAATTATTGTGCTTTCCATCCCGGTTACTTATGGACGTATGTTGGATACTTCAAATTTTCGCACGTAGATGAGGTCCTAGCCGGCAATTTCCAGCTTTCCAGAAAACACGATTATTTCTATCAAATTAAAGCTGGTACCACTTAACACTTTCTTATGGATATTTTGATTTTATACTAATTCCTGAAGTTTTGCATATAATTCTCTATATATACAGGCTGTACCATTTAACTTGACACTGTAGAATATTTCCCAAACTAAGCGTTGTATAAAGACACATATTGAATAAAAGTTTCTTGTTATAAGGGGGAAGTAAATGCCATTTGTTGTGTTTTCATTGGAGAAGGTTTTGTTTAAACCATTTTCTTGTACGGGATTCTTTTACTGGTGTAGACAATTAAACATTAATGAAAGGCAGATGCACAGAATATCCACTTCACGGGTATTGGACAGTATTATTTCATAAACATCCTTCCTTAGTGTAATAAATGTTTCAAACCATGGCCTTCTACCTCGGTGCATTTTCTAACTCTATGAATAAGCGATTGCTGTGTCCGTAAAAGCATTCCTCTTCTAATACCCCAACCAACACGAAGGTGTGGATACAAAATGCTTGTGCTAGTATTGGAAGAGACATGTTTTTACAGACAGAAAGGCTGAAATGAGGAGGTGCTCCATCGTGCATGAATTACATATCTCGTCCTGTGGCTAATGGAGTATCTAGCAACAAGATAGGTAGGTCATTCGGATGTTGATAGTTTACTGGAACAATTACTTGCGGATTTACGTCAGCTCATATATGCTGACTGTTAAAATTCACAATCTTATCTCGGCGAAATGAGGCCTCATCTGTAAACAGCACACTTGCAGCAAAGTCAGGATTAGCACATTGGTGGTAAAACCATTCGGACAACGCTCATCGTGCGGGATAATCAGCTGGTGCTAATGCTTGCACGCGTTATAAATGGTACGGATTCAGTAGCTTCTCATGCAACACTCTTAAGGCAGTTATATGGCCAACGTTACGTGTTACAACTAACCGTCGAGTGCTGACACAAGGGTCAGTCCTCTTCAACGGTAAGAAGAATCGCCTCCTACAGTTGTGGTGTTCTCCTCGTTCTGGGTCTTCCCCAGTCACGAGTAGTGGGGCTTGAAGGTTCCATTTTCCCTCAGATAGTGATCCATTGATTGAAACGTTCTCCATCTGGATAACGTTGGTCTGGAAATATTTACTGGTGCAAACGCTGAACGTAACTTGCATTACCTTAAGCTAATCCGTGCATTAACTGAGCATACGCCAATTCCGCATTTGAGTACATGGTCCTGTAGCTGGAAAACACAGTAATCGCAAAACCGACACTACTGTATTACCCTCGTCTAATCCGTACATTAAATAAGAATCTGCCAAATCCAAATGTAAATGTTACTGCACCTGAATCTTCAGAACAGACACTGCTGTGCTGGACGCTACGACAAGCAATGACCGGCGCCTAACACGTGGACTACGTATTGTACTGTAGCACAATAACAACAACGGCGAAATGCATCGCCTCCCCCAATTTCAGCAGATGTAAAAGCGAAAGTTTACTGCTGTACACTTAAACAACTCATCTGTTGTGGTGTAATGGCTTAGGACAGCTACATTTTTACACATCTCACCGTGGAAGCAGACTTGTAGAAAACAAGCTCTGCCATGGAAATAAACAATTTCCGGACATATGTTCATATAATATTGTTTTCCCCCTCTATACGGAAGAAATGTTTTCTCAAAGTTTTGACATACGTTTCTGTCACACCAAGTGACAGTATAGGATATACTGAAAAATATGGCTAGGAGAGAATGTAATACATTATGTAGAGTAGAGAATTCACACCCAATACTAAAGTACTCGGGTATTTCTCAAAACTTGTAGCTAGCGAAAATTTCGATGATAGGTTCCTGTAATTTCTTCTTTTTTCCCTGAATTAGCACAAATTGATCTCTGTGGAAAATCAAACGTGAGCAAAATGCTTTTATTGCCCGGTATAAATGGCTGCTCTAAATCGGGGAGCACCTTATATTCGTATAGAAATTATAAAATGTTAGGTTATGAAAATTAATCAAATTTGGGTTCTAGAAACGGAACAATCACTGACACTACAAACTGACATTTTATGTAACTATTCAAGATACCGGTATGTTTCTACAACAATATCAGCTAAAACTTAATAAGAAAAATTAATCAACGCAAAACTATTATAGAACTGCAACAGGTACTACTATAATTTGTAATCAACAATTTTTCCTGATCGTCACCTAATTTGGCTCTGCAGTCTAGCTCAACTGCTATCAATAACATCACATTTAAGTCTCGTGTCTGCAAGTATGTCGGTTTCCAAATTCTTTGGCGTGTAAGTTAACTCTTCTTTTAAAATACGCAAGGAATTACATATGCTTAGCACCATACTTCTTTTAAATACAAGCAGCTTGGAGCTAAAAAAAAAAAAAAAAAAAAAAAAAAAGACAGGATCTCTTATGTACCTTCTTACCAGATTCTCGTTTCAATTAAACACGATTATTCTTGAAATTGTTGAGACTTGCCGGTATTTTCAACAATATACGCTTGACAAAGAGGTTTACTAACATTATAGGAATCAGAACACCTAACAATGGATGTGTAACGGTACACGATATGTCATATAAGTTTGATTGCAGGTTGCCTCTTTTATGGAGAAAGAATCTTCTTCTACTATATTATGACCAGAATTGGCGATGCCCTTTACATTCCAAAATATACGCCATTAAGTATTACTAATATTACCTATTATCAATAAATTTCCCAAAACTAGCACAAATATTATTTTTTGATTGTACTTTCAAATAAGATGGAGCAGTAGCTGGTCAGAGTACTTTTGGAAAACAGTAAACCTTTTTGGACGTTTCAATTACAGTGGATATGACAGCGCTTCCTGAAATTATGCATCAAGCTCCAAGTTCTTTGTATATTAGCGCAAGGGAAAAAAGTACGGCCATGTTCAAAGTGAAGATGTAGCGTCAACATAATGCAGCATAAGCCTAGGCGTGAAGTAAGACCATTCAGAACGGAACTGTAGGTGTTAGGTAAGAATTTCACACGGGTTTCTAGATAAGATCCGCATCCAGAAATCTTACAAGCGTACCACAATCCGCAAATTTCAAATTGGAGAAACATAAACAATGCCAATAAGAATACTCGTCCAGTCTTTATAAATATATTCCAAACAAGCAAAGAACAGAGCACCTTCTGGCATCAGCATTTAAAGTGGGTGTCAGGGACTACTGGAGAAGCAGCATGATTTCATGGTAGTTGGCATAAAATATCACTTCGTGAGTGTCTATTCTTCACAATCTGACTACACATGGACAAAGAGATGTAGAATGTTTCCTCCATGTACGCAAAGCAGGCATAAAGTTTGAATTTTGCAATGTGTGGCGTTACCGTCACAAAGGCGGCCCGGATTCACTCCCAGGGTACCACATGTGGGATTTGTGGTGGACAAATCGACGCAGGGGCGGATTTTTACTGACTTCTCTCCCGCCATGGCATCCAACTGGTGCTACATCTTCATTCCATGTATCATCAGTGTCATCGCCTGCGGGGCTTATGAAGTAAAAGCGGGCGTTAAACATTATTAAAAAAGAAATATAAGCGCGTTACATGACCTTATGTGAGCACTTACATGAACTGCATTTAAGGACAAAGACTTGCCGTATTCTGCATCTTCCTTTAATTCACATTATGAATTGGGCTTTAAAATAAAGTTCTGCTACAATTTCTGCTTGGGCATTTGAGTTCGTTGACATCAGCTGCAATCTGAGATAATTTAGGGCAAAGTGTGGCCAAATAGTGCTATAGGTATTACCAGGGAAAATGCGCTGTCTTTTCAGGGGGAATCCATTGAGAATGCAAGGCCAAAATATTAATCTTTCTATAGTATGTAGAAGGTGTAATCAATTTCATTCAAAGGGTGGTCGCCACTCGTCTCTCCCAGCCGGCTGCATATGGGATTTGTGGAAGACAAAGCGGAGCAGCGGCGGGTTTTTTCCGAGTTCTCCGGTTTCCCCCGGCACTACAATCCACCGGTGCTCCATCTTCATTTCATGTATCATCAGTGTCTTTGCCTGCGGTGCCAAATGTGGTAAAAGCGGGCGTTAGACACTATAGAAATAATTCAAAGGAGATTACACTAGAAATAAACCTGAGACAAATGTCAACAACACACACAAAAATGTGTAATGTACTTACATTTTCCCAGCATGATACCTACCTATGGAATATTAAACAAAAATGCATAATTATTCTTGCCTTATGTGCAAACAATTAACAGGTTAGCTTCCATCATAATCCGTTTCATACAGTAGTATTTAAGTTTTAATATTTCAGTACGATACTTCAAACTATATAACTTTTAATTTTAAATTGCTTAATTAACTACCATAATTCATTATGCAATTACATTAAACGCCTGAATAGAATTACTATTTGGAACAATGACCACGTTTTGCTCTTTCAGTTAGTTCCCTGCATATTTTTGGCGAAAATCTCCATCTAGAAGGCAATTTATCAGGTTGTTGTTATTAATATTATTATTATTATTATTATTATTATTATTATTATTATTATTATTATTATCAACATCTTCGTTATTGAAATTGATTAATGCATTATGAAAGCCATTACGCCCCGAATTGTAGATATTATCTACAGAGAGTTACAGAATGCTATCTGTAATTGTCAATAACGGGCAGAATTTGTGTATATAATTTGGGCATAGGTTTCATTTTTCAGCGCCATAAAGGAGCTCTCCTAATTGTCTCTAAAATGCGACTAATCGTGATCGTAATGTGCGCTGTAAACATGAGCAGTTGGAATAATTCTAAGCCAGAATTCATGTATTCTTTGTTTTCCTACTGATTTAATATCAGGAACGACTTGTTTTCCGAAATGTGATAAAAACCATGATGTTTAATGAAACCTCACTTTGCTGATTATAATGAGAATACCTCTTACAAACCAACAGTGCCTGATGTATTAATAAACTAATCAAGGTTTATAAACAATAAGTGTTTTACATTATGACTGATATTTTTAAAAATGTAAGAGCTTTTAAAAGTCACTATCTCAGGTTACAATCTTATCTAAGTAACCATCTTTAATTAAGTAAACTTATGAGCCTTAAAATGCAATGCTATGAAATGAATCAACAGAAATGTAGCTATGAGCCTGCGTTTAAAGCAAATCTCCTAAAACAGCCAACCACGAAAGTTATCTACGTGTTGAGAATTTGAATAACAAAAAATATTGTTATTTACTCAAATAGCAAATAATAAATGTCAGGTTAACGCCAACCAGGATTCAAAGGAATGAATTTAAATTTCATAAGAAGAAGTTTAGTTAACAAAAAGTGATGAAAAGGGCATGGGGAGTTTATACGATCTTACAAAACTAGCTTCAATCTGATTTAACCCGGTACACATGGGGTCCGGCAGAAACAAAGGTACTTTAAAGTGCATATAAGCTCGTATTCGGCTTGCCTTCCCCTTATGTAGGACTTACAAGGGTGCCTAGCAGTCAGAAGCCTGTTGGTACCAACCACAGAATGAAGAACCTGGAACGAGTGGTCTAACCACTCAGCCATGGCGCCGCGCGTACATAACAAATATTCATAATCAAAACTTTTTTATTCGACCTTTTTCAAAAATTCGCATATTGTATACTATTGTATCGTAATTTCCACTCACATCCATGGTAGTCCAGTGTTCTTTCAAATATACGACATGCTATTTTTAAAACAGGTAGAATAAAAACGTTTTGATTATGAATATCACTTTCATGTACATCCTGAGCAAAGCTTCAACATTGGAATCATTAAAATTTAGTTACCACATTTCTTTTGCAATAGATGGTTAAAGTTGACAAGAAGCCGGCTTTCGTATTATCACTGGAGCAAAACTATTACATTACAATTAACCCATTACAGAACTCGAGCACAGAATATGATGCACTTAAGACAATAGAACTAAAGCAGAATAAAATACTTCAATACTGAGAAAGACATACAAATATCTGCTGGAGCACAATTCACCAACACAACTTCAGCTTTGGGAGAGATGAGCACTAGCCAAGTGGAACGAAGTAAATCATGAAAACAGTACCAAGTTGAATCTGTGTTTCTTAAAATGGCTCAAGTTTATTTAAATGTGGAGAATTAAACTAAGTTTAAACTTACTTTTCTGAGCTTATTTACAATCTGTTTTCATAAATAACAGCCGGATATTAGTATGTTTTAATATTTTTATTATAGATATAATCCAACACTGGTTTATAAATACCATCAGTCTTCCTTATACTGAACAATTAAATAATGTAATAAGGGTAGCTTATTTTGTTAAAAACCAGCTGTTGAACGCTACTTATTTTCAAGAAGGAAAACCCACTCGAGTGGTGGAGGTGGTTTAGGCAGGAACGGTTACAATCACGCAAGGATGTGCTCCTCCCAGACTTGCTTTTTATTCAAGGTGTTATATAGTCGTTGTTACTGGCAAATGTAGGAGAAATAGCCCCCCCCCCCAAAAAGGCCTTAGCTTTTCTTCCCAAATATTCTTGGAAAACTATTATTTCCTTTTATGTTGATGTGTGTTCAGCAATCTGTGGAGCCGTATGTAGCAACGGGCCCAAGGCTAAAGATAATCGGGTAGCTGTTATACTCTGCAAAGATAATCGACATTCATAAGGCTTTATGTAATTTTGTTGTATACATCTACGCCTCTTAAGTCAACATGATTATAAACATTTTATTTCAGCAATAGCATTGCAGAGTTTGTACTCAAACTTCCTATACGCGTGAACAATACTTACACCCTACCTGGGTAGTGTGGTGGCAGCGTGTCTGCCTCACATTCAAGGTCGTGAATCTCGCTTACGGTGAGTTACCCGGATAAGGTTTTTTTCGGGGTTTTCCCTTATCCTGAGAAGAGGAATGTCGAGAAGATGTAAGCTCCATGGACCTCGAGATCGTTTGAGCATCGTTTCACCAATTTCATTCATCGTCCGATATGACCAACTAGATTAAAGGACGTTAAGCTACATAAAAATATATATAAATATTTACGGAATAGCTTTATCACAGAGAAAATGAAATTGGTAACGAAAATGTTCAAATGCGCATAGTGGGTTAGAATATGAGGGCTTTCAAGGTTTCTCTTCTTTGGGAGGACGGTGGTAATGGTTATCGTTGAGACAAGGTGGTGTTGATGATAGTATTTGCGGTATGGGTGCCAGAAGTTAGCTATGGTGATAGTGATGATACTGGTGGTTGTGTTGATAGTTACCCTGTCAGAAAGGACACAGTGATGGTTGTAATGGTAAAGGTATTAGAGAGGAGTTGGTGACAACGAGGCGGTGATTGTGAAGGTGAACCGGCGAGGCGCTGCTCGTATTGACAGTGGTGATGGTGGTGGTGGAGATGGTGGTGGTGGTATTATTGATTTCTCTGGTGACTGTAATGGCGGTTACGTGTTGGCGGTGGTGATGGAACCAACTTCATCAGTAGCGAGGCGGTGGTAGTAATGATGGTTGTGGCGTTGGTAATTAAGGCAGTGAGATGGTGATAATGGTAAAGGTGGTATACTATCAACACGGTGGTGTGTTTTTTTGGTAGTGTTTTACGCCCATTTTTACTACTTGTGGCACCTCCGGCGATGACACTGGTGATACATGGAATGAAGATGGAGCACCGGTGGAATGCGATGGCGGGGGAAACTGGAGAACCCGAAGAAAATGCGCCCCTGCGCCGCTTTGCCCACCACAAATCTCACATGCGGTCGCTTGGGCGTTGTTTTTTGCGGTTTTGTCAGATGTGAGGTGATTTTGATGGCTATGGTGGCGTTCATGATTGGACTATCGGACGAGACAACGCTAGTGGTTTTTCAGCACGATACATTCCTGTAAAGATTTCTGCGATTACTAAAATTAAAGCAACATTTACATGCTGCGATTCTGTAAAGTGTATATCCAAGTAGTCCGTCCTTTTTCAAGTACTCACCGAAGAATAATTATGTGTTATATCTGGTGGTTTAGTTGAGTGCATCTTCCTACCGGAACACCTTATAATAGCTAAGTACACTAAAGTTGAATACAGAATTCAGTATTCCATCACTCCATTGCTCAAGTGCTGCGTTTGCAATCAGGTGTATCCTGACAATTTAAGGAATGCAATATGTAAAAGAAAAGGCTGGCAGTTGTCAAAATGTATAAATATGGATAACATTTTTTTAGGACGCTCTTTAAGCCTTGTGAGTTTTAGCGTCACATTCTGCATTGGGCGTGAAAGACCGTCTAGTTTTGCTAAGGTCTCTTTATGAAGTTTGAGACTGTTGCCGTAAATCTACAACACGGGACCAACAGTTTTACTTCCCTTCCGAAGGAAGCCGTGTTAAGGATTTTTACGCCCGATGCACAGGGTTTAAACCCGCGACATTGGAAAACAAGGCTAGTATGGTACCCTTATACCACGGAGGACGACATAATTATTGATGCTGGTGTTATTAAACACCAATAAACTTTCTACCTTGGTTCTATGTAGCCAAACGACTCTGAAGCATATCATAATAGTGATTTATACAGTTGCCTCTTATACAGTCTATCTTCCTGTAAAATTGTAGCAAAACTACAGTTTTGTCAACATTAAAACAACAAACCATTGAATATGGGCCTTTGGAATCTTGTAATATTAAATTTCTTGCACAGGAGCGAAAAACAGGATTAATGCTTACATACTCACCAAATACTTCTTGAACAACATGAAGCTAGAAACAGTCATTTTGGATTATGATTTTTTAGTATTGTTCCCAGAATCTTCATTTGTCGACATGTTCTCATTTACAAATTGTTCCACTCATGTACTTTTCGGTATAGTTGACATTTGATGTACATTCTTGTAAACGTTAAAAACTGATGAGATAAACTTTTGTTAACTTACTTTGTTGTGACGTTATTATACACTAATAGCAACCTTTATGAATATTAAGTAAACTATTGAACTCACTTAAGTTTTCCCAAACTAGTAGCATGATTTAAATTCTCATTTAGCGTTTACTAACATAGATTTAAGGAGTATAATTGCAGTTTTCAATTGTGTGGTGAAATTTTTCTAAACAGCAAAATAAATAAATAAAGAAGTGATATCTATGGAGTAATGCTTTGGTCTAAGAATTACAGGTTAAACTGTGATTGCTTAATTAATACGTCAAATGAATTGACCTCAAATAATGTCTCTTTTAAATTTCACAGATGAGTATCCTTAATGGAAATAAGGTTTGGGTTTGGAATGAAATTACATTTTCTTTGATAGTGATTGATACCCGCTTTTACTACATATGGCACTGCATGCGATGGCTCTGATGATACGTGGAATGAAAATGGAGCACCGGTGGAACGCGATTACGGGGGAAACCGGAGAACACAGAGAAAATCCAACCTGCGCCAATTTGTCCACCACAAATCCCACTTGCGGCCGCTTGGGATCTAACCGCCCACGTGAGAGGCAAGTGGTCTAACCACTCGGTTATTTTAAGTTAAAACCCGTCAGTTCCCCACTTGTTTATTTTAACTGGAAATATCCCCGTGGAATTCTGCAACACTTTTAACGCATGTCTGTACACGTCAAATACTGGATACTTGGACCACTTTCTGTACAAACCCACAGAACGACTAGTTTTTCACTTCTGGATTTGAAGCATATACATGTGGATTAAGGTGTCATAGTGCAATGGACGGTTAGTTTCTTTGTATGGGTTCTGGAGATCCGTTATCCTTAAAAGTATGTACGGAGGTTTTGAGTAAAGCAATACAATAATAATTTTAAATCCGCATTACGTAATAAGTCGGATGGAATTAGCTAACCTGTACACCATGTATATTGGAACCGAGCGAAATGGCATCACAGTAACATGCTTAGCTCGCAAACGGAAGGTACGGGGTTCGATTCTGTCGATCACTTATTCTGAACTGATCTTATGGTTTTCGCTGGTCTGTGAGCAATTCTGAGCTGGTTTCTCATCTATCACGTGTTTTTGCCTTCATTTCCCATTCATTCCTTTTTTTCCACATCTTTGAGGTGTGCTCTAAGGTTTTGTAACATGGGGTGACACCAACAGATGGCGTGGATCCTTACTCTAAGAAGGGGTATTCCCCGTAGACACTAGAGGGCTGTGTTTGGATGGTTCGTCATCGCCCTCTCTATGTAACTCTTTTGGTGGTCTTAGAGACAGGAGGTTTTAGGGACCTCCACGTAACTTTAACCTGTCTACCTGCTTCCTGTAACCTCCTGTGAATAATTTATTTCATCTCTTCCTCCTAGGGATAATAGCCTAAATAGATCTCACAGAGGTTGCAGTCCGGCAGATGTTCTCCTCCGTTATATACCTTATATCCTGTGTACATTGTAGTAAACTAGACCATTCAAAGGAAAATACCTATGCATAATAACGCTGTAATGCAGAATATAGGGATGTAGACAAGTAACGGAGGTGAACTCCTCGCGCACTGCGGTCCTGAAAGGCCTATTCCCCCGGGCGGAAGGGATAAGGTGGCACTTAGGAATCGGAGAGACAATGGCGAGACCCACTGAAGTCCCCGACTATTACAGTTTGGACGCACCGGTAGACCCACAGTGTCGAGAGAGGGCAACGAAGCGATTCTTACGGCCGCAAACTGAAGCTCCAAGCGCGGCCGGTGAATGACCGTTTACTGAGTACATGTATCAACGTCATCTGCCCGCAAGCCATAGAACCATCAGCAGCTCGAACTGAAAGATGAGGAGAAGATGAAATAATGAGAGAAAAAAAGGATGGGATCCGTAATAGTTGAAAAGCACCTCAGCATGCGCCTTGGCGGCCCGGAGAACACAGAAAAAATCCAGGGCCATCGGGGATCGAACCTAGGACGTCCCAAATGCCAGTTACAGACAAAACGCCTGAGGTACCTGGCACGGTTATCATTGTAATGAAACAGATGAGTATACGTCCTCACCGCTCATAAAGCTTTATATACCTATAGTGTTTTCGAGGTAACTAAGGGATTTTAATAAATTTCAAGTGCAACTGCCTCCTTGTTCAGCCCCGGGTATATTTCTGCTCAGCACTTCATTTAGGCACATAACAACTGAATACAACTTGTCGTCTAGTGAATGAGGAAGTGAATATACTACTGCTTGTAACTCCACCCAGGGTTGCCAACGACAGCGGTATTCCACCACATCAGGAGGTTTTTAAATCTTCCAGGCAGAAAATTTTCTTCGTCAGGGGTAGGCAAGAAATCTGAACTTTTGAAATTGATTATAAGATTTTTAGATGAAAGTTCAGAAATATTTTAATAAATTTCAAGTGCAACTGCCTCCTTGTTCAGCCTCGGGTATATTTCTGCTCAGCACTTCATTTAGGAACATAACAACTGAATCCAACTTGTCGTCTAGTGAATGAGGAAGTGAATATACTACTGCTTGTAACTCCACCCAGGGTTACCAACGACAGCGGTATTCCACCACATCAGGAGGTTTTTAAATCTTCCAGGCAGAAAATTTTCTTCGTCAGGGGTAGGCAAGAAATCTGAACTTTTGAAATTGATTTTAAGATTTTTAGATGAAAGTTCAGAAATATTTTACCAGTACTGTTTGAAACATTTAATGAAAAGTTACCCACATTTCTGGGCACGGATTTCCTGTAAGTAGTCAAAGATTGTGCTGCTTCTAAACTCAAATATGCAAACATGGGTTGGTGAGGTAGATATATATTACATGTGACTGTCCGCATTAAGCGTAATTGTGGTATGTAAAAATTGCATAGCAAAAACCGGAATTTGGATTTCTTCCTGTTGAGTAACTTACTCCCACGGTTATTTTTCAGCTTACATAACTAACAAGCTCAGCAAACGTAAACGCGCAGCGTGGTGATTCGGGGGCTAAAACACCCCAGTGACCGTTAGAAAAAGTAATATGATATAATTTTAGAGGTTTTAATAAACTGGCTGACATCTAAAGTTTCGAATAGCAGAGGTGCAGACTAGATTAGTATTAATAAACTACTTTAAAACATATCCACCACAACCACCCCCTCCACCAGTCAGACACATGCCCTACTGCGATACTGTAAATATTTTTGTGATGGTGTTTTACTGGATAAAGTTTTGTAACACATGATTTTATGATATTTAAATGTGAAGCAATTTGAGAAACTGTGTTGCAATGCATCCTAACGTAGACCTTATTAGAGGTGATTTACGTGGCTTTCTCTTGTAAAGCACGAGAAAATCACAAAAAGATTCCACCCTTAGTCAGAATTCTGAGTATCTGGTGAGTCTGCTGACGGCATCGAGTGCAATGCAACCTACTTTTGAATATTAATTCCCTGTAATAATAAATAATCGGGCGGAGATAGGAATTTATCCCCTTAGTTTTAAGTGCTAGTATATGAGTAAGAAGTAATATTAGGCACAAAATGACGCTTGTTTTTGCAGTATGTGCTTTAAGCGTTATTTTATACGACATAGGGGAGACCGTAATATAAGCTTCCAAGATATCACAGAAATTTCAGAAGTAATACGTCACAAGTATTCCTCAGGCTGTGCAAAATAGCGATGTCCGTTTATATTATGTGCTGTGCTTTACAACATACAAAACACTTATTAGGGTATTTCAGACACTACCATAAATTTACTGAACACTGTTCTGTCAGTCTTCGTACAAAGTCTTCAGATACATATACGTTCAACTGTCTTTGATAGTGATTGTGTTTGTATTTGCAATAGCAGTATGGTATAGATGATGAAGAGAAGTGGCAACTCCGCAGTTAGTTCGGTTGCTGACGGTCATTACAAACACCATATTTTATGTGCTGATGCCACTGAGGAACAGAGGGTAGCTGCAGTTGCCAGCCGGACTGGCCTTACTATGGGATGTCTCCCCCCCCACACACACACACCGACACACACACACACACACAAACACCAAGAGATTTACGACACTTTTACGAGCAGCCTAGCCACGGCCTCTGGGAAAGGAAAATGAGTCCCCTCTAACCTTATTTATGGTTTACCCTCGACTCTGCGCGCCGCCTACGGTATGTAAATCATCCAGCCGATAGAATACCCCGTCCTCTCTGTCTATCCTTTCCTGCCGTGCTTAATCCTTCCCTCTCCACACGAATTCATATCCCGTGATAAACTGGTTTACCTTCCCAACACCTCTGTGTGGATTAATCCGAGTGTTAAAACGATGTGACACGGCGAGTCCCTAAACTTTAAACAGGTCTGCTAAGACTTGCCTAAGAGCTGAGTTAAACAATTGCAGGAATGTGCCACTGTCTTTTCTCTTGTTCTTGAATTAGTCATTCATCTTCAGACCAAAATGTATTATTTAACCAGAATATTAATTTTATGTCAGCAAAGAAAACTTTTTTTATACTTACATATATGTATGCTTTCTGTATATACGATTTTTTGGATGGGTATAAAATAACTTTAGCTATACTATAATAGCAGTTTCAATCGTGTTACTTCCCTTCTGAAGGAAGCCATGCTAAGGATTTTTACGCCCGAAAAAATCCATCGTCCTCCGCCGGGTTTGAACCCGCGACCTTGAGTATATGAAGTTAGCATGGTAACCATTACACCACGGAGGGCGACTCGGATGTTGAAATGTATACCTGGGTGGGCATGTTGGTTAACAGTTTCAAATAGGTTATTTCACTTGCGAAAAAATATGTCAGTCTCATTGTGACGTTCCTTTTTCCCTTAGTGTAATTATTTTTCAATGCAAAGAGCTAATTCCCATCGGAAATGCAGAAATAACCCGGACAATCTTGTGGTATATTTGGGGACGATTTTCTCCCAAAAGTCACAGGAGAAAAAATTATAACATTACTAAGCGTGCATATTCTTTATATTTTGGGTGTCAAATTGGTAACCAGGAAAAACAATGGTCACTTCATTAATGTTGTATCACTTGTATAACAAACTTCGATTATGGTTACATGGCAAACTCAAAGCATTGCCATTTGTTGTGCCTATGGTGTGGTGCAACCCACAAAGCATACTAATGATTGTTACTTCGACATGACAAATATATCTGGACATTAAAAAAAGTAAACATGTTATTCAGTAACCACATATTCCTTTTATCATGCCTCTTATTCCACAAATCGAGGAATTAACTATTCCTGCATCCCCTCAGACATTGAGTTGTAACAGAAATGGTGAAGGGAATAGTGTTTCCCACGCTGAGTTGTACCAGGAGCCAGAGGATCTTGACTTTCAACCAGAAAATTCTGGAAGTCAAAGATATCTGGAAGAGTAAGTAGACTTGAATGATTTGGCATGCAACTTAAATTTATCAAACGAAGTCTCTGAACTTCCAGGTTCCAGGCTACAACAATGGAAATTACTTGTACCTGGTACAAAAATTCCAGAGTTTCGAAACAGACATCAGAAATATGGAAAATATTTTTCTAAGGAAGAGGAATATGTTTTTCTGTATAGACATCAATGGTTTAATGAGTGAGCTAGGAGTCCAGCATAATCCAGATGACTGGCGATTGTTTATATATTCATCAAAGTTCAGCTTAAAGGCTGTATTACTTCACAATGGTAACGAGTTTCCATCTGTTCCAGTTCTCCATTCTGTAGGTCTTAAAGAAATTTATGAAAGTTTTGCCAATACTGTACATGTTTTAAAATATGAGTTCATTGTTGGAAAATATGTGGTGACCTTAAAGTAATTGGTTTGCTGATTGGATTACAGGGGGGATTCACAAAATATTGTTGTTTTTTGTGTTTGTTGGACAGCCGTGATACGTAAAAAACATTATGTGGTACAACAGTGGGGCAAGTGGCAGGAATATGTTTTAGGGGAGAGTAATGTAAAACAAAAACCAATGTTTCAGCCTGATAAGCTTCTTCTCCTTCCCATACATATAAATCTTGGGCTGATGAAGAATTTTGTTAAGGCACTCAACAAGGACGGTAGTAGATTTGCACATTTGCAAGGCAAGTTTCCAGAATTAACTTGCGCAATATTGAAAGAGAGAGTTTTTGTTGGACCTCAAATCCGAAAACTCTTGGAGGACAAAATGTTGGAGAAAACGTTACAAGCGGTGGAATTAACAATTTGGCAATAATGTATAAGGGTTGTGCGTGATTTTCTTGGAGCCACAAAGTAAAAACAATTACAAAACTTTGTTCTCAAATTTGTTGATATATTACAAAGATATGAGTTATAGAGTGTCTTTGAAAATCTATTTTGTTCATTCACATCTAAACTTTTTTTCTGGAAAATCTGGTTAATTGCTATTGTTTTAATTGTTTTTGCACAAAACGTGTGTAGGACCGGAGTTGAATAGTTAGAGTCAGACTGAAAAATTCAATGCCATAGCCGAGGTTTGAACAACGGATCTCCCAATCTCTAGCCGGTTGTTCTGCCATGAGCTCTCATGGCAATATGCCGGCATAGCATTAAATTTCTCAACTGACTCGCATGTTTCCCGGTAAACCACAAGGTGATCTCAAATTATTTTGAAATGACAACCCCTATGGCGACCTACAATGCTATGGCATTGAATTTTTCAGTCTGATTCTACCTATCCAACTCCTGTCCTACACACGGCTTGTGTGAAAAACAATTAAAACAAATACCAAATGACCATAATAGTTGGCTATACTATGAATCCTGGGACTTAAAGAACTTTCAGCATTGTAAGTCGCCATAGGGGTTGTCATCTCAAAATAATTTGAGATCACTTTGTGGTTTACCGGGAAACATTGCGAGTCAGTTTAGATATCCAATACTATGCTGGCATGTTGACATTGTAGCTCAGTGGCAGAGCAACCGGCTAGAGATAGGGAGATCCGTGGTTCAAATTCCGGCTATGGTATTGAATTTTTAAGTCTGACTCTACCTATTTAATTTGGTTAGTGTTAGCGATGAACAAGGCAAACGGTTTCATCAAGACATTTGCATCATGGAGAACAGGTACCAGGGCCATAAGGAACCAGTAAAGATGGAGGATTATTGTTGGTTTCTTGTGAGGGAAAGCAGACAGAAGTACAAGAAGCAATCACATGCAACCAAGCACTTTTAAGTAGAGTTACAGGTATGTCTCTGAAATATATAGTACAAATATGTATATAAAACAGCAGTTTGAATTAATCTTAATTCAGCATGATATATAGTACTATACCATATATCGTTGTATCACAATAATAAATGTAACATAATATCTGATCTGAAAACTCCTAAGTGAAAATTAAATGCCCTCATATCTTTTTAACCTGACGTGATAAGAGATTTCTGTCGCAATTTTCAAAATCAGCACATTTTTTCCTTAAGAAACACCTACTTTTATTGCAGAGGTATCTAAAAAGTTTTTGGTTTTTCTTCATACTGTCTCTGCGTTGCTTGTCAGCTGCTTTTTTCCACAGAATTCTTCCCCAACCCATTAATGAGTAGAAGTAAGTACAATAGACCGTGTCTCGATACATTTATTTGTTAGGTGAAATAATTATATTATCTCTTTGCAGATTGAGCAGACTTCAGGTTGGGTAAGATGATACAATGAGCACGGAGTTTATACGTGAGTTTGATAAACCTCAGAACAAAAGTTGTACCGAGTGTAGAGACAGACTGAACGGTCTGCACAGCTACCAGGGACCCGAATTGTCACCGGCCCACCGTGTGAATCGGCTATAAAATGCTGGCAATCATATTCGTGATAGTCACCAAACAAAGATCTATAAAGTACGTGAAGTATTAATTTAGTTTCATAGGTGCTGAAAAGGAAAGTCTTGATTGCGAAAACATTAATTATAGCTCTGTTTTTCCAACATTTCTTCAGGCACACGTGCTGTTCTTAAACTCTTTTTGTTTAAAAAGGGCTTTAAGCTTTACTGCACGAGATTATGGTTAGCTGTCCTGCTAAAGACCTCTGGAAACTTACAATAGAATTTTAATCGAAACTTATGGGTGGAAATGTATTTCTTAACACGCGTCACAGAGGAAATATGCCTCCAAAATTTGCACTCAAGTATAATCACCAACACTTTAATATACACAAACATTTAAAGGAACTGTAATCAAGAGGGAATAACTTTTAAGTAGGTGTGAAATGTTGACATAAATTGAATGCAAGGAATAAACATTAATGTGAGGTGGTATACTGATACACTGCTGATAAATAGTCACCCACCACAACAAATAGAAGCAATGTTTATTAATTACAATTCCAGGTTGTTGTAGCCAAGATCAGATATTAATGAGTTGTAAGATCTGGATATATTTAATAATATATCCATTTTAAAGATTATTGTTAGTTTATGATTAAATATGAACGTTTATCTAACGCTAAAGCTGTTTCTGCAAGAGAAATCATTTGAAAGTTTTTCGAATAATAAAGACAAAACGGTAGTCGAATATATCGTAACATAGAAAATACCTCAAGCTAAAAGGATAGCAAAGTATGGCTGCCTGTTGCTGTCTTGTTTAGTAATTAGAAACCTGGCGTGGGTTAAACACCTCACCTAAAGGGGATGTGAGGTATTTAGTGATCGGCCACAGAACAAGGATGTCATGTAACACGCCAAAGTTGAACCCTAAAACAAATAACAAGGAAACAGGAAATGTAAGGACAGCAAAATTCGGGGAAGGTAATCAACCTGCCCAGCATTCACCTGGCGACCCAGAGAAGCCCCAGAAAACACCAGAGAGAGTAAGCCGCCATGAGAATCGACTTCCCACATGCCAAAGGCGAGTCGCACACGCTACCGCGGCGCCACCTCGCTCGCTGCTTGTTTGTGATGCATAGATGTTTGTAAAAGGTACATGGGTTAAGTTTGTGTCATTGAGTTTGCGCCAGCTTTTGGTTGAAGCACTAAAGTTTATCAACAAACTTACAGATTTCTTCATCCCGCGGAAGGAAAATTGCAATACAACCGTGGTGTCGCCCATTTCCTGAACGCCGAGCTCGGATAGCGGTCCCTCCCACAATTCTGTCCCGGCCATTGACCGAAATTGGGGTTGAATACTCGTCATCACTATCAGGTTTCTTCTTCATCCAGAATGGCAGTACTATCAGCAATAGTGGACATTGTTCTCCATTAACTTTTACCTATATCTTTACTATTAAGGAGCTTGTTTGGGGAGACCTACAGTTATGCTGTTTTATTCTCATTACACACTTTCATATTTAACCTGACATAATCTTACGAAAGGTCGCAGCTCACAGTACTGTTTTATTAGATCATGTAATAGCTTATGTTTAATCCAGCATGCTATACAATGTCAATAGTTATATAACACCAAGAATATATTTTCATTTCTTCTAGTGTATCTTCAGGTATTCCGGTTACCCTGTATACGTGAGCAAAGGCTGAATGTTTTCTTCGTAAAACCAAATTGATAATTTAACATTGTGTTCTCTTCTTTCACAATTGGTTTGAAACGGTTATACAGCAATTTTGAAACCATTTTACGCCTTTGGTAGCAGCTGTACAGATCCATATGAAATGTTAGTGATGAGTAATTTTTAAGTAATTAAGTTATTTTATGATGTGTAAAATCTTCACTAGTGATTTTATAGCTTACTTTAGGCACCTGTCGACTACTGAGGTAGTCTTTTTTCAATACATTAAGTTATTGTTAATTCTATCCTTCAACGCTTTTAGCTTTAGTCGGTTAATGTTTATGGAGATTTATTACAATCTCTGCATAATCTACTTGTATAAGGAGTGGTTTAAAGGTTGCCTCTAAATGCTCTGCAAATGTATCAGCTGTTTATGTGCCATTTTTGTCCATTCATTATCATCTCTTTAAATAGATGCTGCTTGTATTACTGGTCTTCTAAGACACACAGTAACCTGAATACCGAGTGCACTTTACTGCACCAACCCTTGAGAGTAATTGCTTGTAAGCTCACTTTTGCTATTCTTTTAATCCCTCTTTTGAGTTTGTTGCTTAATCGGTTTTCTGAAGGAGTTTCACTGCGTTGGATTTTTCCTCTTTTTTGTTGTTTTTGTATTTGTTAGTCTTTTTGTAGCTTAAGAAGCTTGAGTTACTTCAATTGCTATGGAAGACGCGATCATCTAAGACGTGTTACTTCACTTGCTATGGAAGACGCGAACAGCTAAGACGTTTATTTGATTCCGCGGTGGAAACAAGCGGGCTATGTATGGCCGCGATAGAAACACTGCTTATTAATACAGCATAATACGGTCGCAAGTAATGAATGGTGGGCGTGGTCGCGTAAAGATTAGCTGAAAGGGGGGAGAACTTAGGAGAAATGTGTTTGTGTGTGTGTTCGACGGCAGAAAATATTCAATAAAATAAACAAAACAAGTTGAATAGTAATCGTGAACTCAAGGAAACCACTTGTGTCTTACTGCCATCCCTGAGAAAGATTCCATGCTGACAATCCTGACCTAGGACACCCATATCTCCACACCACTCCATAATATCCTAATTCATCACGTTGGATTTAAACCCGGCACCCCCTAAACAGTAACGGAAGCACTGCAGGGCCTTCTCTGTGTTTCAGTGACGCTTCATTAACTATTATTATTATTTTATTATTATTATTATTATTATTATTATTATTAATAATGAGGCTTGCATATGTAACATATGTCAAAGTACTCTTTTTTTTCTTTCTCTCCTAATTCCACAGGAGAAGTTCCAATTGACATATTTTTAAAGGGGCCCAGTAGCGTTCAATGTTGCAATTATAAGACCTTAATGTATTTTTTTCTTTTTTACTTTACTCTCAGTCATATTCTGTTGATGATTCTCAATGCAGATAATGTTAATTATCATTGTTTAAATCTGGTTTAGTTCATAAAAATGTTAGGATTACAGCTTGTTTTTGATCTAGGTTTCATTTGTATAGTTTATGTAAGTTATTTACAATAGTACTACTGCACAATAAATAGCACGCGACCATCCTAACTTTTCACAAATTTCGGAATTATTGGATAATTTTCCTTCGGGACATGTAATGTTTATGAATTGTGTATAAACAATGCTATTAGATTCTTAGTTGAACTGTTTTGTTTACTTTACTTAACTTATACATGTTATTGTTAATTGCATTATTATTTGTGACCTTCTTATGTGTACATACGTTCTGGACCATTTAACTCGAGACTAGAATATCTTCAAAACTAAGCGTTGTAGACAGAAACTTCCTGAATATAAGTTCCTTGATATAATGGGGGAAAGTAAATATCATTTGTTGCTTTTTATTTAATTGAAGAAGGTTTGGATGGTAATTTGAGGGCCAAGATGCGTTTTTTAAAATGGGAACCTACATTTTTTTATTTTCTATTTTTAACTATTTTTTAACCATTTTCTTGTACAGGGTTCTTTTACTGGTGTAGACAATTAAACATTGGTGAAAGGCAGATCCACAGAGTATCACCACTTCACGGGTATTGTACAGTATTATTTCATAAGCATAGTTCCTTAGTGTAATAAATTTTCAAAATGATGCTGTTCTACCTCAATGTAGTTTCCAACTCTGTGAATAAGCTATTGTTGTGTCCGTAAAAATGGACTTTAGCCAACATGATGGCACCCATACGAAATGCTTGTGCCAGTATTGAAAGAGACATGCTTTAAATCCGTCACACTGCATCTTAACTCTATGAGATTTGGCAACACGTCGCTAACATGTTTTTGCTTGTGCACGTTTTAATGAGCATATGTGCATGCATAAAGGTATTTCTAATTACCTTACGGGGCCAAATACTTAGGATGAAGAATACTTAGCGCGTGAGGCGTTTCCCACACTGTGTTCCTACTTATGATCACAGTAATATTACGTCAATACCACCAGGTGGCAGCACGCAATGGCACAAGTAGAGAACTTCTCCCGATTTCTCCATGCCATCCATAATCTCATTTACACTTTAATTTAGATATCACTTACATCTTGCTATAACACGGTGCACTTAATTATGGACACAACAAACGTTAAGCAATTCTTTCATCAGACAAGTACACAATTATTATTATGATTATTATTATTATTATTATTATTATTATTATTATTAGTAGTAGTAGTAGTAGTAGTAGTAGTAGTAGTAGTAGAAGTATTAATATTATTATTATCATTATCATTATTGGGGTTCGTGGTGGTAATGGTGGTGGTGCTAATGGTTGTGCTGGAAATGGTGATAGAGATGGTAATGATGGTGGTGGTAATAGTTGTGATGGTAATGGTGGTGGTAAAGGTGGCGGTAATGGTTGTGATGGTAAATATGGTGATAGTGATGGTAGTGATGGTAATGGTGATAGTGGTGGTAGTGATGGTAATGGTTGTGATGGTAATGGTGGTAGTGATGGTAATGGTGGTGGTGATGGTAATGGTGGTAGTGATGGTAATGGTGGTGCTAATGGTGGTGGTAGTGATGGTAATGGTGGTAGTGATGGCAATGGTGGTGGTAATGGTAATGGTGGTGCTGGTGGTAGTGGTAGTAATGGTGGTGGTAGGATGGCAATGGTGGTGCTGGTTGTAGCGATAATTGAGGTGGTAGTGAGGGTAGGGTGGTGGTAGGATAGTAATGGTGGTAGTGATGTTAATGGTGGTGGTAGTGGTGATAATGGTGGTAGTAATGGTAATGGTGGTGGTAGTGATGGTAATGGTGGTAGTAGTAGTGCTAATGGTGGTGGTAGTGATGGTAATGATGATGGTAGTGATGGTAATGGTGGTGGTAGTGATGGTAATGGTGGTGGTAGTAATGGTAATGCTGGTGGTAGTGATGGTAATGGTGGTGGTAGTAATGGTAATGGTGGTGGTAGTAATGCTAATGGTGGTGGTAGTGATGGTAATGGTGGTGGTAGTGATGGTAATGGTGGTAGTAATGGTAATGGTGGTGGTAGTGATGGTAATGGTGGTGGTAGTAATGGTAATGGTGGTGGTAGTTGTAGTGGTGGTGGTAGTAGTGATGGTAATGGTAGTGGTAGTTGTAGTGGTTGTGGTAGGAGTGATGGTAATGGTGGTGGTAGTGATGGTAATGGTGGTGGTACTTGTAGTGGTGGTGGTAGTAGTGATGGTAATGGTGGTGGTAGTGATGGTAGTTGTAGTGGTGGTGGTAGTGACGGTAATGGTGGTGGTAGTTGTAGTGGTGGTGGTAGTGATGGTAATTGTGGTGGTAGTTGTAGTGGTGGTGGTGGTAGTAGTGATGGTAATGGTGGTGGTAGTGATGGTAATGGTGGTAGTAGTGATGGTAATGGTGGTAGTAGTGATGGTAATGGTGGTAGTAGTGATGGTAATGGTGGTAGTAGTGATGGTAATGGTGGTGGTAGTTGCAGTGGTGGTGGTAGGATGGCAATGGTGGTGCTGGTGGTAGTGATAATGGAGGTGGTAGTGATGGTAAGGGTGGTGGTAGGATAGTAATGGTGGGGCTGGTGGTAGTGGTGGTAATGGTGGTGGCAGCGGTGGTAATGGTGGTAGTGGTTGTGTTAGTGGTTGTAGTGATTGTAATGGTGGTAGTAATGGTAATGGTGGTAGTGGTAGTAGTGGGAATGGTGTTAGTGATGGCAATGGTGATTATGCTGGTAATGGTGCTGATAGAGATGGTAATTGTGGTGGTAGTAATGGTGGTAGTGGTAGTAGTGGTAATGGTGGTGTTAGTTATAGTAATGGTGGTAATGGTAGTAATGGTGGTAATGGTGGTAATGGTGCTGGTGGTTGTAATGTAAATGGTGGAGGTGGTAATGGTGGTTGTAGTGGCAATGGTGGTGGTAGTAATTGTGTTAGTTATGGTAATGGTGGTGGTGGTAATAGTGATACTGGTGGTAATGGCGCTGGTAGTGATGGTAATCGTGGTGGTGGTAATGGTGGTAGTGATGGTAATGGTGGTGGTAAATGTGTTGGTAGTGATAGTAATGGTGCTGATGTTAATGGTGGTGGTGGGATGGTGATGGTAGCGGTTGTGGTGGTGATGATGTTAATGGTGGTAATGGTGGTGGTGGTGATGTTAAAAGTGGTGAGATGGTGATGTTAGTGGTGGTGGTAGGATGGTGATGGTAGTGGTTGTGGTGGTGGTGATGATGATGATGTTAAAAGTGGTGGGATGGTGATGTTAATGGTGGTGGTGGGATGGTGATGGTAGTGGTTGTGGTGGTGATGATGTTAAAAGTAGTGGGATGGTGATGTAAGTGGTGGTGGTGATGACGTTAATAGTGGCGGTGGGGTGGTGATGTTAATGGTGGTGGTGGTGATGTTAATGGTGGTGGTGGGATGGTGATGTTAATGGTGGTGGTGGTGATGTTAATGGTGGTGGTGGTGATGTTAATGGTGGTGGGATGGTGATGTTAATGGTGGTGGGATGGTGATGTTAATGGTGGTGGGCTGGTGATGTTGATGGTGTTGGTGATGTTAATGGTGGTGGGGTGGTGATGTTAATGGTGGTGGTGGGATGGTGATGTTAATGGTGGTAGTGGGGTGGTGATGGTAGTGGTTGTGGTGTTGATGATGTTAATGGTGGTGGTGATGATGTTAATAGTGGTGGTGGGATGGTGATGTTAATGGTGGCGGTGGGATGGTGATGGTAGTGGTTGTGGTGGTGATGATGTTAATGGTTGTGGTGGTGATGATGTTAATGGTGGTGGTGATGATGATGTCAATGGTGGTGGTGATGATGATAATGGTGGTGGTGGTGATGATAATAGTGGTGGTGGGATGGTGATGTTAATATTGGTGGTGATGATGTTAATGGTAGTGATGGTGGTTATGTTAATGGTGGTGGGATGGTGATGGTGGTGGTCGTGGTGGTGGTAATGTTAATGGTGGTGGTGGTGGTGTTAATAGTGGTGGTGGGGTGTTGATGTTAATGGTGGTGGGGTGGTGATGTTAATGGTGGTGGTGGTTGTGGTGATGTTAATGGTGGTGGGATGGTGATGTTAATGGTGGTGGGATGGTGATGTTAATGGTGGTGGGGTGGTGATGTTGATGGTGGTGGTGTTGGTGATGTTAATGGTGGTGGGGTGGTGATGTTAATGGTGGTGGTGGGATGGTGATGTTAATGGTGGTAGTGGGATGGTAATGGTAGTGGTTGTGGTGTTGATGATGTTAATGGTGGTGGTGATGATGTTAATAGTGGTGGTGGGATGGTGATGTTAATGGTGGCGGTGGGATGGTGATGGTAGTGGTTGTGGTGGTGATGATGTTAATGGTTGTGGTGGTGATGATGTTAATGGTGGTGGTGATGATGATGTTAATGGTGGTGGTGATGATGTTAATGGTGGTGGTGGTGGTGATGATAATAGTGGTGGTGGGATGGTGATGTTAATATTGGTGGTGATGATGGTAATGGTAGTGATGGTGGTTATGTTAATGGTGGTGGGATGGTGATGGTGGTGGTGGTGGTCGTGGTGGTGGTAATGTTAATGGTGGTGGTGGTGGTGTTAATAGTGGTGGTGGGGTGTTGATGTTAATGGTGGTGGGGTGGTGATGTTAATTGTGGTGGTGGTGGTTGTGGTGATGTTAATGGTGGTGGGATGGTGATGTTAATGGTGGTGGGATGGTGATGTTAATGGTGGTGGGGTGGTGATGTTGATGGTGGTGGTGTTGGTGATGTTAATGGTGGTGGGGTGGTGATGTTAATGGTGGTGGTGGGATGGTGATGTTAATGGTGGTAGTGGGGTGGTGTTGGTAGTGGTTGTGGTGTTGATGATGTTAATGGTGGTGGTGATGATGTTAATAGTGGTGGTGGGATGGTGATGTTAATGGTGGCGGTGGGATGGTGATGGTAGTGGTTGTGGTGGTGATGATGTTAATGGTTGTGGTGGTGATGATGTTAATGGTGGTGATGATGATGTTAATGGTGGTGGTGATGATGTTAATGTTGGTGGTGGTGATGATAATAGTGGTGGTGGGATGCTGATGTTAATGGTGGTGGTGATGATGTTAATGGTAGTGATGGTGGTTATGTTAATGGTGGTGGGATGGTGATGGTGGTGGTGGTGGTCGTGGTGGTGGTGTTAATAGTGGTGGTGGGGTGGTGATGTTAATGGTGGTGGTGGGATGGTGGTGGTTGTGCTGGGAGCGGCTATAATTATCTTTATTTGTTCAGAATCATATGTATTGTGCAGTGAAATGTGAACACCGGAGCCAGTATTTCAGCCAGTACTAGTTATTTATGTATAAGTAACCTACCCACCGCTCTATATGAAAGGCAGACAGAAAACACTTGCAACGGTTTGTTTTTCTGATTAATATGTGTTAAGGTTAACTTGAGTGTGTCAGGCCACTAAATTGATGCATACATAAGGCATACACATGACTTATTTAATAAGGCAGCTCAAAAGACCAATAAGCACTTCCAGAATGTCATTTCCGCTGGTGCAGTCAGTGAGTGCTCTCTCTCTCTCTCTCTCTCTCTCTCTCTCTCTCTCTCTCTCTCTCTCTCTCTCTCTCTCTCTCTCTCCCTCTCTCTCACTCTCTCTCTTGGTTACCCTGCAACCGAATCCTCAGGACGCCACATCTCTTGCGAGGTCCTTTGTGAAACCAACCTAGGTTAATGTATCGAGTTCTCATTCCTTTAAATTATATTTTTGAGATTTGAAATAACATTTTTATATATTTTGCTATGAAAAGTGTTCGTTTTATGTTTACAGAAAAAAAGGTTACACGTTGTAGTCAAAATACTGCACTCGGAAATCACGGACTAAATATTTAAGTTATATTTCTTTTTTAAATTACGTTTTTTATAATATAATTTACATATGGAACGTGAAGTTTTAGAAACAGTATTTACTAATTATTTTAGATTGCGTATAATCCCCCAAAATAACAGTTTATTCTGGGAAATATTAAAAAGTGACAGATAGTGGGCACTAAGCTCTCGTGTTTGTTAACTATTTAACTCGAGGACAATGGGCTAACGTGCACGCATATATATGTATCATTTCAGAATGGGACTAAACGTATCATATGTATTGTGGGACTGTTTAATCCAGATACACTAATATACACAGTTTATAGTTCTTCATCCCTTTTTTCCATTTTATCAACATTTCCTTTGTTTTTCTATTTGACTGCCGTTTCTTGATTTTTGCTTTTATACAGACACATATACAAACACAGAAACCCAGGCCGAAGGCGGGACTCGAACCCAGGATCTCCTGCGCCACGAAGCACCAAACCGAGGCACTTTAACGAGCGCGGCCATAGGGACTGGACAGATCAGAGGCCGATGAGCATAATTACACATTTGTTTAAGAGAAAGAAAGATTTCTCTCAGGCAGCACTGGCTTTGCTGTTGGAGTGGGATGCAAAATAATGCTGTACACGTATAAACAGAAGCCCAAGTTAATGGAGTCTTGCCAGTAGTTGTAAAAGTATACACAGTAGAATGTAGCCATGACCAAACCCCATGCTGTATGTTCCTTTTCCCTTTTTTTCCTCTCTTTTTTAACTGTTCCATTTATACCCCCTCCTTTAACTGCATGGTCCTGTTGGCGGCATTTTCCTTTGGAACCTATTTCCCATCGGCAATGTGGTTAAATAACTCGTGTACTGTTGTCGTTGGATTACTACGTATCTTTTAGTCATTAGATCACACATACACACATTCACTGAGGATAGGGAATAATCAGGACCAGAGAAAATGTCCTACCCCCAGCCGAGAATAGAGCCCGATACTCCTCACATAGCAGGCAGGTTCTCTAGCGACTAATCTTCGTGACCAGCTGTTACCTTTCTGCCCAATTTCCAAGGAAAAACATTTGGCATACACGTTTTGTTACTTATTCAATCAAAACTGCATTATCAATTTACACCTAAAACACTTCCTTATCTTTGAAGAAGCTCGTATCTTCGTTTGCATCAATTCATATATAAATCACGTTTACTGTACCTTGTATCATTATATGTAAATGCCAATTGGAAAATAAATGCAAGTGCAGTCCCAATTGATCTTCCAGAATTACACTTAGATTTAAACCTCTTTGTGATGTTTATATTGGTTTTTGTAAAGCGTCTTTGTCCGTTTACAAAGAAATATTCAAGGTGTCTATGCATTGGAGCGACAAACTATACATTTAGATATGTAACATTATTTAAAACAGTTTCACTTATACAGATTGTTCGCACCATTTCGTTTCGGTGTAATATATTTTTTACACTAAATTGGGCGATTTTACCTGAAATTAAACTGAAATAGAGTTTTATTTATGGACGCTGTTTAACTGCTGCGGTTATAATACCTGTTGGTTAGCCTTATACGAGGGCTGTAAATAAAGTAGTGGCAACATTGATAGAACACAATATTTATTGAACTCACAAGTACAATTGCATTACATTCCTTCAATGTAGTCACCCGCAAAGTCCCTGGCCTTTTGACAAATGTAGGGTAGCCTTTGGGGACCGTTGGCAAGGCGATCTCTGTTGATGACTGCGACGGAGCACCCTACTGTGCGGACTACAGATGCCACGTCTGGAACCTGGGTGGTGCCATTCATTTGACTGACGCTTCAATTCCGGCTCATAGGCTCGTGCCCACGTTTCATCAATGGCAACAATACGCTGCAGAAATGCGTCTCCTTTGTTGCGGTATCTGTCCAGGTGGATGCCAGCCAGAGCATACCGGTGCCATTTCTGTACCTCAGTGAGTCGATGTGGAACCCAACGGGATGCAATTTTCCTCAAGTGAAGACATTTCGTCAGGATATGCCACAAAGTTTGATGACAGAGACCAACCTCTACGGACAATTCCCGGACAGTCCATTGATGGTCCATGGCAACGAGACCACTCCGATGTCAATCTGATCTTGGGGAATAGACGGCCGACCTGTGCGGTGCAAATCCGCAGTCTCAGTCCCAGCTGCACGAAACGCCCTGACCCATCGTGCAACCGTCCTGTACGGCAATGCATTCCCGCCACAGGCTTCACGTAATCCTCGATAGCATGCTGATGCATTTTTTTCACGGGCAACCTCGATTTTAATCCACAAACGCTGATCGCCTTTGGTAAACATGATTTAGAGCGGTGCACTTGACACTGTTCACTTCAACGTTACACAGCAACAACACACTCAACTGGCAGCCCCACCAAAGCACACCACACATCGACACTAGTCACCTGATCGCTCCCATATCCAATTGGCTCATACCCGCTCTCAGGTGAATGTGGGGACCATGTTGCCACTACTTTCTTTACAGCCCTCGTAAATAATGGTGTAATAATCAATAGGACAGGGAGCACAGATAAACATAACGAGTGTCTAATTCCATTTAGCTCTGCGTACCTATTATTAAACCTGTTTGTGGGTATTGGTGTATAAATCTATTAAACACAAATGTAAACGATATGTGCATTGGATAAATGATGCAATTATGCATTTGGGTGTTAAGCAACCTGAATCTTCCGTATTCCAGATAACAATGAGCATATTGTCGTTTATATTAATTATGTTTGACACATTTCTACACCAAGACCCACAAACATGCCTAAAATATCTATGTATAGCTAAATTGAATAGAATACTCTTTATTTATACTTGTGTTTCCTGTCCTATTCATTATTACACCACTATCTATAAGACCTAGCATGGATAGCGACTGCTATGGGCAGCTAAAATTGGTGCGGTAAGTATTGATTACACATGACGTTCCCATCGTAATTATTTTATTTCACCATCTGTGAGACATTCCGTTAATGTACCCTGTTAGACAACTGCTAACGGCAGAATGCAGCGGATTTCGGGTGGCTGGTGGTTCCAGTCCATTCAAACACCAGCAAGAAATGCTCTTTTGGTAATATTTTTTTGTGTCATGCTGGTCTTTAAGCATGTCATTTTCACAATAATGTCACTGATAACGCGAATTTTTAAACTATTTTTTTAACTTTTGTTTCCATGGAAATGTACGCAAAGCTAGAGTCTCAAAGCGTAGAAGGAATAAAACATATTTAGATTGAGCATAAAACCTCAATTACGATATAATTCCCTGCGCACAGTTTAATTAATAAAGATTACACCAATACCAAAATAAGTGTTTATCTAATCCATCATTCTTTTGTCTTCACTTGCAATTTACATGACATAAAAATGGGTTTTATATGTTATACCAGAGAATGAAAAAAACATAAAGGACAAGAAAATAAATCTCTAACTCCAGAGGAAATAAGCAGAAAGAGATGTTTTAAATAGAAGTGGACAGACATAATGTATACGCGAAAAATAACAGTAAAATGAAAGCGCTAGAGAAAATCTGTTCCTATGTTTTTTCTCATGCCACTAGAGTAAAGCCTCGGCTTTGGGAAAGCGATAGAAGCCAACTGGTGGATGAAGAGGCACTTACACCAGAAGTGCTCAACTCTATTGGAGGACAGGGAGGGCAAACGCCAGCAGGATTACGACAACGGCCCCAGTGAGAGACTTTTTCTGTGCTTCACACCCCACATCTCCTACGTTTCTTGTTGCACGTCTGCAGCAGCAACTTTTGCAAAGCTCAGGGCGGGCGTAAGGATGAAAAAGAAAGAAAATTGAGAAGGTGTGAGCAAGCAGTGCGACTCGAATTTCCTTAGAATGTGGAATTGAAGTTGAAAGTGCAATAAGTATAAACCCGGACAACGATGAAATGAACTTCCCTCTCTCGTCGGGAAGCGTTTGGTCAAGACATCACGTTCTGTAAAGATTGCTAAGCCCTTTATCGCTCTAAGGAAATGGAGATGGACAATGGTCTCGTTAGAAACGAAATGCTCAGTTTTACAAATCAGGCACTGTAGAAGATTCATCAATGCCCCAAGTTCTTCTCTAACTTTAAGATTAAACGTCAAATTTAAAAATCATAGCAGGATTTCTACTAACCAAAACTCTGCATACCATATATTGCTTATGTAAGAGTATTTTTATTCCGTTAGGTCACGATATACTTTACCTATGAATTATTTTAAAGCAAGCGAGAATAGAATATAAATTGCTAATATTTTTCTTAATAGAAGCTCTTGTAATGAAAAGACAAGAAAGGAACACCAACTTTCAACCATGTGCATTAAGTTAAGCTAAGAAAGGTCTAAATTTGCAACACCAAATATTCAGAAAGTGACAAAGCTTGACACTATTGTGCAATTTAATAGGCTCAACACTCTTATGTGTTTTTGTTTATCCTTTAACATTCTATTGTTATACACAATTACTTCAAATTGAATTAACTAAACAGAGGTTTACGGGCTATTTATAGAATATGTTGAAGCTATGTAGGTGCCTCTAATTTAGAACTACCAACTTTGATATAACGTCATTTGAAACAATTTTACTTTTTCTACCACCTACTTATAATAAGTAAGAGGAAATACAGTATCGTACACAAAATGTTGATGTCTAGTTTTCGCCTGAAATACAGGTTTTGAGTCCCCCAAATCAAAAAAATAATTTCTAAAGATGTCAATCTGTGAAAACCATGGACAAAAACGAAATGTCTGATAAATACCTATATAGGTCTAGAACATTTTCGGAAAATCCTCCACCCAAACTGATACTTACTTTAAATACTTTTTCGTAATTCTGGATAACATATGGATGTGTTTAACAATGTAATGAAAATGGACTGTGTTTAAAATATGTGCCTATCAAATAATATATATATATATATATTGAATTTCCTGGGAATAACTTCTGAAGCCCTCTTTTTTTCGAAGGAATTTTGTGTACCTTCGTATAACCGGTCAACCATATAATATATAACCAAAACCGGTCACATAAAAATTAAAATGTCTTCAAAACGCACAATTAATTTCCAATATGTCCAATATGTTTCTCTGTGTTTCTCATTTCCGTGGTATGCATCATTATTGGTTGAATATTTATATTCCTTCGCCATAGGTCTAAAGGGGTGTTGCCAATCAGTTGCTTCTCGTTATTTCATGGAAAGACATGAATTTATAGGTCAGCATAGAGAGAACCAGTTAATAAACATCCGACAGACGATTGCGTTGCTGCTATCCACCTTGTACCTTCAACTAAATGTGTGAGGAAAGTATTTCTGCAAACGTTTTTCTCGATTATAGTGGAGCAGAGACGATAGTAAGTTTTTGTAAAAAGTGCTGGAATGTACATGATAATATATTATACTTGGATACAGAAAGCCATGGGAACGTAACAGAGTACATATATTTTACTTTCTCTAGCACGAATGCATAATTTAAATAAGTAGATAGAGAGGGTAATGTATTCAACCCAAAAATTCGACATCGAGATTCCAACGGAAATTTATGTTTTGAGAACACCTGAATAAAAAAAAAATCTGTGTGTGTGTCTGTCTGTCTGTCTGTGGGTAGCATAACTCAAAAACAAAAGTACATTAAATATTAAACTTGGTGTTTAAGTTCAGTATCTTCCAAAAATGAAACATGAGGCTTTTTCAAGAAAATTCCCGGACATCCAACTGCCTTTCACATGCACCATCTTTCGAAATCTGTGATTTTTTTAACAATGCTTCTAAGGATTTTTATTAAAATATTTAAGATATTTTCATGACAAACAAAATTAATGTAAAAGTTTTAAGGAATAATCTGTGAAGACCTATTCATTCTGGATGAGTTTACAGAACTGGTATACCGTAACAAGTATACAAAAGATTAGTACACAAAAACATAGATCTTGTTAAAACACACAATTTATGCGACATAAAAACATTTAATTTTTATTTTTTCTTTTGCTTGTTTTTTTTTTTTAACAGTTATATCGTTTTCAATATATTCCCTGATATTGGTTTCCGTATTAAACTACTTACACTTTTCTCAAACGGGAAGTCATGTATCGTTTCATATCTATTTATTTTTACTCCTAGCCACGCAAAGAGAACCGAATTTCAATAGTTTCACATAGGCATTGCATTTAAAAATTTGACTATCGCGTTAATCTAGTGTATTCCTTACTCCTTTCTGCTGACAAGGAAGCAAGATATATGAACACTTTTTTTTTAAGTTTATTTTGATTAGCAGGATATAGACAACTGAATAATCTACTGTAAGAATAATGTGTCTGAAGAAGGCGGAGAAAGTCATGTGAATGAAACATATTAGATGTTTTTATTAAGGCATTAAAGAGCGACACGCTACGGTTCAGGGCAACAGAGGTCTGTGTGATTGAATTTGTTGATCTTAAAGGTACAGATTGAATGTGAGATTTCAATACACAGATTATTAAAATAATATATATCGTGTTCATTGATCAAAAACACACAAAACGTACGGAAAGAAAATGAGGAAACTAAAACATCCAGGTTCAATAAGCAGTGCTTTATGTAGCCTTCAAAACCGAGAGGTACTTCCCTGATATCAGCTGCTTCGCTCACTATGCCTGCTGAAATATGTGCTTCCGAGACAACAGAGGTTTCCTAAGCCATAGATTAGGATTAGCATTAGGATTAGTATGCGGCCGGAGGGTACTCAGCACCGAATCAAAGCGGTCATTGTACCTATGCCCTGAGAGGAGAGTCTCCGGGAGGGAGGGATAAGGTGAAAGGATACACAGGACGACTGCAACCGAGAGCGACAGCACAGCAATAAGAGGGTACCTACAGTTTCCAGTTTGAAGCACCCCGACAAACAGATAGGTTTATCGGGGCCCCATACCATACAGGGTCCAACGCCCCCGCCTGAGGCGGTTTTCATCTCGGTAACCAGCCGAATTCGGGGGATGGAGGGAGTCACAATGAGCATCCTTTTTCCCTGCCACGCCGCACCGAGCAACATCGCTGACAGTTCCAACCAGAAAGAAACCAACGGGATGTAGGATGAATAAAAGTACAATAAAACGACATGGAAGGGAAGAGAATTCGGCGTATGGAAGAAATATACCAAGCATTCGCCTGGCGTCCCAGGGAAACTCCGAAAAAACCATGGGTCAGATAGTTCGGACACAGGGATTAAATGCGGGCCTTACACAAATCTGAGCCATCCCGCTCGGTATAAACCTTAGATTTTATTACATAAAAATAAATCAAATAGAGTCAAATCAAATAAACTCACAAGCCATATCAGGGCCCTCATCGATCTCCAAAAGTAGGCTACTCAAATGAGCACCTCTTTTCCCAAAATGAGCTGGTGCCCCGTCATATTGAAATCCAATTCCTAGTGATGTAGAATTTAATGCAAAAATACTTTGTTAGTATTGACGTTGAGAGGCCGCGCCTGAATTTATGTATAGTAGCTCCACAAGGAAATCATTCACAATCTCCGTGTACACACACACATACATACACCCATACTCACGCACGCCCAAACAGTTACCATTGATGTGATGACAAAAACGTGACATGGGGTTTTTCCAAATCCCTAAATTGAAAATTTTAGAAACTGAACAATATCTCACGTGTCACGCAAGCTTCCTCAGTGAACAATAAGCCTGTTTGGGTTGCAGTTTGATTCAAATATCAACTACAAACTGTTGTTGCCATGGATAGTCAATCATCTGGCTTAAGAACATTGGCTTTTCAAGATATTTTGGTTACGATAGCTGTTGCTGTAGGAACCTCCAGGGTTGTTCTCTGGACACGGTAACACAGCTTCCTCCTCAGCACCCGCCTTGATCCTCTATTTGTCTAGCGGTCGCTGAGTGTACACATGTATTTCGCATGTAAAGAGTTGTAGAAACTATGGATTATGATAAAACAAACATAAGTGGTATACCATTTTGTGTTTTTGGGTGTTATAATAGAAATGAGAACACCACTTGCATACCTTTTTTGTCATTACCGATGAGAAAAACCGAAGCAGAAAAACACGACTTAAATGAATTCATGGAGTAATTCGTATAGAGCAAATTTTCTATTTCTTTACTAACTGAAATACCCGACCCTGCCCATGTTTTGGCGGTTTATACTTTCACATTTAGAATTGGTTGCTTGTCTACTACACATGCGTTTCTTCAGGCGTATTTATTAATCATTAAAAAACACACTCAAACAATTAATTAAAACTCCATAAAGCACAAAGAAAACAATATGCAAAAGCACGGGTGATCAACCACACTTATCAGTTTGTAATGATAATTTCTTGTGAATGTAGTTATGACCTACCTAAGCGTTTTCAATTTTAGGGTTGCTTGTCAATATTTCAGAGAAAATCTCAGTTAGGAAGAAGTACCTAATACCAGTCTAAATACTGTCAACATATCCTTGTTTATTCTCAGTAACCAACACGCATAAAACTACTAAGAGAAACAAAGAAAGCCCAACAAAATGAACATATTAAGATAAAAGGAAGAAGAAGAAATGATACTTTATCTGTTTTTATGCTATTGTTGTTATCCTCACCAACTTTTTGGATTTAATATCATCACTTTGCTTTTCTGCTTATCAAGCATCACAAATTTCCCATAGAGAAACAAACCCGCTGGTTACAACAATTCAGAAACTAAACATTATAATAAGTTTGTGTCCAAACATTAGAATATGCTCACAGAACTTGTGGATTATAATATAGAACTATCGTTTGCTGTTCTAACTAATGTTCGAACGCCACAGAACTTTGTAACCAATGCGATTATATTGAATCCCTTATTTTATATCAATATACAATAAATAGTTATGCGAAGATAAATGCGGCAATAATAATAATAATAAAGAAGTGTTTTTCACGACATGTTTTGGCTGTTTATGCAGTTCCAAATGTTATTAATCTTTAAACAATGTGATTATATAGTCTTTGCTTTTCTTTAAGCACAATAGCTGCTGTAAATATTTGGCTGTTTTGTTACTTCACGATAAATTTCAGATGTTAGATTAAGTATAATATGTAAACTGGATGTTACTTTTTTATTTTGTGAGGTACTGAAAGCCTAAGTAGATAATTAGTTTTCTTATATCTACAGTGTTCCAGCTAATTCAAATACTATTGAGAAGGCTATAGATAACCTTGCAATTTTGTAGGCATTACATGAAATGAAATAATCTTGCAAAATTGGATGGAATTTAAAATTCTAAGCTAGACAATAATGTTTGCCTTATGTCAAGGTTACTTATGCCAAGATTGATTCAAAATCAGTGCAACGGTACAGAAGCCTAGAAAACATAAATACTTAAGTACATACACACTTACATACATTGACTTTTATATACAGGATGTTAATGAACTACACCGAAATAATTTGCGAGATTGTGCACGTGAATGATATAAGTAATTTGAGACGCATGGTCTCCGGATAAACATAACGCAGCTACATAGTATTAAACGTATGGGTATCAGGTGTTGATAAGTTAGTGTTAAACCAAAGCAGGTTGAAAAAATGGCTTAGAATGTCTTTAAAACTGCTGCCCGAGTATAGAAATATCGATTTTTCGCTGCTCGTTACTAGCGTTCTCAAGATTTAAAGTCACAAAAATCTGTAAAATCTCGAACTAGTCACTTGACAGTTCGACACTGAGCATTCATTAACTACGTTCTTGAGTTCTGTAGTCTACTCTGGAGGCGTTTTCTCAACTGCTCTGGTGGCTTAATGCGTAACGCGGGAAGCTGCTATCCCAAAGATCATGAGTTCCAATTCTGTCATAGAGTAAATGTTTTTTATTAATGTGTATTTATTTCATTCCAGACGAAGTGCCGCGTTACGTGAACAAGACCCGAACTCGGAAACTGTCTTTCACTTGAAAGCCCCTATCATAACCACTACGCCAGAGAGGTACGCTGTAATATGTCCCTTCGTTTTCGTGTTATGCTCTCGAATGGATGATAAATTAGCCAGTGGCGTACTGGCACTTCAGAAACTTATAGCCGTTACTTCGAAATTTCAATAAACAAGGCCATAAGTCTCCTATCTCAAATTACTTATTTAAGTAATCTACATATTCTGTGAAAATATTTCGGTTTAGTTCATTTACACCCTGTATATTAAAATATAAGTGTATTTGATTTCTTCCAGAATAAGACAACTATTAAGGCACACCTAAATGATAATTCTTAACAAAAAAGTGTTACATGTTTGGCAGTTCAGTTAGGTCATCATGGGTATCAGAACCATACCCAAGAGTTTATAGTGCAACTTTAGATGGTAGGATAGTTTTTTTTTTGTTTTTTTTTTTGTTTTTTTTTCGCATTAAGGGGGAGCAACACTGAAATGTTTAATTGGCATAACTCCGAGTGGTATGATCAATTTTAAATCTAAGTGTTATGTTGGCTGGTACAGTGACACCTTTATTACTGCGATAGAAGTCTTATTTGCCTGTTACAAGAAGTTGATGGCGTTATGGCCGAAAAAGAACTCCCTGAAACACAAGCCAGCCGGAAAGGTCGCTGGGTTTTTGTCACATCATCCTTCTTTAACAGTGACGAAGTAAATGAAGCTCTTGTTACTGTTAGGTTTCCTGTTGAATAAAATAATAGCATTCAGCGATAAAATATTCAATCGTGCTGATCCAACACTACATATGGATGACATAGTATACATGTGTTGTGTGTTAACTAATTATCAATCACCTATCATTATTTTTTGTTAAGAAGAAAATTTGCTAAAGAATTCAAATCTTATCTCCTAGTTTTAAACCTTAGTGTTCTGTTTAACGGAAACCCTTCTATTCGATGGTGAAACCAATCCTCCATTCTGCCTGGTTAATGATTGAGACTGCCGTTTTTGTAATTTTATTGTTAGTCAGCATAATGCTTCATTCAAAATAAACTTTTACCTATCCAATTAGTGGTAAAAATGCCACTTCAGATGATATCTGGCGTTCTGTTCCATTATCTAGTATTTTATAAACGCTAAATTTATAATAATGTTCCAGTATATCACGTTCTACAAAAATTCAACCAAAAGTTGACTACATTCTTATAGGTCCCGTCTATTTCTGTCTTATGTTTCTGCTCTATTACATAACGTGAGGAACAATAATTAATATATTGCACCTCATTTTCGGCTAGGGGGAAGACAAGAATGGTATACTTCAATTCTTAATCGGAGAAAGTTCCTCTACACCTTTACTCTTAGCATATACTTTTCTGCAGCTTTGTAAAGCAAGATATTACCTAAGTTTGTGGCAAACGGGTGTTCGATACATAACATTCATTACTGGTGTGAAAGAATACATTGAAATGTGCTTGCAACATCCGGTTGCTCCTGCAGGGCAGGGGTCTTTCGTTCTAAATCAATCTAATGAAAAGGCTTGTGGCATGCTTATATAGTACGGATACATTGTTTGGAATAAACAAAGAATACGATTAATAATAACCTAGAGCTTTACGATATATGGTGGTTGGTTAATGGACGTATGCTGTCACACTTCTGCAGATATTACTGATATATCACCTCTCTTAATTTCCCTCACCACAATTAACTTGCAGGGAACTCGTAGTGCGGCGCCACTAGTACACTTACAGCGTGCCTGCAATGAATGCCTCATAATATTCTGCGTTAAGGAACCCACTGATTAAGAAATCGCTCCTGGTGGTTCTGGCCAATGGCTTGCTCGTAGCTATATTCTGGTTATTGCTTGCCGTTTTTTCTGAGTGCTTTTCTTTACTGTATCTGGTTATTTTGTGCTTGTATACAATGGCAGCTAGATATGTGCGTCAAAATACGTTATAGGCGATATTTAAAAAGGAAGAGCAACGCCCATCTGCAATGGATATCCATCGTTGGATTGATTACACTTAAAGGATTCTGATTTATTGGTTATTCAACTGGTAGGGAAACAAAATGCGGTCTACATTAAATTTACGACCGAAGCAGTTTAGAACGGCTATCTCCAACGTCTCCTGGGTGTGTCTGTAATTGAATTGTCAAATGGGCACCTACAATTGTAAAGATTACCCCCGCGGAAGAAAATCTGACCACTGTACGTATTCTGAATATTCCATTTGAAATGCTCAATGAATATGTGCGTAATGTACTCGCGCAATATGGGAACTTGCCATCGGTGGAAAGGGGGAATTGGGCAAATCGGTACAGTTTTACTGTGGAAAATGGTGTCTGGATTGCTTACATGGAGATACACAAAACTATTCTCACCAATATACCTGTAGTTGGTCACGAGGCGTATGTGACTTACCCCGGGCAAGAACAGCTTTGCCACTCGTGTGGCATTTCTTCTCATCTCCGGCACGCGTGTGCCAATAGAGGTATTCGACAATGTGCAACACAGACAGCACCTCCTGCTTCGTGACCTGTTTAAGGAGCCCGTTCCTCGCCTTATCTGTCTATCGACACCGTTCCTGTTGCACAACTTGATGCCTTGCCTGTTGTGGACATTCCAACCTGTGACTGTCTCTTCATTGCCCGTTTCCAGCGAGTCTTTGGTACAGGAGCAGCGTACTCGCCTTATGCAGTCAACTGTAGTGATGGAGAACACCTGCAGTCTTACCACAATACAACGGCTCGTTCGGACTCAGGAAGCGACACTGATGATGAACACCCTGAAGAATATTCTGAGTTGCCTGGTCAATCTGCTCGAGTGCCACGTTCTGCTGGTGATGCTCCTGTGGTTGGAACGAGTGGTTCGCTGGTCAAAGGAAGAGACACTGCCCCTCTTGGTACTGCAGGGACAGACACCGCCAGCTCCTCAAGCTCGGATGTTACGTTGCGCGATGGCAATTGGATTGATGCTATGGAAGGAGAATCTCTTTTAGCAAACGGATCTGTAGGGCCACCGCGGGAAGAGACATGTAACGGCGTCTCGGTGTTTGCTTCTGCGAATAACCGCCGGAAAAGTAATTTGGGCAGTAAACTTAGTTTCTCTCTCCTTCGTAAGCCGGAGTGGAGATAATACTGTTGCGCTCTTTCAATTCACGAGGGTGCAAAATTTAACTATCAGTTTCCATGCATAAGTCATTCGTTACTTTTTGGCACATAAAACTTCAATGGAAGTTCTTCACCAACCAAAGTATATGCGTTACAGCGCTTTCTATATGACCATGACATTGACATTTTGTTCTTGCAGGAAGTTACCCTCACTGATTTTTCTTCCTTACATCATTATGCAGTACATGTTGACGTGGGGACAGAATGCAAAGGCACGGCACTTCTCACAAAACCTAGAATTGGTCTTCAGTCCATTGAAAGCCTTCTTTCGGGACATGATATCAGAGGTATCTAACAGGATTATGGGTTCATTAATATCTCTGCGCCTTCAGGAAGTAACAAGCGTAAGGAAAGAGAAGACTTTTTCGTCTTGATTTACCATATTTACTTCGTAGTCGTCTCTACTTTTAGATCAAGACTTCAGCTGCGTCCTTGGACCAGAATGTTGTGCTGGGGTCTGTACAGTTGGTGACATTTGACAGCTAGACTCCATATGAAGAATGCATTGCTCTTGCGACGACTGGCTCTGTTTACCTATGTCCCTGTTAACTTTGCTTCCCGTCTGGATCGTTTATATTTATATCAGGAACTTGCTGGGATTGTTAGATCCATTGCTCATGTTCCCTTATACTTTTCCGACCATTTAGCAGTCATTCTCAGCATTGGCTAACGCCTCTCCTTTCTCCCTCTTTGACGCTCCTAATGGAAACTCAACACCACCTGTCTTCAGCTGAATGTTCTGACAGATTAATTAACAGCATTATGGAAGTGCTGGTCCCAAAAGAAGTCTCACTACAGTGATATCGTCGATTGGTGGGACCTGTACACCAAGCCTCCTTTGCGACATTTCTTTAAAGGTAACTAGTAATGCCCTTCGTGCGCGCTCCAACTTCTACCAGGCCAAAATCTTAGATATTTATAGGAAGCGCATGTAAGGCTTACAAGCTAGAAGTCGTCTCAAAAACTTGGAGGAGGCGGAACGTTTCAATACTTTTCATCTTATTCAGACTACCAACGTCTTCGTTACAGTCACATACTCAAGGTGCAGGATGAAGATGGACAACTGTACACGACGCAGCCTTCAATTAGTCAAATATTTTCCTCTCATTTGGAAAGTTTTTTCTTGCCGGAGATAAATGGAATCCACTCACTCAATCTCTTTGGCACATGTAAACTTACATCCTTCTCCCCCGGTGAGCTGTAGGCCCTTGAACGACCCAACTGCAAAACTGAGATGTATACTGCAGCATTCAACTCCATCTTACGGTACCGACATCTCTGTGCTTCTCAAAAGCGAGGTTTAGTAATTCTTGTTAAGAAGAAGCTTCACTTTTCCTCTGTTGATGACCTTCCCCCCATTACTCTGCTCAATTAAGATTAGAAAATTTTGACTCGTGTTCTGGCCAACAGATTTCTCCCTCTTCTGGGAAGCTGAATCATCCTGCCCAACATTGTGGTATTTCCGGAAGCCACATTTTAGATGTTTTGTGTGCCTTGCGTGACTCCATTGCCCACAGTACTCAACGCTACAAGCATATTTTATTGTCATTGGATTTCACACGGGTTTTTGACAGTGTCCATCATGACTTTTTATTCAAATGTTTGGCACGGCATGGCTTCAATGATGTCTTTATCTCCTACATCCAATGTTTACATACAGGTATCTCTATGTGGTTCAAGTTAATGGCTCGCTCTCCCCCCCTCTCTCTCTCTCTCTCTCTCTCTCTCTCTCTCGTAAGTTTCCCATTGGTCGTTACATTATTTTTTTAGCCTTGAATCTATTCCTTTGTCACCTACACACTAAATTGTTGAAATTTACTTGCGTACCCATAGATTGGGTGTACCGGCATATGCTAATAATGAAAGCGTTTTCCTTGCCGGTGAGCTGAAGCTCCACTACTTATGGAGTGTCTTGCATCGCTATATGGATGTTTCCGGCCTTGAGATCAATGAGCAGAAGTTCAAGGCGGTTATTTTCGGGACATTGGGCTACGTCTCCATGATTGGCGCCACTGCAGATTATTTCCCAACTCAAGGTTTTAGGTGTCATCTGCACAGCTTCCTTGGGAGAAATGCAGCATCTGAATTGGAAACCCATTTTTGGCAGACTAAAGAATTCTGCAGATGTCCTGTACCATCGAGATTTGTGTTTATATAAGCACGGATGGGTGGTACACTTCACTTACTTTCCCAGTGTTGTATTGTTGCCCAATTTTTGCCACTGCCCAAGCACTATGCAAGACAAATCATAGTGCGATTGCTTGGTTCATGTAGCAGGGCTTTATTCTTTGAGTGCCAATGTCTACTTTGTATTTATCCACGCAAAAAGGTGGGATTTGGGCTGATAAATGTTGACTTAAAGTGCCTGTCATGGTTTCTTAGCTTTTACGGCTTGTGGAAAATAATAATAATAACAATAATGACTATATAAAGTACTATATAAAATAAATAAATAAAATATTTAGAAAATCAAAATGATAAAAAACATCCCCAAGTCACTATCCCTATCTATAAACAAATATAAAAGAAATAAAAAACGACAGAAAAAAGTTACCCGAGAGTATATATTGTTACAGTAAAAATCATTATTTGGTTCAAAAAAATAATGCAATGTTAAATTTGTTATACGAGTAGAAAGAAGAGAGCCTATGAGCCACATAACTGGAACTAGGTGCTTCTTCACGCTAAATCCTTGTCCGGCAGTCAAGCTTTCTGTAGTTCACTATCCTGCATATAAGTAAGGAAGAATTGCGCTACACTAAGAGAATTAGTCAGCAGTGTGAGTGTTCAAAGAATAAACCAATTGTGTGGTGTCACATAGACAAACCCCTCTTCAACCTTGACATGTGCTTCCCCCCATTTTGCTAAGTTATGTTTGTTTTCATTCTGTAGTTGGTTAGTAAACAGAGCATATGTAATAACGTTTTATTTATTCATTCTTCATATGCCTAATTGTTTAATAAATCTTTGTATAAGATCGGGAAGTTTAATGAATTAAAGTTCTTGCACTGAAACGAAATGTCCAGAATACACTAACAAAGGGGGTTAGTATCTATTGTTATAGCTATTACTAAGAGGCACTGGGAATAAAATTTCAAATCTTTATGTTTATGTACAGATTTTTCTGAAAGTTTTACTGTGATTTGCATTGATATTATGTTAATATGAACATTAAACTTCATTCAAATTGAATATTATGGAAGATATAAAATATTGCATAAATTTTATTATGAAATAATTGCACAATAAAAGAAAACCCAAGTGCCTCAAAATTTGAGAAAATTAGTTAGTATTTCCTGAATTGAGGCTTTGAACCACAAACAACAACTTTAAAGAGGGTTATTTCAATAACTTTGACTACTGAATCCATTTATATATAAATGTTTAGGTATTTAATGTAAAAATTAATCATTTTTAATTGTAATATGTGTTTCTAAAAATTACTGTTGGCCTTAGAATAATTACACCCTTAGTTAAATTACAAAGATACTTCTGTACATTCTGGGAAAATTTATTTGTATTTAAACCAAAACTAAGATGTTCGGAACATTTTAAAAGTGTGAAAATATAGTTGTGAGAAAAACCCTGTTTAGTGAAGAATAAATTATGCTTGCAAACAGATGAAGATGGTAAAATGTTAATTATTATCTATAAGTGCCCAAAGCTCCCAACTATTTGTAATAAAAAATTAATTTTCGACTTTCTGACTGATTGTAGTAAAAATTTCAGACACAGTGTACCTTAAAGGTTACGAAATTTTGTTCATGCAAAATATAGTATACGAGGGCAGTCCAAGAAGTATCAATGTTGGGAATGAGGACGCCAAGTTTTTAAGACAAAAATTATTTATTGCTCAACATACTCCCCTTTTCCAGTCTCCCAAAGTTCCTGCCATTTTAACCTCTCTAAAAATAGCAATTGTCAAGCTCTGCAAAATAGCTTTAGATTAGACTAGATTGGATAGCATTCTGTAGGTTCGTTTAGGCCAGAAAGCCACTGAACATAGAACTTGTCAAGGGATATACATGTATACATGTTTATATACTAAGAAAAAAGAAACAATGTATAAAGCTCTAGTGCTAAAAGCACGGGTTGCAAAAACAGCAGAACAGAAATAAAATCACATCATTTGCTTTTGAGGCCTGTATGCCACTGCACTATACTGAATGTGCTCCATAAAAGCATATGTACTTCCTTTTTGCATGCACATGTAAACAAAGGGTATCAAACATTAGTGTTAAAATGTATTTATAATTTCATTATGTAACATTGATGTAATGTCATATCGACATAATAGTTACTACTAGTAAATTTGGTCTCGCTCATGACCTTATTTGATCTGAATTTGCTTTCCGCGAGCCATTTCTACACGTTTGGGAAAAGTGGAAATCGCAAGAAGCCAGGTCGGTGGAATAAACTGTGTCTGTGGCAGCAATTCATTACGCAGTTCAAGCAGTTTAGCGGCGACAACTCCGGATGAATCTGTTATGGTTGTGGTGAAGCAGCAATTATTTCTACGCCAAATGCCGCCTTTCCTTTTTCTAAGATGTCAATGAGCATGACAACCTGCGCATCCCACAAAATCAACGCCATCGCTTTTCCGGACGGTGAGACTCTCATTGCTTTCTTTAGAGCAGATTCACCGAACGCAACCCATTTTTTATTATTGTCACTTGGTTTTCGGAATATAATTAATTATGAATCCAAGCCCAATCGGCGGTGACAACTCGATGCAAAACATCCTTCGGATGTCGCTTACATAGCTCCAAACACAGCTTCACACGAAGTTGAAAGCTGCATCTGCTTGTTGCCCGCTGTGGGTAATCGCGGTACCCATTGGGCCTACAACTTTTTAATTTCCTACTTTAACATGCGAAATAATAATTGCCGTCCCCTTCGACACACTTAGAACTTTCGCCAGCTCAAGAACTTATGTTCGATGATAAGCAAAACATTGAGTTTTATATATGGATGCTCTCTATTTACTGCTGTTCTCAGTGTCCCATTCTATATCGGACATGAAAGACCTATTAATTTTGTATAGAAGCCTTTCTGTCGGGTTTGATGTTATTTTACCTGCCGTAAAACTACGTCACGGGTTCACGGCTTACTTCCCTTCCAAGAAATCCATGCTAAGGTTTTTTTTCAGCCTGAAATAATCAACCGCCCTCCTCCGAGATTGAACCCACGACCTTGAGAATCAGAGGCTACCATGTTATCTCTAGACCACGGAGAACGGCAGGATCAGCGAGAATATATCGTAGAAGTTTTCATTGATTTTCTAAATAACCACATCTGTCGGGGGTGCTAGGCGCTATTAGTCAAATTCTGATGTTCGACCACGTTTAAGTCGTTGAACCAACTGTTGTTATAGGTGGCAAATGGTCCAGATAAACAGTATAATTTCCATTTTATTTTCTCTCAAATTTTACCATTTAATATAAAAGTCTAATCGCTGAACGATACTGCACTTTTTCCATTTTAGTGAAAACACGTTGAACGACTAATTGAAACGCCTGCCAAATCCAAACTAATTTATAATTGAGTATCAAAGCTGTTTTGGCTACAGGTAACAATTGACAGAACACGATAGTAGCACCAGCCTGCGTTAGTGACACCATCTATTTTGAAACATGTGTACTTGCTGAACTGCCCACGTAGGTTTTAGAATTTTCTTGAAAATAGTCGTGTCGTATAAACGGAAGCTATGAAACTTAAAATCCTATTTCATATTATATCGACACTTCGTTTTTGGAATATGCTGTTTACAGACACACACAAACACACACACACACACACACACACACACAACGCACTCACGATCACTTTTAAAAGCTCCTTACTTTGGTCCAGGGAGCCCAAAAACCTGTATTTTCGGAGAAGCTTTGATATCAATATTTTCATAGGATTACAGTGCTTCCTTTTACCTAATACGTAAGGATTAGGTGGTTCCAACTCGCCTTGTCTGAGTCACTGTACTCGCACGTACTCGACTACAGACATCGGAACTCGACTGCAGGAAGAACCTGATAGCCAATACGTCAATAGGTAAAGTTACAGCAAAACACTTGAGTTTTCTGTCATTTCATTCTAACAGTTTGTCTTCAATGCTGAGTTGTATTGCATATTGCAGGCAAACCTGTGAATTGTGAGAAATCCGTTGCTCTTTGACGCGTACCCAAGCTGACCTGTTCTAGGAGCTAATGGAATCGATGAACAGACGAATAACCTTTTCTAATATACTTAGTTCATGTGAGGGATTGGCTGTATCTAGGGAACAAATGAGAGATACGTATGTAGCTACTTGAAGCTGTACTGCTATTACTGTCTTTTCACTAGGAGTACGTTTAAGGTTGTGAATCTTACACATCTGATACACAGGTTGCAAGTAAAGAACATGCAAAGTATTGTAGAGTAGGAAAGCTAGTACTATACTAAGTATTTTTAGGTTAACTGTATGGGATCGCAGATACATAGGTAACATGAACCTACATTTGAAATCTGACTCTATTAAACATAATTTACCATCCGAATCAAATATAACTCACACAAGTGCGTGCATGCTTTCTTAACTAATGGGTGGTGGTACATAATTAGAAACTAACCATTCCATGCGTGTACTGTATTCCACCCTTTATACTGAATAAAAAAAAACTTCAATAATACTGCATAGCCACGACAGAAATGCCACATTGAACATCATATACATCTAGCGAGAGAGATAAGTAGGCTTCTGATACGGCTGCTGTTTCGTTGCACAGTGAGAGAGAAATACTTACCTGCACACAGGGTTTCACTGAGACCTCCCCCTCCCAAAATGGTCGGTCATTCACGCTAAGCAAGCAATCAGTACTTATACAGCCTGCCATGAAGATACGATGTCCATTAGAAGGCGTTCTGCTTTTGATATGTTTGGAAAATGTTTTGTAATATATTGGTATTTAAACCAACATGATACCGATTATTTCACTTGCCATTGGAGATTTGTTATTTTGTTCATGTTTATACTTTCTAATAAAAAAGTTCTGTTTACTACACAGCTGTATACTTCTGTGCACGCCTAGAGCTGTAGCGCAAACTCAGTAGCGTACTCGATTTTGCCTCACTCCTCTCCGAACGCTTGTAAACCACGTCTTAGCATACTAGAAGTTAACATAACCTAAAGTCATGTCCGAAGCCTAGTGATAAATAAAGCCCGTTCAATTCGTTCTGACACTCCAAATGCGCAAGAGTAGAAAATGTGGAGAAGGGGGTTGGAGCAAGGCACCACACATTATACTTACAGCACGAGTAACATTGATCCCCCACTTTGATGTTATGCAAATGAGTCGGACAGTGCTATTGCACATCTATGCTTTCAAGAGTCAGGAGCGTCACCACGACGATTTTACGGGTTTCACAATAGTGCGTTTTGTTTGCATGGGATAGACCACAAAATGGTTTCACAACCGGTTTATTTTATTTTACCAATTCAATGCTGATGCCTGTAGCGTAATAAAACCCTTTTTGCGCCACCACTCCACCAATTACTTGTGGAATCAGTTTTATGCAATTTCCTGGAATCAGTATAGCAATTTAACCTTGAGACATTGAAGTCACGAACTAATCTGTAAACGTAATAAACATGGCCATTATAGAAAACAAAAGAGGTGAAACATAGGTCGCTATCTCTTCAGTGGGTTAGTAATAAAACGTAAAGTTGATGTCGAGAAGGCTGAAATCAAGGTTGGTGAATAGCTCGGGAGCTTGCAAATCTCGCTGCCGGTGCCATATTGAATGAAAACGAATTAATTGTATTTGCTGGTTATAAGGGGCAGGTAATCAAAAAAGATCTTTGTGCAAAAACACTGCAGTACATTCTCTAGGCTTAAAAATACGTTTTCAATTCCGGTTAAACCTAATTAAGCTCGAAGCTACATATGCCTTCTCGTTCAACAACAGAACACCTTTTGATAGCGCTTAGTTCCCGCTTTTACTACCATGACACAGCAGGTGGTGACACTTATGATATGTGGAATGAAGATGAAGAACCCGAGGAATGCGATGGCGGGGTAGCTGAAGAACCCGGGAGCCGCTTTGTCCACCACAAATCCCACATGCGGTCGCCTGGGAGTGAACCCAGGGCCGCCTTGGCGAGGAGGGGAGAGTGAACAAGAATATGTATCCACCAAAGAATGAAAAAAACGTTTTAATAAGCAACCTGGTTATAAATTATTATTAATTACAATGTCAGAGCAACCAACTAAATATCCTAATGATAGTAACGTTTTGTGTTGTTCTGAGTTATGGTTTAATATGCAATATTTATGCTACATAAAATACCCAAAGGTCTCTGTGTTGGTTTAGTATTTTTATCGGCTACTTTATCTCAAAGAAACTGCAACTATCTGTTAAATTTGCCCATTCGGAAATTTAAACTGTGATACAGTGTTATTGCAATTTTCCCTTTTGTGTACACAGCCAATATTAAGTGCATACAACGCACTTTTAAATATTTATTCGTGTGTGTCTGACTTCATTTTACAGTTTCACTGAAGAGAACAGAAAAACAGTAACCCTAGTTAGATACTTTGAAATTTGGCAGAAAATTACTTTTTGGAGGAGCGCGTTATAGGGAAGAACAAATACAGTTGATAAGAGTATCTCGTCATTGCGTTTTATGAAACGTGTTAAAAAATAAATATTCAAAATATAGAGCTTCAGACAAACTTTATTACTCTAAATATGTCAATAGGATAACTGTTTGAAGTCCTTCACCATTATTATGCAACTTAAAACATGTTCTAGTTTTGTATGTTCGAATATCGTCTTTAAGGGTCCTCGGTAAATTACCCAGCTCATAAAAGTACAAGCAATAATGATATGATCTCCTATTATAAAAGTTATCTATTTCTAAGCTTTATTAACATTTCCAGAAAAACGGGGTAATGTTACTCTCAGACTATATTCAGAGAAAGTAGGATTCAAAGACACACACAGGATTAGACGGCAATAAAAACGTCAGTTTTGATTTTCAGGTAAATAACCAAATAGATTTGTATTCGACCAGAAGCCTCCCAACTGAAGTGAATCTAAGACATTGACAAGCATGGCATGTCTTTATGAGTTTCGTTTAACCGTCCTAACTGATCGTAAAACAGCCGCACTGAGCATAAAAATCTTAAGAAGGTAGCGCTGCCGTAAACTGAATACAAATAAGACTGTCTCACCAAGCAATAACGCGATAGTAATAGTAATATTTAAAATATAATACGACACTACCGTACACATTCAGCGTGAGAGACAGGAGCGGTGTAGAGGGAGCAGAAGTTGAGATTTTGTTAGGAGTGAGAAAGGTAGAAATACAGATTACCTCCAGAGAATTAAAACAATAACAAGAACATAGCTTTGATCTTTGGTACTTACACGTTCGTGTGCGCACTAGCACATACACAGACTTAGGTACACTTTTATTGACTTTATCACAGGTATTCAAACACAACGATCTTAGATTTCGTTTATGAGAAGTGCACAGTGATGGAGAAACAATAGATTATTAGAATAGAAACGATCTGATGTGCTATATCACATGACTTTCTTTACAAATTATCATTACAAAAGATTATTCCTTTATCTACATCTTGGTAATCGAGATAAATATTAACAGAAATAGTTGTATTAGTCCTTTTAAGTAGAAAGTAAATAAATAATGCTAAATTGACAGTCAAATCTTTTAAAAAACTATGTGATGCAATTGAAATTCCACTTTAGATTTGTACGGCTAAGAGTAAATCAAGAAAGAGTTGAAAGGAAAAAAGACCTTCCACTTGAGAAAAGTTTAAAATAGAAAAACCATTAACAAGGAACATCTTGGAAGCGGTTAACTCTGCAAAAAGTATATATGACAAATTCTGTGTTTAAACGAGATATACATTTTTACTTTCTCTGGCTCATCGTAGAATGTACGTAGCAGATAGAGAAGTAACTGTATTCCAACCAAACCTTCCTTACCAAGATTTCACCGGAAATACATGTTTTGAGCCCTTTGAATAAAAAGTACTTTAGAAAAATATCCTTAGGTGTGCGTGTGTGTGTGTGTGTGTGTGTGTGTGAGAGAGAGAGAGAGAGAGAGAGAGAGAGAGAACAGCATAACCCAAAAACGAAAAGTCGGTTAAATACCAAACTTGGCATTTAACTTCAGTATCTTCCAAGGATGCGACATTAAGATTTTCAGGAAAAATACACCACTTTCAATTACATGGAATATTTTTCGCAAATTTTGAGTTTATTAAAAACGGCTCTAACGATGTTGTTTAAAATCCATATGCTTAGTAAATTTTTATGTCAAACGAAACGTATATCCTGAATTTTCTGGGAATAGCCTCTGAAGACCTCTTTATTCCGGATGAATTTTGATTAACTTTTGTATAAGTGGTAGATGAAAACTTACTTCACAAAAATGTAGATTTCGTTAAAGTATACAATTTGTGTCATATGTATTTTTTGTTGAGTTAACCGTTTTCGATATATGTCGTGTTATTGGTATCAGTTTTAAACTTTTCTTAAACGGGAAGTTATCTCTCTTTTCTTTAGTCCTGGCAAGAAAGGAGAACCAAACTTCAATTGTTTCATATAGCGGCTGGCCTTTGAAATATTTGACTGTTGTTTTAGCCCAGTATTTCCCCCCTACTTACAAAGAAACAAGTCATAAGACCAAGTCTGCTAATGTTTATCTCGATCGGCATGATGTAGATAAAAGAAAGTTATTTTGTAAGAAAAGTTTGTTTGTGGAGCACCTAGAGAAATTCATGAGAATTAAACACATCGGATTCTTTGTGTAGTATGTTTTTGTCTAACTCTTACGGTTTATTAATCATACCAAAGTTATCCAGAACGAACAGGTCTTCGGAGGCTATTCCCAGATAATTCAAGATAAATATTGTATTTGATATATAAATATTTATAATGTCTAATGCTCAACCAACCCGTTAGAGCCATTTTTGAGAAAATCAAAATTCTCTAAAAAGTTTCCATATAATGTCTTCGTCGGGGGCATTTACTTGAAAATATTCTCGTCGCATTCTTAGAAAATATTGAACTTAAATAGCAAACTTGGTATTTAACGGCCGTTTCATTTTTGAGCTACACTGACCCCCCCTCCCTCTCAAACATACTGACCTTTTTTCTGAAACTGGATTTTTTTATTATTCAGGCGTCCTCAAAATATGTATTTCACGTGAAATCTCGGTATAAAATTTTTGTGTGGAATACAACACCTACAGTACTACGTACATAGTACGTGTAGAGAAAGTACTAATCAAATAAGTAGACTGCAATTGTTCTAGTGTTTTACTAATTTTACGGAGTAATATCGATAAAACGAGGGAGGAGGATTCTGATAGGTATTTTATATATCGACACATTTGCCTCAGTCTATCGACAAGCAACATTTATAACCAAATATTGCAATTAACTTAGTACAGAGACATAGGCAAGTTTAAAGCTTAAATGAATTACCATACCGTATTCACCACCTGTTTGCACTCCTCACGTGAAGGACTAGCACCCCTCAGGACATTAAAGCCAATATCTGGGATCAGACTTCTGTTGATGAACAGAAGGTCTATGGTTCAGATAGAGTATCCAGTGATGGAAGATCAGCCCAATGTCTGGTTTGAACGCGGGAAGGTAGATGATATGAAATTGAGACCGTTAATTAGCCTCGGCGTAATATTGTCAATCATTCTATTAATTATCTAGATGTATATAAGTAAAGAAAGTTAACATTTATTAAATTGTATACATAGGAATCAAGAAGTCAGTTGTTGACCTGAAAGCTACACAGAATCCTGACGCCACACTGCAGAGAAGGGTGAGAAGTGGCTTCTTTTGTGTAAGTCACGTACGAATTTCTTACACAGGAGCAGTCCAGTTTAAAACCCACGAGGGGACTTCTGCTTTATATTCCTAGTATCATGTGGTTATTATGACGTATTCTGGGAGATTCGCAATGGTTTTTGGGTCACGATGGTGTCATTTTGGCGGTCTTTCTAACCAATCGGGAAGAAGCCACCATGACACCGTTTTTAGTACAAAAGAAGTAGGGTTCGACACATCGTGGTCGTATTGTCAAGAATCTGCCCGCCAGAGGCTACGTCGTTTGTGCTAAGAATCTGCCCGCGAGAGGCAACGTCGTTTTGTCAAGAATCTGCCCGCGAGAGGCAACGTCGTTTGTCAAGAATCTGCCCGCGAGAGGCAACGTCGTTTTGCCAAGAATCTGTCCACGAGATGCGGTAGGTCGTCGTTCTGTAAAAACAACTCTGTTCGCGAAGTAATGGCATGCAACTATAAAACTCTGTCCGCGAAGTAGGATTATTATGAGAAGAAACTGTTATTGAATTAAAGTAACGTCGCTCACCTAATTAATAGTCGGCTCGTGATTATTTGAGAGTGAATTGTGCCATGTACTTAACGTAGAAACAGTGTAATTGAGAGTACATGTGAGTGAATGGTAAGAGTACCAGTCAGTAGAATAATAGTGTACAGAAAGGTGCTTAATTTGGAATCTCCTTATAGAATAAATAACAGTAAAAGTTCACAAGTGTTTTCTTCAAAATTAAAAGATCACTCCTGCAACTCCTCCCACTTGCCAAATCCACGCCAGAGTGAGTCAATGATCGTGCAAGACTGAGCAACGCCGTGGCAACCCATCCAAGAAGGGCTTCAGTACCAGGTACGTGAGTGTAGTGGAGTTGATTTGAAGTGACACTTAGGTACGCCACACATAAGCACCCACGTTGAGGCGTAAAACTTAACAACATAACATTCTTATTACATATGACTGTCCGACGTGTGGTGTAAACTACAAACCACCACCATATAAAGTCTCAATCCATATAACCTCACAACACGGGATATTAACGCATAAAAATCCCGTTACAAAATGCAGGTGATGTGGATGTTAGGAAAGGTGATGGTGGAGCAATTTGTGGAATGAACGGTAGGGAAAACCGGAGAGTCCAGATAAAACACCATCCAAACGGCGCTTGAAATTGTTGTGCCAAATATAAACAACAATGGTATGACAATTCCATCTACTTAAAGGTACAGCATATATTCCTGTCTCATAACACCTACCTACATCCAATATTATTTGAGACAGTCCAGAGGGCAGAGTTAGAAAATAATAGCTCTGCCCAGGTCGATGATGTGCGTCGGATTTTTGTGGTAACAGGTGGTGCAGCCACGTGATATCCCTATCTCCCCCCTTCAGTTCTCAGAGGTCTCTTACCAAAGAATCCATACGTTCGTCTGCTTCTGACAACGTAGCTCTGTCGCTGTTCGATTTGTAACACGCTGTGTATTTCCTGTTTATATGAATACTTTTCCATAAGTAGGTATCTGATTTTTGTAATAAGTTAGAGAAAGACCTAAGTCCACAAAGTGGAAACGAAAATATTTTTATGGATACCCCATACATTACCAACAAGGGTGGCCGAGGTCGTTAAGACACTGATTTATATATGGCAGGTCCATGGTTCTAATCTGGCCAGGATCCTTCTCTTTTACGGTTTTTTTTTATTCTTAGGGTCTCCTCAATCCTAATACTCGTATCTAGTAACTGTTTGGCAGGTACCTTAAACATAGACTATAACAAGTCACCAATTTTGTGCCGGAGTTTGCTCCGTGTGTGCTGTGTCTGAATACGTGACAGCAGAGATTGCCTCTTGTCCTTGTGGTGTATCGTGTTACAGTGTATAATGTCGGAAACAGAAATCTATCCAACACGCAGGCCATATACTTCTACGATTTCTCCTGCTTAGGAGGAATGTTTCTCGTTTATAGAAAGTGGTGGAGGAGGTGTTTAGCTTGTGGCTAATTTCTGCACTCTGAAAATTCAATTTTTAGTGTCATTAGGCATCCCATGTAAGTGAGTTCGACAGTTCAAGAAGAAGAACGTTTCTTTCAAACTGGTTTAATACCAATTAGTTATCAAGATGCCTATTCATATTCACTGCTATAGATGTGAAAGTTTTTCATTACAAATTAATTATCATACTGCTGGAGTTACAATGCAATTACAATGCTAGTAACTTGTTAAGGAGCTGTTGCCTTCTTACTTAAATGCTACAATAATTGTAATTCTTTTAACCTATGAAAGGTAGATTGCTTATTTCAAACGCAAAATGTTGCATACTGCCACAGAACTAAAGGAATTAACAATATTGTTCTTGCTTTCTGCGCAGTCGATCAGCAGTGCTCAGTAGGCGATTTGCAGGGGCTTCGAGCAGATTTGCTGTTTTTGCTTTACTCAAAGGGTAACCAGTTGGTGGCGCCTGACCTAGCAGCTTCTTTTGTAAAGTTTATTTCCCAATTATCAGATAACTTCTTCTATCGACAGTGCCCAGCGCCGAGGAGCCTATAAAGGGCGTTAAACACAACAGAAGTACCAAGTAAAACCCAAATGTTTTATTTCGTAACAGAGTTAAACATGTCCCGAAAAATTTTCCGATTGAAGTTTAGTTCCAAAAACAATAGTTCCTCCTTTCAAATATAAGAAGTAGCATATCAGTTTACTTGATGAAATACTAACCATATGGCCTCAGACACAGTTGCACGTTTACAGAGAACAACTTGTCTACAATATGCTGATGCCCTTCTAATGTTATAGCTCATGTTAGAAGCAGCAGTACAGTTTATTTGATTAAAAACAAAAGGATGCCGTTAACCTGAAAATCTCAGACACCGTTACACACTCACAATAGCAACATTTTTGCACTACACGCCCGTGTAGGATTATTGCTTGTGTCAGAAAAGCAAATTGTTGTTGATCATGTTGGATATTCGAAATGTTTTCTTCTTTGTGGTTAACTCTTAAAGCTTCTGCTTGATTTGACCGTTTCTTATTTTTCCATTTATATCCCGCAGTGGTCATATAAGCGGCCTTTTGGAATATAATGACTACCGGGATTGACGTTAACTCACATAGTAAATAGCACTTTGCTATTGGATTGGTTTTACTAGGATTTGTGACACACTGTCCATTTTACCAGCCAGTAGAAAGTGCAAGTGTGCTGAGTAAGGTTATAATGTTTGGCAGCACTATTTATTTCTTTTCTACATACAGCGGATGCAAGAAATCTCCATTGGCCTTCTTTGGTGGAAAGCAAACTGCGTAGAAATAATTGCCAATCTCCTGAGGACAGGGAAGCAGTAGCTTCGATTATTCAGTCTACAAGAATCCAGCCGAGGAAGCGCCTTACGTGCTTGAGGAGTGGGGAGTAATTTTAATGGCGTCACGAGACTAAGTCCAAAGGGAAAATTTGGGATTTCTAAATTTTACTTGCATCATTTTATTATAACAACTTGGTTAAATTTATGATCTATCGCCCGGACACAATAGGCAATTTCTTTTGTTATTTTCTTACTAGTCCAACGCCTGCGCGTTTTTTTTTTTTTTTTGCTGTGTACGTTATTGTCGCGACAAGGTTTGTGTAAAATAAAATAAAATGTTTTAAAAATCGAACGGTTGGGTTGCATTGCTATCCGCTTAACTTACGTTAAGGATCCGTTCTTAAGCTGTATTGCAATGTTTTACATATTTGAGCAGTTCACTTTTAAGCACATTTAAAAGCGAACATATTCACTTTATTATTGGCTGTGTCTGTTATCGTTGTTTCTTCTTAGAATAAATCTTAGTGGTGATGGATTGTAGCTTTATTTCACGAATACAAATACCAGTTCATATAATTCCCACCTGTTATCCTCTGTATTGTCGATTTACGGATGAACAAAGGGCATTACAAAGTGCACCACGTGAAATGTGGAACCAAAGTAATAAAACGTGCAATATGGTTATATGGAGTAGGGAGGTGCTATTTTGATGAACATGTAGATTTGTGACTTGCCTTGTATTGTACTGATGCACAGATTCATTCTTAATGAAGGGTGAATCTTTGCTGTTCCTGGTTTTACGGATAAACATTATCCATCATCCATCCATCCAGTCAGCCTCATCTATCTATATAAATGAATCGCCAAAATGTATGTACGCGCATCACTTCCGAATGACTGCACGAAATTGAATAATTCTTTTTTGCTGTGTACGTTATTGTCGCGACAAGGTTTGTGTAAAATAAAATGTTTTAAAAATCGAACGGAAAGGTTTCTAAACTCTCATAATATAAACCAGCATACAGTGCCAAGCGTATGCAAACGGTTAATAGCCACCAGATGGCAGTGGTACTACGGTTATTTGTGCCTAAGTGGCAGTAATTTGATCTCTTTTTCCTCCCCATTTAATGTTAAGGTAACGCATCAGTTTATCGAAACAATGATGCAACGCAACAGTGAAATTCAAATACATTTTTATGTATTAATTTTCATTTCCTTACCCCTATTGTTTAAAATAAAGAATAAAAGAAAATTTCCTGGCGACGAACACCTATAGTACGTACTTATTTATTTGCCGTTAGATGGCCGCAGTACTGTTCTATTTTCTTCCCCATTCAATGCTAAGGAAATGTATCCGGTTATGAAGTCCTGACACAAGATAACAGTGAAAATCAAATATATTTCTTATGAATTAACTATCGTTCCCTTGGTCATATCGTTTAAATTGTTTGTTTCACGTATAAAGTATATATTTGTTGTAGTTCTTTAAAATGAACAACTTATAAATTATGCACATAACCAATAATCTTTTCTTGCAATCTGAAAATGGAGGAGAAATGACGGGACCGTTTGAGGCTAGCTTCCCATTGCAGATGTTAGATATTTTAGTTTATGTGGTATATGAGCTAGCTAAAGGTGATTTCATCAGAAAATGACGATACCCCCGTCCCCATCACACTGCAATTGTGGTGCTCCTAACACATTTGATCAAGTAATATTCAGGGTTAAATGGAGAAATTTAATACCAAAATGAGTATAGTAATGTGTCTCAAACGTTTATAAAACGGGTAACACACCGGGGGCTTCTACCTGCCCCGTCATCATCTAGGCATGCCGTACCACCGATTATATAACCTGGTCCGTCCCCGTCCTAAACCATAGGCGAGATAGAAGGGCTCAGTAACCCTATTCTCCTCCACCAAAAGCAAACTTCCGGTCGTGAAATAGAGGTTTTTTTAATGGCAAGAGAGGTTCGACTCGTACCAAATGACTTGCACTTTTCACTCAGTTTACGTAGCTGGGAGAAAGATCAAATTCAGTCCGTAAGTGGTGCAAGCCAATATTCCAGTAAATCATTTCAAACTTTAGGAATTGCTGAAGAATTGTGTTTTAAATGCTGATACTAAGTTTCATTAATTTATCTTTACAACTTCAGGAATTATTGATATTTCTGTGTAACCATGTATTCTCACCTGCTCTTTTATTCGTGTTTATTTATTTTCCAAAACAAAAAAGAGCAGTATCTAGACATTATACAAATAATATTGGCTAATTTCTAATGTACACCTACATAAAAAATGTAATGGTCAGGGGGATTCCGAACAAATAGCTCTAACAGTATAGAGATATATAGAAATATTATACGTATAGTTTGTTCAAATTCTTATCATCGCTTCCTCATACCACCGTCGGTCGACACATTAAATTGCCGGTCCTACCTGTCCTTTTCTTAAATTTTCCCCAGAGCTCTGCAAAATGAGTGATTCTATTGCACTACTGGAAAATCAGAGGATTGGAATTGAATGGGTAAGCAAAGTCTCCCTTCTTGGAAAAAAGTTTGTTAAAATTCCGGGCAGACAGTATAGTAGGTAGGTATTGTATTATAAAATTAAAAAAAAAAGTAATGAAATATGACTGGAGCTTGTCATACAAATTCTTTAGTAATTAGCACTGTGGTTTGAAAAAGAAGATAAAATATTCCGGTAAGGTAATTAACACTTAAAACAGCAAACATGAACAGCTGACACAAAATTTAAATCAGTAGCTTAAAGAAGTACAAAAATAACTTTTAAGGTTTCACATTTTACTTTCCCTAGCGCATTTGTACAACGTACACGGTAGATAGAGAAGGTATTGTATTCCACCCAAAAGTTCGATACTGAGAGTTCAACGGAAATATATGTTTTAAGGCCTCCTGATTTGCAAACATTATTTTCGAAAAAGGCCAGTGTGCGTCTGTGCCTGAGAACAACATGGAAAGTTCATTAAATACCAATCTTGTTATTGAAGTTAAGTATCTCCAAGGATGCGTCATGAAGATTTTCAAGAAAATCACCTCACCCCAAATTACTCTTTACATGTAAACATTTTCCAACTTTTTTATTTTCTCAAAAATAGCTGTAACGATTTTGACTAAAATAATGTATATTAATGTTATTTACATGACAAATAAATAATGTTATATACATGACAATAGAGGTAACTACTTCCGAGACATTCTTTGTCGTTGGTTTCTATTTTAAAATACTTACTTTACTCAGTCAGGAAATCTCCCGTGTTTCTTTTGTTTTAATCCTGGCAAAGCAAAGAAAGGAATTTCTATGACTAACTCATAGTGACAGATTTTAAAACATTTTACTATCGCTTTAGCATTCCTTTAGTTTCCTTCCACTTATAAGTAACTAAGTAATAAGAACACTCTGCTAATGCTTATCTCGAATAGCACGGTGTAGAGAGAAAGAGAATCGTTTTTAACAAGTCTGTTGGTAGAACAACTAGAGAAAGTCATGTCAGTGTAACACATCGGATTTTTTTTTAAATTTTGTCACTTATTTCGTATAAACATAAATGGAAAAATATAAAGTTCTAACTTTGTAGTTGTAATACGTTTCTCAATATTGTCTTGTTTATATCCCACACTCAAACCATTCTGAAAATGCCCCATAGAACGCAAACAAACAATAAATTTGGTATGGAGTCTTATAGTAATTTTAATTCACTAATTTCTTGTACCTATTTGAATTTTTTGTCTCTCACTTTATAACCGAGGAAAACAGAAATGATTCAGAATGGTTATTCTTTAATAATTTGTCAAAGAAAAGAACCAATTCAATTATATAAGAAATCTAAATGGACACTTTTATTTCATTGACATTCTTAAAACCGTGGTTAAGTTTTTAGATAGTTTGGTAAACAATTGCAAGGCGTGGAAGATTCTAAAATTAGGAAAATATCGTAAAGAGTGAAACCGATGAAACTAATTTCAAAGATTTGTCAAGCTATATTTGAATTTTCTGCCCTGTATACAACTAAAATTGACCAGTGTGGAATAGCATTCTGAAAAGTCAAATTACATATACATATTCACCTACATAATAGTTATAGAAAATACAATATATTTCTAAAGTTTTAGGACTATTCAGGTATTATTATGTTCCTATTTTGCTAACTGGGGGTTTATGTTAAGTACTAACACTACTACATTCGTCACTTACAGCCCTTGTACTGTCGTTAGGCCATAAAAATTACATTCAATTGCAGCACAAGATCTGAATTATTTTACAGCACCGAAACATCAAGTTTTGGTATTTTGAGAGTATTTGACCACCTTTATCAAAAGATTTTTGTGGGAATAGTAACTACTTTCAAATCATTATGAAAATATACCCAGTTTTTAAGTTGTCCTTTCATCATCATCCCATGTTTTTTATCTTCCCTCCTCTCCTCCTCCTCCTTCGTGTTTTGCATCCCCTTACAGAGTTTTATTTATGCATACCTACCTGTTAATGTTATATTGCTTACCTGATAGCAGCTTCTCTTCTGCTTTTTTAAGGTAATACGAGGGTATACTTCTCGCAAACTTCAGAAAAGCTACAAACCATATGCCACTTCTTTGTAAGAGTCCATATAAGCAAGCGTTCAACAAACCCCGTGTTCTGCCGTTTCTTTGAAAGGGACTCTAAATGCGGACCTGTGTTTGTTGGACTGTGAGGGATCTGCGGTCAAAATAACCCCCATAAATTTTGTGGTCAAGAAAGAATGGCAAGTTTTATCAATTCGCTCAAGCGGCATATCATTTGAACCGTTTTTAATTTTGCAGCAGCTATACACCTCTCAAACCAAAAACTAGTTAATGCAAGAAAACCCTTTTCTCTGGAGAGTGATATTCAAGGTGCTGATTAACTCGAAATGCTGGAGGACGGGGAGGGCTATGCTTAGTGACTATAGTCACTATGTAATTGTGTTCGTAAATAGAGAAGCAGAAGTACTTTGTCTCTCCCACTAAAAGTCTACCTGCTGAAGAAGAGGAATCAAGTACTGAGCTTGAAAAGCATTGAACGAAGCGCAAAATACTTAAAGTGTTACATATTTTATAGGACAATAGGCGCAGAAATAATTTGATTGCTGGAGTTTGTTGCTCACGCATACTCAACTGCGGAAGGTAAGACTTTGTATTCAACCCACGGACAAGGCTCAAGAGGTGAAGAAAGTAGGAGAAGAAGAAGCCATCTTGCATCCTAACGTCATCGCAGATGAACCTGCCCACTGACCGCACCAGCTCCGCCCACTTTTGCAGCCCAAGCTCATCTGTATGATTAGAAGGAAGGAGACGGCAAGATTTAAAGTGGAAACGAGGTAGAGCGACTTGAAGAGGATCCAGTCCGTCAGTCACTCCGTCAATCAGACAGTAAGTCAGTTTGTTTTCTTTATGTAGCCTGCGCAGTGGTGGTAAAGAATGAGAAGCATCAAAGGATTTTTGCCGACAGATGGTGGTGGGGTATAAGTGGCGACGGCAATAAATCTAGAGGAAGAGGTTGCTATTCATAAGGGGCACAACACAGCTGCTTGATGGAAGCCTTTGCTCTCCTGCTTTCACACAAACGCTGTTAGCTTGGGTAAACATAACCAAGAAGAGTGAATGCTGTGTTATCAGTAATTAACACCTAAGTTAAAAGGAATATGACAAGTACGAAACAAGATATACCTACGTCACTGGTGTCCAAGCCTTTTACAGAAGTGATCACAATGAACAATGATTTCATATATAGATACACATATAAATGCCAATAAGTCAGAAAGAATACAATTTAACGTATTACATTCATTTTAAGGCGACACAAAAGTGATAAAAGTGATTTTCTAAAGTATTTGTTTTTTTTATACAGACCTTACCTACTGGTAACAAAAGAAGCGTTCATACCTAGCTTCATTCTAATATCTGTTTTCATTCTGAATATATGGATTAATTTATTCGATTTAATTAGTTAAAATCAAAATGTCCTCCTCTACAAATATTGAGCTGCATGCCCAATTTTAAACATTAATTTCCTTAATATCTTTGTAATAAATTGTCTTGTTGAAATTTGGTGACAGTTTGTTTTTCTTTTTTAATTTACATCACAAAATGAAAACAATTGAAAAAATCAGCTCATGATTATATAAAATAGTTTTTAATAACTAATCTCTCATTAATATCAACATTCCAAACAGACATATTATTATACACATTCTGCATTGATTTGGGAAAAGTTTCCAGAGCTCTAGCTGTATTTTTGTGGGAGCAGATAGATTTTGAATATGGGAAGACAACAAAAAATTTGAACCCACGAAAAACTGCTTTAAAGTTTAACATCTAGAGAATCATTTAACCAGCACGACGCTTTGAACATGTCGTCCAAATCATATGTTGCATCCGGCCTAGGAGTATCAAATACCGTAAATATGTAGTTTAAAGTTTGATCGAAAATTGCAGTTTACAACGGTCTTCAATGATAACGTAAAATTAACACAAAGCTACATGATACACATAAACATAAATTATTTTGAAGAATGCTTAAGCTAATTTATATAAATTGAAAATTAAAAAGGAGTGTGTAAAATCCCCTAAACGTAAGGTGCATACGTGAGCACATCGTTTATTAACCACTAAATTTGAAATTAAAATTTGTTTGCATGTAGGAACTTTCAAGTATTTTGATCATTTTCATGTTGCTCTTACAATAATTATTTCATTTTACATTGCAATTTTTGGATCCTGTTTTGAGATGAGACACAAAGTCCAACTCTAGGATGTAGCCTAAGTTAGAAATTACATTTATTGATTACTCTTGATGATTATAATTACATTTATTTACAAAAATTAACTCTGATATTGAATTGTTCAGAAGTGTCAATATTGCCTAGTTCACAATTACATATTTGGTTTCAAAAGCCAATTCGTACAGTAGGCATTCTTAGAATATTTATGTATATTATATTTACAATATTGGATTAGTTACTACGAGTATTTTGATTGAATGAAATCCTCCTCTGTATGGAAGGTGTGAGTAATGAGATATCTTTATCACTCTCAACTAACTAACTAGGCAATTCTTTTATAGAAGATGGAAGAGAATTAAATAAGTCTATACCGTTGTACTAAAAACCTGAAAAGCAGGTATGCGCTTTCAGCCATTATTTCATACATTTATTTGCAAATGTTTAAGCACCTTTAATTTTATAGACAATTGTCCAATCTGTAGGTAGAAAATGATGCTCATTAAAGAATTTCTAAACATGTCCAATATTTAACAAATTACATGTTGAACAACTTTTTAATTTCCTTGTAATTAATCTTTAAGCCAGCTTTAAAGCTAACCATCTTAAGCTTCTTGTAGGATATACTGCAACAGTTTGAGAAACATACATCCAAAAATCGTGCATGTAATACAACATTAATGCAATCTATTTTTATTAATTTATGTACAACCAGCCGAGAAAAAGGGCTGTAACATACCTATCAAGATCCCAAACACGAGTCAAAGCTACTGCTCAATGAATTATTCGCAGAACAGGTTTAAACTATGTACTTATGTAACCTAAATAATTAATTCCTGAGAAGTTTCATCAAGAAAATATAATTCACTGAATATGCATGAATAAAAAATATAATGGTTGCATTTGCATGACTTCTCTATCCTTTCTCGTTTATTGGTGGGTATAAAGCTATTCTTATGAACGATTATTTTTTTTTATCTACTTCATTTTAATTGAGATAAATCTTTGCAGAAATAACGGAGTTACATGTTTCGTTATGGATACAAGGGGAATAGAGGTATTCAAATTTTATGAACTGGACGCTATATGCGATCTTAAATTTCACACTCTCCAAGCAAATGAGAGAAGCAAATGATACTCGACAGGACTTTAAACGAATGGCAAGTATTGAACAATTCAAGTCATTGAAAGCATATAAATTGGGAAAGGCTTAGCTATATCGCAAGAAGGTAATTTTTAATAAATTCTGTGTTCTGAATAAATGCAATGTTTATGTACTACATTCCCCTCTTTTGCTTAAGATAGGCATACCAGATATACAATCTTATACAACTTATTTTCTTGCTAATTAAGCTTAATGTCTTCATAGGCGCTTCCCAAAATGTTCAAGATATGCCTACAGTTTATTTGAGGTGTAAATTATCTTAATACACAATTTTTCAATAAATATCTTTAGAGGCACTTTTTCAAAAATGATAATTAAAAAAAAAAGTCCCATGTATAGGTTAATTTTGGGAATGGGGATTTCCATGAAAATCTTCGTGTGGCATATCCTGACCTTAAAACACCAAGATTAGTATTTAAAATACTTTTTGTTTTTTATTTTAAGCTATTCAGGGACAGCCATACATACACACAGACACAAAAGACCTAGGAACAAACATACACAGACAGAAACATAGATACAGGTATAGACAGATCCACATAGATATATACAGACAGACACACACGGACAAACGAACACACACAGACAGATACTCAGAGACACACACGCACACACGGGCACACAATCAGACAGGTACAAACAGACATATAATATAATAAAACAGAGACAGACATACAGAGATAGACAGACGCGAACACACACACTGTCGGACATACACGCACAAACAGACATACTGGCGCGCGCGCACGCGCACACACACCCATACAGACTGGTAGACACAGATATATGCACAAAAAAGACAGGCAATGCAACCATGGACATACAAAGACAGACACACACACACACACACGAGCAGATACAAACACACAGATACGCACAGACAGACACACACACACGAACACACGACATACCTAAATACGAAAACATACAAACACAGGCACAGACATAGAGACACACACACACACTCAGACAGACGGAAATAGACACATAGACAGGCTGAAGTACACACGGACCTTTTTTCTAAAACTGCTGTTAGGGCTCAGAGGCCTCAGAATATATAACACACGAGGAAATCTGTACATCGGCTTTCTAGGTGGAATATAATACTTCCTCTGCTTAATGTAAGTACATAGTAGAGAAAGTAGAAAAGGAACCGCCAAAGTTATTTAAAGAGTATAACTGCTATGGTATCCTGCTCCCTAGGATTTGAGCTTCATTTTTTGGGGGTAGGGGTGGGTGTGGGCTACAAAGATAGTTCTCTTCTTCTGTTTGTTTGTTTCTTCCTTTGTTTTGTTTCTTGCATTTCTGACACATTAGCATATACTCAAGAGTCCTAACAAGAGTTAGTTTCTGATAGCACTCTTGTTAATACGCAGTGGTTGCTTTCTGCTGGAAATCGCATTATTAATATAATCTGCTACTGGGTGAGCAATACTTGACATTACCGCGGGACCGGCCACTATGTCGGCGGCGGTGGGAGTATCGTTCCCTTCCACTGCACGCGTCTTCAGTGTGAGTTGAAATCTTGCTCAAGTAGCACGTGAGTGAAAGTGTATCAAGTAAAATGGGGCAATACAAGTATCGTTTCTGCAAACCACTATTGAGAATGTATGTCTTTTATTATCTACTTCATGTTTACCGAAATAAAATTTTGCAAAAATAGCTTCATTCAAATTTCGTTGCAGAAAGATGAGAGATAGAGGAAAACGAACCGATATGTTAAGATAAGTTTAAATAGCGTATTTCTAAAGGTTGCCCTTAAAATGCCATATATTTTCCATGATATGGTGGAAAACAATAGAAAGGCAATAGCACATTAACAAAATATCACAGTTTAAAAACTTCAAACCCAAAATAAGAGCGTTTCAAAATGGGCTATGCCGCAAAAAATGTGGCTGTTAAAAGGATCTGCATTTTTATACTGTAAGTTTCCTGTTCTATCTACTATGCTCTTCCGGTTTATTAACATTATTTTAAAAAACTGCTCCAAAAGAAAAGGACTTCCCAAGATAATTCCAGCAAATTTTAGACGTGTAATTAATTCCTCGTGTAAATACCTTGTATGTATGTATGTATGTATGTATGTATGTATGTATGTATGTATGTATGTATGTATGTATGTATGTATGTATGTATGTATGTATGTATGTATGTATGTATGTATGTATGTATGTATGTATGTATGTATGTATGTATGTCTGTATGTCTGTCTGTCTGTCTGTCTGTCTGTCTGTCTGTATGTATGTATGTATGTATGTATGTATGTATGTATGTATGTATGTATGTATGTATGTATGTATGTATGTATGTATGTATGTATGTATGTATGTATGTATGTATGTATGTATGTATGTATGTATGTATGTATGTATGTATGTATGTATGTATGTATGTATGTATGTATGTATGTATGTATGTATGTATGTATGTATGTATGTATGTATGTATGTATGTATGTATGTATGTATGTATGTATGTATGCTAATTTAATAAAAATGTAAGGCTAGACAACAGTTGAGGACACCTCACGCACTATGTCCCAGCAGATATATTTTTGCTAATGCCCCGTAAGAGAAAGGGATTAAGTGACGTAACCACAGGGGACGACAGGCCGCATGCAGACTACAGAGATTCGGAAAATTCTAACTGAGTGGCTGAAGTTTCCCATCCGGATGCCAAGATTCGCTGTACAGCCTTCAACACCACATGTTCCGGATCTCGACAAACGCGTTTCCCCTGCAGGGAGAGGACAGCAGCCACAACGCCGCCCCAACGCTGAACAGCGCTTACAGTGCGCATGCATCAGCGGCATCAGTGCTGCCACGCATTACGAGTCTGGAAGCACATCTGAAAGATGACAAGGACATTATGTATGGAAGCCGTAGAGAATAAGCACCCAAGCAAGAGGGAAACCACGAAAAATCCTGAGTCAGGGTGCGCGGTCGACCGGGACCGAACTCGCGTCCTCCGGAATGCGACACGCACATGCTACCGTGGCACCACTTAGCACGATATGCTAGTTTGGTAAGTATTTACTCGACCTTACGTTTTTAGTTATTATGTTCACACAGATATAGTCAGCGTTTTTTTAGAAATGCCTTTAGTATTCTATGGATGTCAAAATATGTATTTCCGGCAAAATCTCGGTATCGCATTTGTGGATGTAATGTAACACTTTCTCTACGTACTATAAGTGAAGGATTGGTATATGTATATCAATAATAATAAATATGTCGGAAATAACGATTTCACAAAAATGTATTTAAAACAAACGTTGTGTTTTAAAGGATCTATATTTTTTGTTCATTAATTTTTCTATTTTACCATTTGTATCTCTTATGATTGAAAAATATAATTACAAAATGTTGCAACATATCATTTTAGGCCATTGCTGGAAAATGCAAGATATACATTTTATTCGTGGTATAAACACTTTAAATATGTGATGCTTTAATCAGAATGTTTACAAGCTTCATTTTTTGATAAATCAAGATTTTCCAGAAACTGTCCATACAAAGGTTAATTAGAGGGATTTTCTTTAAAATGGTGGCAAGATCATTTTTTAAGTTTACTGAAATTTAAAAAAAATGCAAAAAAGAACAAGTAAACACACACACACCTTTTTACTAAAAGGCGTTTTAATTGGATTCAGGGATTCTGAAACCATGTGTGCATAAAAAATGGCCCACAGTCACTGTTCATGCTGGCAATGATAAATTTACTTCGGCTCTCTGCCATAGAGACTCCACTAGTACTGGAATATAATTCCACCTACTGGATTGGTAGAATACCTTACCTCCCCCAAAATATGGCCGAACAGCTAAGTTAAGATAGCACCTATAGGTAATAGGTAATAATTTGGCCTAATTTTACCAGCTGAATACCGTTAAGGCATTTCGTTTGGGCCTTATATATCACGTAATCTAATATACGCAAGTCTTGTAGTTTAATGTTATCCCATAGATTTCTTGCTGTCGATCTTTTCACTAATAGATTTAAACGTCCCTGTGCCATTGTGGTAGTTTGGTATTAAATCTGACACCCATGTTACTCTTGTTTTTCAATTCAAAGTATACTGGCGTGCATAAAATATCACCCATAATGAAGCGGACCTGTTTGTGTTGTACTGATAAAATCTCGTCTCAGGCTCTGAAAACGGGACTACCTCTATTTTTCGGAGCATAATTCTAGCCATGGTTTAGCAGGGTATTTTACCTCCCGTAAAATATGACCGAATAGCAGAAGGGTAACTTTAAGCTTAAACCTTTTAATTGCACGCTACGAGTACCGTATTCTTTAAATCGGTTTTCTTATTCTGTTCGATAACGGCAACAACTTAATATTCGTAAATATGCTGTTAGAGAAATGTGCAAATAATCAATCCTTCGCCCCTTCCTCTAGAATACAGAATAATATTGTATCTGGTTCAGCCTTTTCTTTTTACTTTCTCAAGCACGCATATCTAATGTAGGTACATGTAGGCAGAGAACGTACTGTATTCCAGACAAAATTAAAGTCCACAATTTCAACGGAAATGCATGTTTTAAGACCCCTGAATCCATAAAAACATATTTAGGAAAAGGTCCGTGTGTTTTACATGTGGACAGCATAACTTAAAAAAAAAAAAAAAAAAAGGTTCGTTAAATACCAAACTTGATATTTAAGTTTAATATCTTCTAAGCATGGGACAAGAAGATTTTCAAGAAAATCACCACACCCCACCTTTACGTGTAAAATTTTTCGACAGCTTAATTTTCTCAAAAATGGCTCAAACGAAGTTGAATAAAATGCCGTATATTAAAGATAATCACATAGAAAATAAAATGTATATATTGAATTTCCTGGAAAATGTCTCTGAATTCCTCTTATTTTGAATGACTTTTGCATAACTGGTAAGCTGTAAGACACGACAAAAGCTGACTACACGAATAAGTTAGTGTTCGTCAAAGCACACAATTTATGTCCGATACGTTTTTGTTGTGGAGCTAACCTTTCGGAGACATTCCTTATTATTGGTTTCAATTTTAGAATACTTATATTTTTCTCAAACAGGAAATCATCCGTGTTTCTTTTGTTTTACTCCTGGCTATGAAAAAACATTAATTTCAATGAAAACCGCATAGCGACAGCTTTTCAAACATTTGACTATCGCCTCAGTCTAGTGTATTCCCTTAGTTTCCTTTTACTTGTAAGAAACTAAGTAATAGTGTTATTTCTGGAAATCTCTATCTTGATTAGCAGGAAGTAAAAGAACAATATATTTTGCAGGAGTTTATTTTCACAGCAGGTACAAAAAGACATGTTAATGGAATACTCCAGATTTTTAATTGTTCTATGTGTATCCCGCATTTCACCGCAATGATCGTGTCAGCTGGTCTTGGCTTTGGCATGTAATATTGCCTTTCGGCAATGGTATTAACTCGTGTAGCGTTCTCTTTGGGTTTTACTTTATTGAGTTTCTGTGCGGCAGATAACAGCAACACACATTCACTTTCATACTTCCAGACTCTACAAAAGATAGTGAATAATCTTGGCAAGAGAATCATTCTCATTCCCCAGCCGGGAATCAAACCCAGGTACCTGCATACTGCGGGGTCAGTCAGAATCTACTTGTCTATCCTTTGATACTCTTTTCGGAGAGGGTGTGAAACTCAAAACTACATTTCAAAAGGACCTTACCATTTTCATTGGTTACTTCTTATGTCCCTGTTTGTTTTTAAACTCACACTCCACTTTTTGTGCACACTAGTCTACTAACATTGCAATCTTGATATCTAAGTTTTGAGTAGAATGCAATGCTTCTCCTATCTGCCAGGTACTGGTAGACAAAGTAAAAAGCCTACTACACAGAGTACAGTTGGTAGAAAACCCGCCTGCTCTGGGAGGGTTCCCGAGCTCTATTCCCGACCAGGAAGTGTGAATTCTTCTCTCCCCAAGATTATCCGTTATCCTCCCCAAATTCTGGATGTATGAATGAGAGAGTGAATGTGCCTGTGATCTTATGTACAGTCATAGAAAAATGATTGTGCACTCGGAGAGCAGAATATTTCCAAGTCTCACTTCGTATTACAGCGCGGTTTACACATGTCGATGTTTCCAATATGCACTACACTTTGTTAACAGGTCATGCGCAATGCGTTATAATCTGTCGAGGAGGTAAATAGGCTGTGTTTTGAACCGTGTATCAAATCTGAATTGGTTCCTGATAAAGAAAGAGGAGTGTTGCGACTACTCTGTCATGCTTCCCACTCTTCGTTAGCCAAGTCGTCAACAAACCCAAAATCATCTACCTGATGATATGGGCGTTGGTAGCTATATCTACATATAGGAGAAGCAACCAAATCAGGGATCAACCGAAACAATCAATGACTTGATTCATTAGCCATCAGGTACTCTGAATACGATAAATGAATCATATTATGAAACAATTACTGGTGTTACAGCGGCTATATGGATACGGCAATAGTATATAACGCACACCCTTTGAAAATGGTGAACCTAAGATCAAGTCTTGCCAACGGCATATATTTTTTCTCCCTTTTTATTTTCTTTCTTCTATCTTCATTTTCTACTTCACATTCTTAATTTAAACTAATATAGATTTTCCACATTAGTTATTCATACGTACCCATATAAAGCCAACGCTTCTACTTGACTTGATTCCTTTAGAATTATTGTTTCCTTCTGTGTTGGTCACACACCTGTGGTTAGTTCCATTCATCCCCGAAAGAGATCCTCAATCATTACCAGTACCCTACAACGAATGGTAGAAGCCGTCGATAAACGTGTTGCGATTCTCAACCTGGTTTCACAAGGCCATGAGGTATGAGGTAGGAGCATATTAACATCGGGTAACACCCCGGAAAATGTGACCAAGTACTGATCTATTGCGGCCTACCACCCTCCGGGGAAGGTTTGAGTGAAGGGGAAACCACAGGCCAGTACGTGGGAAACGACGGAGCAAGCGCAGAGTTTCACGGAAGTCCCTAACAGTTTCAGTAGATGACAGCTCTCGTGCGCCACGGAGGTTATACAGGCGCCGGGAGGCTGGAAGGAAGCCTCTACAACGGCACCTAGCCTAAACCAGCGCAACCAGGGTGAAGAGAATTTTGCTCGGAGTAAGTAACCGTGCATTCTGCCTGCAAAGCTTTAAGTCTCACCTGCCGCTGACCTGAAAGATGAAGGGAAATGAAATGAAGGAATGAAAGGGAAAGGAACCGTGGTAATATACGGCACTCTTGCATTTACCTAAGTGGCCCCAGGAAAACCTTTGAAAACCCAGGGCTATACTGCGCGGTCGACGGGGAGCGAACACGGATCTCCCGAATGCCAATCCCAGAGGGAGCACCTGAGCCACCTGGCTCGGTTTCATAAGGTTATATGACACCAGATCAAGTACCGTTTGTTGTCTCCACAGTCCACTGCAAGGAAGCGAGCGAAACCGTATCGTGAAGTTGGGCAACTTGCTGCAAGGAAGAGCATAGGTCGCTCACGTGTATCTACCGAGAATGAACACAGGTCTCTCATGGCAGAGATCCAAAGAGATCCGCTTCGAACCGCCGCTGATTATAAGACATTGTCTTAACCCCTGAAAGTGCACGGAAGGTTAGCAACTGTTGCAAAAATTCCGGAATCCGGCGTAGACGTGTGGAAACAAGGGAAGTGATAACCGAAGCCCACAAAATCGACAGGTTGGTTTTTCCTGTCGAGTATTAGCGATTGGTGCGAAGTAATTTTCTCAGACGAAACAACGTTCTGTAATGCAGATGCCAATTTTAGGGTGTTTACAGGCCCAGCAGGACTCACTGTGACAGACATCTGGCTACACATGTGAGAAGTGGTTGAGTGAGGGTTACTGCTTGGGCGTGGATGTCTCGGGAAGGTACACGATGTCCTAGAGCAGATCTTGTCACCTCCGAAGTCAGCAGATCTCAACTCAATTGAACATGTTTCGCGAAAGTAAAGCAGTGGCTTCCTCGAGGTCACAGAATGATTAATGCTACCCAACTCTGGTGTGCCATGACAGACACTTGGGAATCACTATCAATATACGCTAATTATTTTAAAACGCTGATGGATCCCATGCGCTGAAGACAGAGCGTAGTGATAGCAAATACTGGGGTCCACACAAAGTATCAGATTTTTTTCTCTTGTATCAGCTTTTTGTTATATTTTAAAGCAATCTAAGGTCAGGTTGCTGTGTATTCTTTACTTTCTAGTTTCCAAGAACAATAGATTAAGATTTCACTTATCATAGAGTGAACGTTGATTAACAGAACATAATCTACATCGATATAAAGGCACTAATATGAAATAAATATAAATACGAAGAAATAAAAATACTCGAACTGGACTCGAAACTATATTTCGCATAGCAGCTGAGTTCTAAACTCAGACGATTGGCACTAAGGAATTTTTACATGAAGCATTCTTTGCTCTGTTTATTTAGTAAACCATAGAAAAGTTGAAAGCGGGAGGTTTTGTTTAGTATTCAAGCATTTGCTTGGGAATTTTTTTTTCTGCGAGGACAGCCCTTTTAATTACTTGCGGGTAATTACTCTGTATTATAACACAATAAGCTGTAACTTAACCCAACCAATTTGTACAACTCAGACTTGCAGAAAAAGTATGTGCAGTGTGAACCAGGCTCAGTGAACATCGTGAGTTTCCGTGAGCCGGAAGAAATGCTTTGCAAGTTTACAGCGCTCAAACATGACTACAAAAAAAAAAAAAAAAAATCTACTGAGCACACAAGTTAACAACATTATCGAAAGGCAATAACATTCAAAAGATAAAAGGCCGCCATATGACCACTGCAGCTAATGACGTAGTATAAATGGAATATTTAAGAAAAAGATTGGTGCGTTCCAGTTTGGGGGGAGGCACTTACCTCTGTGTGCCACTACTCCTGCTTATTCTTGCGTATTCGGATTTACTCGGTGCCACAATAAACCTGATTCCTTCTAACGAAATCTCTGGGAAACAGGGATGAATGGGAAACGGGCAACCTGATCGGGACGGGATCACTAACGATTCCAGATGGAGCACATCTTAGCCAAGCCTTAAACTGGTCTTCTTGGGGTTTCTTTGTTACTAAATGCTATTAGTTGTAATTTTTATTGATATTATACTTTTCTTATACTTATGTTCGGATTAGCGTGAGAAGTCTCAGTATCGATTTTTTGGGTGGATAGCAATACCTTCTCTGTTACATAGCACGTGTACAGAAAGTTATGAAAAGTAGCAGTAGGATTACTCTATTCAACACAAACGAACACAAAGCAGAATAGGACTAGCTAGAGCAACTCGCTACTGAGAAGTCGAGTTGTTTCCTAAAAAACAGCAAACGGAAACATGGGCACTCTCCGCTAAGTGTGGCGTTAACCGCTGAGAGGTCTGGGATGGAACCTTATCTCCAGTAACTTTTTTTTTTTTTTAATACAGTTCCGGAGGCTCGTCAGGACTCCGGTACTGTATTTCTTTTTTGTCTCTTTTTTTCAGATTCCTACATTTCCTTACTTGACCTATTCATTTAACGTTTTTTCTTTTCACTTATACATACACAGATATATACACATTTACAAACACAGAAACATCCATGCTCAAGGCGGGACTCCAACCCACGATCCCCTGCGCCGAGGAGCACCAAAGCGAGACACTTTAGCGAGCGCGGCCACGGGGACCGGTGTTGAATCAAAACATGAGCAGAGTGGCAGGCCGTCAGGAATGGAACCTGGATTCACCCAAATGCTAGCGTCAGGCGTTACTGCAGTCATCTCTCCAGGTGAGATCAAAAATAATCCAAATGAATTTTCAGTGATATTTAAACATTAAAATGACCAAAATTGGCTCATATTTTTGCGTTGTTCTCAAAAGAGATATGTAACAATATTTTAAAACACCGCTAAGAATAACAAAACAAATATGTTAGACCTAAATTATTATCAAGAAAAGCGAAATGTGATGTTAAATATCTATTCTGAATCAAAGGACGCTCTTTTTAGGAATGTAGACTTTATGATATTTGGCAATTCGCTTAAATTGAGCTACATATTATTAATAACTCCGGAGTGCATACAGGCGATTCTCAAAACGACACCGAACGAAGATTGGCCGATATTCCTCCTATACGATGTGATACAAAACTATAGAGACAGTGCAACAAAGCACCTCATGGCCAGCGTGGATTAGGCAGTTACCCAGGAACAAAACCGTGCGCCTGTCCCACGCTAACGGAAGTAACGTAGGTAGCTAAGGAAGCTCCGAGTCGTGTGCTTTCGTAGCGTTTTCGTAAACATGCCTACATGCTGCACACAGGTTAGCTAAAGACATTCCCAAGGAAAGAGGACGGTTTTGAAGGGATTTGAACTGTGGACCACCCATTAGCGAACATCACACTTTACCTCAGAGACATAATTGGCCTATTGAGATCAACTATACCGCTCCAACCCTTCGTGAATGACTCTCCGTATGGGAGGGTTTCCGACCTTTTCATTTGTTGGGGTGGGAGCATTGCGAACCCCTAGTACCAGCACTACTGTTGACGTTACCAGAAATAGTTCGAGCTGAACGTCTGAGCCCGTCTCTGTAGGGAGTTGTTAGTATTGGGTTGAACTCGACGGAACAGTGGTTCCTGAAACCCATAATACATAGAGCAGTACTACCCAGATGGTGTATTGAGACGCCTCAGTATCTCCGGTACCAGCCTGGAGAGCTGGGAGACTGAATGTTGGATCGATTCTCTGTTGAGGTTTGTCTATTGCCTGGACTTCATGGCTGGCACGTGTAAGTGATGTATCCACTTTCCTTTCTGTGTAAACAGGGAGACATTAGACTCAAGGTGTTACACTAATTGAAAGATCAACGGAGAAGAGTTCCACTGGGATTACGCCTCTCTTTACTTATAGGAGGGGAACTACGGCTCCGGTTAGACCTTTGCCTCAACCTGTCATGAATGACGATCACCGCACATTTTCTTCTGCAACTTGTTTCTTCTTTATACCCATCAAATACATTAAAATATTTTGGTTATCTGAAGTAGATTTATAATTTATAATAATTTAATTAGGTTATTTAAATAAATAAATAAATGATATTGGATATATTTGTCTTATACCATATTCACAGGAAAACACTCCTCATTTATTTATTTATTTATCTATCTATTTTATTCTAAGTTTACTTCCTAGCTTAATAGCACTTTTTGACATTCCTATAAATGAGAAACTTTGTTCTAAGATACATATACTTCCAGCGGAGAGAATTCAGAGATTCAGAATTTATTGTGAATTTCCATTAATCTGTTAGCATTTCAATCACAGTTATGTGTAAATAATTGCTCAGGTTATACTAAAATAATGACGAAACGCACAGTATTCGTGTTAAATCCAACTATGTAAAATGTGTGCACAACAATTTCCTGTATATCCGTAACTTAAAGGCTCTTAAGTATGTACTCCACGAATATGTACAAAGGAATAGGAAAACAAGATATATCTATATACATATTTATACAAATTAAAAAATCATTTTCATGTAATTACTAAAATGAGTGCGTTTTTAGGAATGTCGAATTTCTGTGATAGATGTGAAACATCTTATGAACACAAAAATTATACATGTAAAACATTTTGCATAACATGTTGTGGCCTCAATCAGCTTGGTAAAAAATCTGCAAAACATTGTAAAGATTGTAATAGATATTTTTTAACGAAGAATATTTTGAACAACATAAAAAGAAGTATGTTTAAATATGTGCAAACTGTAATAAAGTGTAATAAAATATGTAAAAGAAACGAAGAACCTAAGTGTGGATATGAAATATGTGTAAACTGTAATAGAGAAGTAGGAACAAAAACTCTTTTGTGTTACATGCAGTGGAAAAAAGGTAAGGGAGGAAAACGTATAAGAAAATTGGTTAATTGTCACATACAAGGATGTGAAAATTCCTCACTAGATAATGTATACATTTTAACTAAATATACCAAAAAAAAAATTAATGTACTTGCATTTGAATATATACAAGATAATTAACAACCTCAAAAGGATCCGCTTTCAGTTTCAAAGTTAAAATATGTGATGATTGCAAAGCGAATGCATTACAAAAACCTATATGCACACACAGAGAAAAATGCATAGAAATTGATTTAGAAGCTAACCAAGAAACTGGAGAGCACAAACCCAATTATGTAGTTGCTGAATATGCTTTTGGAAATGAAGAGAAGTTACATTTCTAAAATAGTAATGAATTTTGTAAATAACTAACGCCTAAAGAACATAGAGGACATACAGTCATAGCACGCAACGCTAGATCGAATGATTGGTATTTCGTAATGAACTATTGTATGCGAAATGAATATAAACCCTCCACAGTTTACACAGGGCTGTCAAATAACTTCAATGGCTCTAAATATGTAAGTACACGATTCACAGATAGCTACAAAGTTGTTCCACAGCCATTGTATATATTCCCAGAAACATTTAAGTTGAAAAACATGAAAAAAATACACTTGTTCAATTTAACAGAAAACCAGGATTATGCAGGACCAATATCGGATAAAAAATAGTATGCGGAAAGCAATATGAAAGAATGCACTAAATGCAAACCAGATATTACATGTACACACTGGCATACAAGAAATCACATTTTACAGTGGAATCGTGACCAAGTTAAAGTAAATTATTTATTTGACTTTCAAACAGAAATAAGTGAGTGCTGTGAGTCAGATGTAGAAAATTTTACTAAATCTATTAAAAAGCTTAGACAAACGTTTTTAGATATATGTAATATTGATCATTATCAATATACAGCAAAATCAACTGTAGCAATGGTAGAATTTAGGTATCATCATATAAAACCCGATACAATAGCAGTGTTAAAATATGGCAACCGTGAAACATATAGCAAAAAGTTTATATCATAGCTTAGAATATTTGAGGGTAATGTAAAACACGCATTAAATGTAGAGAAGAAACTATGTATTAAAGTTGATAAAAAAACTACTACTATAAATCAATTTTGCGGATGTTGCTGGCATGGATGTCTAAACTGTTATAAGAATGATGTAATTAACAACAAAAATCAAGAAAGCATGGATCATCTGTATGAAAAAAAAAAAAAAAAGTATTTACTAAAATACTAAGTGCTAAGTGATATAACGTAGTAGAGACGTGGTAATGTGATTGGGAACCTACATACAAAACACTTAAACATGAAATAAACAAACCACTATCTTCTAGAGATGCTTATTATAGTGGTCAAAGAAATGTACAAACATTACACGTTAAAGGTAAGAAAATAAAATTTATTGATATTTGTAGATTGTATTCAACTGCTATGTTTTATTAAATTTCCTGTTGGACATCTTATAGAATATTACATCCTCAAAATTACGATTCTAACTGGCTTGGTTTAATTAAATGCCAAGTACAACCACCAAGAAACTTATATCATTTTGTACTACCAAGTAAAGAAGAAAAACTAATATTTCCATAATTTGGTAAATGTGTTTACTCTATAAATCGTAAGAGTATTCACACAGACGTTGAACGTAGAATTAATGGAACATGGAGTAGACTTTCTCTTGAAATGGGATACAATATATAAAAATATATGCAGCCCGGTATTTTGAAAAAACCAGCTCCAGCACGTTTAAAAGCTATATTTCTAATTTCTAAAATCAAAATTAGAAATCAGTAAGTGGCAAAATGATAACAGTAGTAAAGAATTACATGTGGAAGATGTAAAAAATATATTAGGTATCGAATTAGACATAATAACATTAAACCTAATCCAGTTTTACGTATAATGGCTATACTGTTATTAAACGCGTTTTATGGTAAGTTTGATCAACGAAGAAAAAGAGAAACAACAGATTACATCAACGTAGTAAAAGATTTATACAATATATTATTAAATCCTAAACAAGAATGTATTAACCTTTCATTGACCAATGAAAACATAATAAAAGCTGGATATAAAACAAAAGACGAGTGATCAGAAGATCTCAAGAAAACAAATATATTAATTACATTATTTACAACTTACTATACTAAATCAAAATGTATGAAAATCCTTGATAAATTAGGAAATAAAGTAGGGATTTACGACACAGATAGTATTGCATGTATTGATGATAAAACAAATACTGTAAAAATTGGATGTGTGCCAGGAGAATGGACTGAAAAGTGAAACGGATATCATATAATAGAATTGATACCTATAGGACCAAAGCGCTATGCATATACAACAGCTAAATGTAAAGTCGTTTGTAAAATTGAAGGATTTAATTTAAACTACGCGAACATTCAAAGACTAAATATGAATGTAATGATAAGAATTTTAAGAAAAAAATTAATGATATTACTTTAGAATATAATCAAATTACAAAGAGCAGAAAAACACTCACATTGGTTAACGAGACGATTCAAAAGACTTTTAAATTGGAATACGTTAAACGCGTTAACTTACAAGAACAAGATGATATTATAGACACTATTCCTTATGGTTATTAGTTTCTACAAAAGTAATATCTAAATCTAACATGTCAATATTTTATGCATTAACAATAGAATTATACTACGCCTTTAATATGTTTATGATATATTGTAATAGCATTTATCACATAATATTTTTTTTTATAAATGACAATTACCTAGACGCTCAAGCAGTAAAAGATATACTTAATATGTCACTGGAGTATATATGATTAAGAAATAGGTAAACAGTCTAATATTACAGATAATGAAAATGTAAACACAGTGCATGGTCAAGAAGTCCGAGTTACATTAGATAACAAATAGATCTTACATTTCCCAGATTGTTACAGTAAAATCTTAATTCATCAAGCTATCCAAACACTAGCAGATGGTAAAGCCAAAGTACTATATAAAGGAAAAACGAAACATTTGGAAACTAGACCAAACACGATATAGAGTTGGTATAATTTTACATAAATAATTATATTAATCCAGTAAATTGGATTTTTTAATCTATAGTAATTCTGATTAATTCCCGTGTTGGATGGCTATTCATCACTAGGTTTTAAATTATAATTTTAATATTTCGAGTCTATTTTCCTATAAAATGTGCAGTTTTTGCAAAATGAATATTTTCGGCAGTTTTGGGGGTATTTTGCCTTTTTTTTTTTTTTTTTTTTTTTTTTTACACTATGACAAAAGGAACATAAAACTAACCCATAAAACTAGTGATTTTAGTCTATTTTCTCATATATTACTCTATTTTTCTATATATTTTTAATATATTCTTCCGGAAAAATTTTATTTCGCATTACATTGCGATTTTTTAATATTTTCACTCTGTTTTCAATAATTTTGAAAAATGTCCTAAATGGTCCCTTATAGTAGTCAGACCCAGACGACCCTGTCCAGAGAAGTATTATTGCACCAAGGATAAGAAGAAGGAGCATGCCGAAGCTGTCCCTAATATTTCAGCGGTGCATGCAGCTGGATGAGAGAGGCACTACATGGCAATGCGCGGGACTGAGAAGAAAACCGCTGGCGGACGCCGACTTAGCGCCACTCCAGGGAGAAGTACAGGTAGGGACTAGACCGAGCTGGAGGTCGCGGATTTCCTAGTGAAATTATATAGAGAAGATCATCTGTGGCCCAAACAAACCATCGCCAAGCTGTGACAACAGCATTACTGGCTGCGATTACGGGCATACGTTGAGAGGTGGTGCCGGCAAAGTCATGTGTACACGGCAAGTTGCGATCCACAAACCAGAAGCCGGGTCATGTGCAGTTGCATAACGCGGAAGCACCTTTCGAACAAATAGCCATTGCTGCAACTGCTTAACTGGGCTATTCAGACAGGGTCAACACGTATGTTTTAATCGCCAAGGATTACTTCTCCAACTGGCCGGAGATATACGCCATCTCTAACCCAGGGGCTAAAATCTCCGTGAACATCCTCGTAGAATTCTTCTGTTGCTATGAGGTACTACCCGGGGGGTATTATGTGATCGAATCATCAAATTTGTGTCCAATGAGGGAAACACTGAAGCGGCTCGGCTTGGAGTGCACCACACGCGAACACCCCTATGTCCACAGTCATTCGGCATGGTTGAGCGGTATATGAAGATTCTAGAGAAGATTTGAGGAAGGTTGTGGCCATCACCAGACTAGGATTTCTGGGCATCATCTTTCTTTCTATCGTTCGGCTCTTTAATCAACGGCACCACCTGGTTAGTACCAGCCAGTTTTATCTTTGTCAGAGTGCTGCGTCTATCATGCGACCTGATTTTTGGGAGTCCTCCTGGGACAGAATAACTAGCAGTTGATTACGCGGAGCTTCTCGTAAACTGACTTATTGCATATATGAGAAGGCCCTTTCAAACCATCCAGTTAGCGATTGACCGGATGAAGACTCGTTACAACCGGCAGGCCAACAGCTGAGGGTCCAGCAGATTGATTTGGTGTGGCTATCCGGACCACGGGTCGCTGCCCTAAGCTTCGTCAATCATCCAAGGACCATACTTTGTAGTGAAGAGGATAAATGACGTCTACCGCATCCAGAGGCTGCTCCGTTGGAAGAGGCTAATAATACACTGTGATCATCTAGCCCACTACGATAGTGCTGGTCAGAACGACTAGCCCTAAGGAGGGAGCGGTGTATGGGCCTTGCCGTCCCGAAACGCCGCATTTGTTATCGGCCTTTCTCACGTTTGCAGAAGTCTTGGTATCTGCAGTGACGGAATCTGGAGGTCTTGGAATGCGATAAACACCTGACGAGTTACGCCAATAATCGGAAGTCCTGGAAAATCGACTCATTGGCGCAAATGGCACACGCCGAAGTCTTCGCTTTCTAGAGCATTCTGTGACTTCGTGCATACCTATATAAGGAAGAATTGCAAGCCAGGTAAATAAGTCTTCAGTCAGTGTTCGATTGCAAGTGTTAGCGTGCAGTGGTGTGACGTCGAAGCATCGAATAAATTCTTGTGCAGCAGTGAATTGAAGACTTTATTTGTAACCAATTTTAGGCATTATGCTATTGGTGTTGTAAGATTCGAAATGCAAGGCCTTTTGTGGATGTAATGTGCAAGTATTAACTAAAGTTTAGATTAGCTTAAATTGTTTTTAAACTTTTAGTCAGGTGACAAAAACCCCGGCATTTGGAAGGCTTTCATCATCTTCGTCTTCAAGAAAAGTGAACCGTAGATAGTAGAGAAAAGATTCCATTCCTAATTTATGCGCAGTGGGCACTTGGGATGGTGCCAAGAAAGAGATGAAATACGATTGGCTTGGCTATTTAAGTTGCTTCACATATAACTAAGTGTGACGTAGTTCAGCTTGACCACGAGCCTCTTCTAAAACTTCGATTTTTTTGCATATTAACCACTATCCACCTAAGAACCTCCATACGAAGATTGATTGAAGAAAGATTGCTACGGTAATGTTGTTGCATCCACAAAGTAAAGGAGGTTGAGTTAATTTTCCCACTGTGCGGACACTAGTGCGTGAGGAATAGGTTTAGAAATCAGACTCAGCTGTACTGTACTGTAAAGTTCAGGAATGGATATACAGAAGTTTGAGATGAAATGATACGTTTGAGGATTAACAGCGATGGTTTCCTATACTGCAAAGCAAACACTTGTACTTCAATGCGACAGCGTATGACTCCGTAACTTTCCTGGACCTTTCCTTGTGTGAGAGGTTCTGAAAGTGTTGAAAATTCTGGCTGATAATGGTGTCAAATTATTACTGGGGCTCTAGAATCCTAACGGCCGAGTCCAGAATGACATTTTTTTTTGGTAGTGTTTAACGCCCGCTTTAACTACTTAACTACTGCATGTAAGTCAGCTGCAGTTGTTTCTGTGGCTCTTTTGGATCTATTTCGTGAATCCAATGCGAGCCAGTTTGCGCTCTACCAAACCGATTTGTCATTTTCTTGTGAGTTTTCCAATGTATGCTGTAATTTGGCGATCTGAAGTGTCTGATGTAGCTTTGTTATTTGAACTCTACGCCGCAAGACTCTCGTCTATTCCCCACCGAAAAGCCTCGAAGAGGGAAGCCAAAATACTGGATTTTCGTTTGAATGGTAATGTTGAATACCTTGAAGGAGACATTGATAGAGGTGTGGATGACTGTCGTCTTGTCTGGTCTTATAGCTGCTGTAATCTTCGCCAAAGCTAGACGACCTCGGTATTTTGGAGTGGAGTTACCTTACTGCTAAATTGCATGCAACTAAGGCTCAAACAGTTAAACATAGCAGTATAGCATTTTCACTATTTGAGATTTTCTTGAACGTATTTTGGCAGTAAGATGAACCTTAACGCAGGGATAAAGTGCTTGCCTCGACTGCTACCAAGGCCTTCAAACTTTGACGAGAATGATACTTACGGAGGTTTTCTTTATAGTGTTTAACGCCCGCTTTTACTACTTATAACACCACAAACCATGACACTTATAATACATGGAATGAAGATGGAGTACCGCTGGAATGTGATGTCGGGGAAAACCCGGAGAACCCAGAGAAAACCCGCCCCTGAGTAGCTTGAGATCGAACCGTCTAAACACTCGGACACGGCGCGGCCTCCTATGGAGGTGATCGTATCGTTTCACAGTGTAGCGGCGGATATGTCCTTGTGAGTTCATGACAACCTCCTTAGGGGTAATATTCTTGCCTCTAATTCCCAAGGTCGGGGGTTAAATTCGGCGAAGGGCGATGGATTTTTTCCGGAGTAAAAGTCCTTAGCATAGGTTCCTTCGAAAAGAAAATATATCCGTTAGTTCCGTATCGTGGATTTATAGCACGTATAAAAATCCAAATAAACATGCCTCTGAACAAAATTAAGCGGTCATTCACCCCAGTATAAAATGCAACGCTGAGACTTGCAGCAGTCAAGAACGTGCATAAATTAAACTCAGTGGCTGATTGCTGATGTCTGTAAGATGGTATTGAAGCTTTAGTATCTGCTCCATGTTATCAGAGAGCATTGAGCCTGCTCGGTGTTCCCTAAGTGTTTGGCGCAGATACGGCGTCGATGGCGGAACCGGGTCTTGGAGCAAGCTGCTGTCAGTGAATCACTTCACAGTAGCAGCTATTGGATGCGTAATGACAGATCTGGACTGTGTGGCGAAAGACACAACAGCGAGGGCCGGGAATCGGTCGTTCACTCATACTGACCTTCATGCGCAAGCTTTCCCTCAGCAGAGGCAAATTCGCCTTAGATGGATCGATGGGCGGACGGATGGAGGGACGCATGGATGAATGGATGGAGAGACGGACGTACGAATGGATTGTTTCGGAAGGAGAAGCAAACAAATGGTTTGGGTATTCTTTCCACATAATACTTCCGTATTATCGGTTTTTAAATTTCGTCTATACTGCTGTTTTTAATTGCTTGGAGGTTTCTTCGCAGTTGATCCATATTTGAAGAGCTGATAAACAAAACAGATAATATTTCTATAATGTTTTTCTTATAAATAAGCAAAATGGCCTCACGGTGCAGTTTAATACTTATTTAATGCTATTCATTATCATCATATTCATTCCATGTTAACCATTTTTGTAATTTTCAAGATATTTCAGATTAAAAAGTGAATGCATCTTAACTTACAGGATATGTTCACAAAGGTTACTTCGAAACGACAACGAACCAAGATGTAGACGTTGTTTCTCAGGTCTTATGTAATACAAAAATATAGTTTTAAACGCCAATAGAGGCATACAAACAAAACTCCTCATAATCTGCACGGATTAGGCAGTTATCTAGGAACGCAGCCGCGCACCTGGCCCCACTACCAACACGGATAGCTTGGGAAGCTCTGCGTTGCTTGCTTTCACAGTGTATCGTGAATATACCGACAGGCTGCACAATAGTTACTTCACATTAGGCCTCTGGTTTTACGAAACCCCCCTAAAGAACCTGTACCTTAGGTATTTTCTTATTCTTCCAACATATGTTATCATAAAAAGGAATCAATGAAAGTAAATTACTGGGAAAATATCCTGAAAAGCATTTTTGAATAACAACATGCTTTAAATACAATTTCACATACACATTAGAACGACTTTCCGAAGGTGCACTTTTTTGTGTGGATTGTTTAAAAATTTTCTTGTGGTTACAATGTTGTTTAGTTAATATGAATACCAAATTGCATTCATAATGGGTATACATCTCTAGGTCAAAAATAGTTTTACAAAGTGTATTGTGTCAATATGTACAGTAATCAAAGTGCCCTACACGTTTCATAATTTGAGAAAAGTTGTTTAATGTTTTTCAATCGGAGGTTTGAATCACAAGAAAAATAAAATGAAAAATATTTTAAATATATTTTATGTGCAAATTATGAACGTGTTTATATATATCCAAAAGAGAATATTAACATTAAAATTCATCAAATTTTCAAAGAAAATTATTATTCGTAATTAAATGTATTTTTCCCTCCAGAATCTCACTAGGTATATCTGTGCACTTTCTGAGAAACTGTAATGAAATGTAAAAAATAAATAAATAAATAAAATGAGACACGTGGAACATTTTAAAATTGTGAAAGCTTAGTATGCTACCAAAGAATTGTATGTACAGTTAAACAAAAATAAATCCCTTTTGCAGTGAGACAAAAACTTTAATTTACTGCCCCTAAGTCGTAAAATAAATGTCGCATTTTTACACTTAACAGCAAATCCTTGCTGCTTACTGTAAGTTGCTGAGAGTTTATCCTTTGGATAATTATAAAATGATTACAATAAAAGGTACTGATACTAGCATTTGGAGGCAAAATACATGTGCTTCGCATTTTACAAGCTCGAAATTGTCCGACTCATAATTTGTGCCTTTTAGTCTGGTGGCTAGGACAGGTTTGCTGCTAACACACCAGAAGAAACCCGTTTGCTTCTTTAACAAGTGCTGCATAAAACACCCTCTGAAGTGAGATGATGTGGGCATCATTCTTGCGTTGCCTAATCTCAAAATGAGGTAATGTTCAATGTTAAATAAAAACATACCCAAAAGTGTTCCGAAGTTGCAACATTAAGTTTCGAACTACTTTAAGTATTAGCTATTAGTTCGGTGTCGTTTTGAAACAACATCTGTAACTTATTTTGCACTTCATCGTGGTGGGACAAGTTATATATATTTTAACTATTTCTTTGGAAATACTAAACGATTCTTGATAAAAATGACTATATACATTATACGTAATTTTCATATTTTGAAAATTAGTGGAAACTGTTTAAAAATGAGTAATATTAACAAATGTGATTCTCAAATAATTTGTATATATCAAAAAAATAATAACAAACCGTCTATTTTTTGGTTTGCACCAATCTTTTTTTAGTGAAGCATTACTCATTTTATTTAATGGGTTCAAAATATACACACTTAACCACAATTCGCATGAGATTAATCAAGTTTTTGCATAGATACTGCTGATGATTCCTTTAGTTCCTTGTATAAGGCAAGTTTTGGATATTCTAAATTCAGTCAACTGCTACAAGAAAAGCATTAATTGTTCTGAGAAATCTGTACCAGGTATTTATTTTTATAGGAAGACGTTTCAAGTGAGAGCGCCCTTGCAATCCGGAAAGTCATTATCACGGTGAAGAACTATATCACTGAAACTATTATAAAGTCATCGTGATATTTCTTTCCTTGCTTTTTTTTTTCAGTAACCGAACCCTTTTTTGCTGTTTGAACGCTATTCATTACCTTTTACTCTTATAAATACCTTGCATTACGCTATTTAGCTGACCAGTCTTTGGAGTATACAAACACAGCGTCAGAAAAATTTTTAATAAGTACAGTTATCTTCAGGGAGAAGTACAGTTTTTAAAAGGGAATCTTTAGGTGCTCTACCAATTAGCTTGTCAGATGTAAGAAAGCTATGGATTCGTTCAAAAAGCTGTATAGCTTCAATGAATTCAGGAGAACCCCAAAACCAAATATAAATATATCTCATTTTTTGTTATATTATTCTTGTTTTGGTCTCCACAGAGGTTGTTAGCTTAAATAGCATCCCTGACATTTGAACAGGTAATTTGTTTAACACTATATTTGTGGAGAGGTGACGAACAGCCTTGAAGTTCATTTTCTGCTCGCTCTGTGTGGTTTTTATTACAGGTATCTCAGTAATGTTATTTTTTTTAGTCATAAAGTGCAAAATTGTACAATTCCAGCTGTAAGAGTAATATGCATCCCGAATAAAGACTCATGGTAGAGCACAAATTTGATACTTGTCAGAAGCGATGATTGTGGTATAGGAATAGTGCCTCTGATTGTCAAATACAATACTTTGCTGGCGATTTTTTTATTGTGAATGCACACTTGACATGGAGGAGTCGTAGCTGAGTTATGTAAATATGAATTGTACAACTTAATATGATTTTTTTGTAATATGTTCAATCATATTTTGAAAGATGGTATAGTTTCTAAGGAATGGTGTGTGTGTGTCTATATATAGAAGGACCCGAAGAACTTATAGGGGAATTAGTGTTGTTGCTTCCATTAATGCAATACATGGTGGTATTCTTCTAACGATTAGAAAAAACAATTCTGTGAAAACAAGCCATAAGGATCAAGCTATCAGTACTATGGAAATGTAATATATGGATTATATTTTTAGACATAGTTAGATGAGAAATTTATGCACAAGAACAGGGAATCCATCTGATATTTGTGGATTTAGAAAATGCATATGATTCGTTCCCTATTATCTATAGGATGCAGTGGAAGAAGTATCAGTTGCATTTCCATTATAATCAAGAATTAAGGAAATGCATAAGAATGCCTGGCTGTAATGTAAATAGGGAAGAAGTTTTCTCATTCCTTCCAAACGACAAAAGACCTTAGAGAGGGTTTAAAATTTATATACCACTTGCATTGGAAGCGTGGAAGCAATCATATGGGGTACGGGAATGCCAGAGAAACATGAATTTATACATCATTTGTTTATGGATGACCAAGTGTTAATAGCTCACTGCCGATGAGATGCTGAATTAATGAAGAGGAAAATAATGAAGGCGTTTAATACTGAAACACTCTGTGTAACCATGGAAAACAGAAAGCATTTAATAGTGGATGAGGATGGGCAAGATGTTATCTAACCAGAAGGGACCATTAAAGCTGTAAAAAATATAAAAATTGGGTTCAACTTTACACGAATCTGGCAGCTACAAGGCAGCTATTGAACTGAGGGGCTATTAAAAGTGAATGGGGTTTTAAGCAGCAGTTGTATCAACAAACACAAACATAAAATATTTTTTTAAATGTAGCGGAAACTATTATGACTAAGACAGTAATTTTAGCTTCATAAAAAGGGCCAGAGCTGATATTCGGTTAACCTACGGAGTATGGATGGCATACCTTGCGTACACGGTTGCAGTGTGGCGGTTGAACGGCAGAACAGCACGTTGCCTCCAAGTGAAGTGATGTGAACCCAATGAGCACACAACAAAACGTAAAGAGACTATAAATGAAGGATTTAATTAAGACATATGAAGCAGATAGCTGGATATTGGTTGGGTAGCCAGAAAAGGAAACTACAGGCAATGGAGATGGATGGAATATTTAGAGGAGCCAGAGTATCGCGGTAAGAGAGAACGAGGAATGTAGAAATAACATAATTAATGGGGAATGGACGAAACAGTCATCCAGCCGAACGAGGAGTTCTCTAGTGGTGTGGCCATATAGAAGAATGACAGAAGAAGTGTAATTTAGACTATTTTGGAATGGTCACCTTCAGGGAGGAGGAAACGTGAAAGACCGATAGCAAATTGGAGAACTAGTATATTTCAAATGATGAGCATTCGGAATTTTCAGAAAATGAAGATTGGCAGAATCGTAAGGAATGGAGAATGGGAATAAAGAATAACCATGAAAAGTGGGGAAACCATCAAAAGCAAATAAGCGATTGACACTCTAAAGTTTGTTTTACCCGAATTTTTTCTCCTTTTAGGTCACCCTACAGACCTCTCTGCGCAAAGTGCTTAAGTCATCTCAAGAACTACTATACCTCAGCGCTGATAATGTCTGGTGGCAAAACAGAAGAACGCTTTTCTTTTGCCACTTCAATAGTAACTTTCCCTCGCCTTTAACTTGCCTATGCAGTTGCGAATGCTGTAATTCTTTTACAGATTCTTGTCTTTGATACTGCACTTCCCCTAGCTTAGGCTATTATTTGGCCTGTAGCAAAGGTCTATTCTTAAAACCACTTTTTACAAAGCATTCTACATAAGAAACTTGTACTTCTTTTACGCATAGTTTACAGAGTTCTAATTGTAATTGTTAATTCCGTATGCTGCTGAAGAACCTTATTTTTTGGATCTTACATTACGTTGCAAAGAGGGCTATTCTGAATTAAGTAATGTCATTTTAGTACTCAGATAACCGAAAAATGCCCATTCCAGATTATTCAAAATGTCAGTATTACAAAAAGTCATATAAAAGAGTTAACGGGTGAATATATGTGTCATTCTTTTGTTTTTACGTTCTCTATTATTGTGTTTCCTTTTCTTGGAACTCACAACTTCCTCACGGACAGACATCGTATCTTCCCAATTTTTACTATCGTGCTACTTGTATAAAGTAAAAATGTTCAGTGTTCTCTCACCACATTAGCCGCCTTAACAGTAAAAATTGGTAATTTGCTTAATTCAACAACATTTTATTACCAGAAAAGACAAATTATAAGCTATATAAGTTCAAATCAAGCAAACACATTTTTGGATGTATCTGGTCTTGAGCCAAAACAGGTTTACAGCATCCCGTAACCCGAAGGAAATAACTTTATCTGCGCAGAATACTGTAAGATCAGTGGTGGCAAATACTATCGTGGCAGTGGTGGCAATGCTTTCATTTATTTGTTATTCTTCTTCTTCTTCTTCTTCTTCTTCTTCTAAATGAATATAGCTTGTGTTGTATTTGAGCTCTTCATTTGATCGTTAGGTATTTTCATGCTATCTCTCTCTGTTCCATTCCATTCCACTCCACTCCTTTCTGCGCCACAGCTTTCCACAGCTATCAACACCACATGTTGCCATAGAGCTCTTCGGGTGTTTACAACTCTACTAATTGATTTCCGGCTATCTAACATGGAAGACGAACTTGAGTTTTAAATGTGTATAATCTCTCTCTGTAAAAGTAAAGCTATCTTCTCTTCTTGTTAGAATTTGCTTTCGTATCCAGAAATCTAGAAATTCAATGGGAGGTATAAAGTATAAAGCAATAAAGAAAATTGGACCAAATAAACAAAACATTTTATATGACATATGCTTATCTAACATTTTCTCCTTTATCTTTGAATATATATATATATGGAAAGCAAAAAAAAAAGTAATTTTTAATACAGCTGGTTGTTTGGATTGTTATTGGCTTCTTTGTCTTCTATTTTTAAGCTGAACCATAGTTTTAAAATATACAATTTACTAGCTGTTCGATGTTTTGTTTTTGTAGTCATGCTACATACTCGCATACACGCACAGGTGCACACACATACACACAGACACATACATAGAGAAATAAACCTTCCTGTAAAGCGTTTCTTGAATGAAGTTATTTTCATGAGTGTGTTACTGTTGAAGATTAGAAACCAAATTTGGGTCCAATGCAACACTTCATTGCCAGTTTGTTAACAGAGACAGAAAATATTGTAAACATACAAAAAACAAATGCTTGTGTGTTCATATAATGGTTTCTCCTATAAATGTACACATGTAGTGTTACGTTTGACAAGTAAGTGCTTTACAGCAACAAGTGTTCTATATATTTAGTATTGTAACATTTTTGTCGTATCCACTGACAACTCACTCTGCCACAAGGTGCAAACCCCACAAGTAACTTAGAAAAGCAGTTAAAAATAAACAGGAAATGAAAAGGCATTGTGCCATGTTGCACTCATTATACTTCTGTTTTATTCAGTACAGTTAAATGATTTTTCTGATATTCTAAGTGTGCCTTATTCATAAACGTAGCTGACATGGAATTTCCTCTAAACAAGTTTCATGTAATATGTCTTAACAGTAAAACACAAGTGGTAAAAAAACTCCAGTAATGTTCAAGCCTTAAATATGCAAATATATTAGACGTTAAGCAACACTAAATTCCTCATATATAGCTCAGATTTAAGGAACTAAAACTGCATTAAAGGGAAATCAGAACAACTGAAATTAAATAAACTTATGATGAGTCATTAAGTCATCACAATAAGTCAACAAATATACAGTAATTATTACAACTCAAATGGCAATTTTTACTAAATGTCAGTAAGCTTACCTATCATAAACTTAGGACTCTACTGTTCACAAAGTAAGCACCTGAGAGACAAGATAATATTCTACAGGCGAGTACTGGTTTGTACTATTCATTACAGAACAAATGTACGATGTTACAAGTAAGAAAAATAATAATAACAACAACAACCCTGGACTAAAAGAAGTCAATAATATATATTAAAACCGGAAAACCTTCTAAACAAAGTCGTATTTTTAAGAACAAATTATCTATAATTATCTCGTAGCACCCGGATTCTAGAAGATTTTATGGAATTCCAACATGTTAGTGAAGTCATTTATAACCTTATTAATAAATACTAGATGTGCACAGCAATTATGCAAAGCACCAGGATGACAGATTATCCATATATGACTTCACTTTCGCTAGCAGACGTTAGGGAATCGAATCATAGATTACTTCTTAAAATTAACTTCACTGAGCGTTAAAATAAATATTACTTAACATTTGAGCCTAAAATAGCTAAGGAAACCTACATTTAAATTTCCACAGTAAAAGGAATTCGAAATATATAATTTACTTTTTAACCGTGGAGCTTGAAGAATTATCACTTATATAATTATGTATTTCATATAGAGGAAAAAAAGTGATTTTATAAGGCAACACTTAAATATATGAAGAGTGCTTCAGCATTTAGCGCAATATTAACCCGCAGTAAAATAGTGTGTACAGCATTATCTCGTGCGATTGTCTGTATGCTTTCACGGTAGTACATCAGATGCACAGATTTAAATATAAACTACAATGACCCCGTGTAGAAAGCACAGAGCACGTTTTGAAAGTCATCCACGAAGGGTAGCAGACCGTCAGTGAGAGGGGAAGAGACGAAAAAGAATTTTTCTCGGAATGACAAGCTGTTTTACGCCAAGCTTGTCCCATCCTTCGGCTTCGCTTGTTATCAAGAAGGGAATATGACTGATGACCGTAATACATCATCGTTTCGCCACCATCCTTATTTTACGCTGCTTGCAAGTCTTTCACGGCGTACAACAACGTAATATGGACCACACAGAGCATCGTTGTTTGACAAGCCCGTCTTCCTAGTGTAAAACCGTCATGAGATCTTTGTAAATGCTTGAATTAGATGTAATGCTATTAACCAAATCCGCTTGAGTAGACACAACTTTGGACAGAGCGGAAGGGACAAAAAAAACCTGATAACCTCCATTCACACGAGTTTCTCTAGCTGTTCACATACAAAGCATTCTTTTACCTACATCATGCTAATCGAGATAAACATTAGCAGAATTGGTCTTATTACTTGCTTCCTTATAAGTAGAAGGGAAATATGCAAGTGCACTAAAGTTAATTAGTTTAAAATAATAAGGAATATCTTGAAAACGGTCAAATCAGAAGAGAAAAGTATAGGATAAAAATTATGTGTATTAACAAAATCTACATTTTTTAGTAAAGTAAGTTTGATGTATCTCTTAAGAGGTAAGCAAAATTCTGCAAACTAAACCCAGAGGCTATTCCCAGGGACGCGCGGTGGCCGAGTGGTTAGACCACACTACTCTCACCTAGACGGGCCTGGATCGATCCCAAGCGACCGCATGTGAGATTTGTGGTGGACAAAGCGGAGCAGGGCGGATTTTCTCCGGGTTCTCCGGTTTGCCCCGCTATTGCATTCCCCCGATGCTCTATCTTCATTCCAAATATTACCAAAGTCATCGTCTGTGGTGCCTCAAGTACTGAAAGCGGGCGTTAAACACTACAAAAAAAAAAGATGGCTATTTCCAGAAAGTTCAAAATAGACATTTTATTTGTGATGTACCAAAATATCTTTAATTTACAGTATTTTAATAAAAACTCCTATAGCCATTTTTGAGAAAAACAAAATGTTCAAAAATGTTTATATATAAATGCCAGTTGTGTAGGGGAAGATTTTTCTGAAAATGTTCGTGTTTCATACTTGGAAGATACTAAAAGTAAATACCAAATCGTTTTAAAACTTTGCTGTAGCATACACAAACGTACACACACACACACACATACACACGAACCTAGATCCTTTTCTAAAAATTCCTGTCTTTTTGGATTCAGAAGTCCTCAAAACATATTTCTAGTGAAATTTCGAAACCTAATTTTTGGGTGGAATACAACTCCTTGTCTAGCTGCTATGTATAACGTGTGTGCATAGGTGCTAGAGACAGTAAAAAGGACTTAGCTACAGAACGAACTATTAGGTTAAATAGGCTTCAGCCATTGAATTTCGCTAATTATAATAATAACTTAATAATATTAATTTCGTGAAGCAAGTTAAAGAGCTATATTTAAAATGTAATAACGATTCAGATAATTCATTATTAACTATGAGAGAACTTCTCTATAATAATAAAACCACCGTAGTCGAGTGGTTAGACCGATCGACACCCACCTAGGCGGCCCGGGTCCGATCCGAGGGGAATCGCATGCAGGTTTTTTTTTGGTGGACGCAGCGATGTCTCGGTGAGTTTTTTACGAGTTCTTCACTTTCACCCGCCATTCATTCTATAAATCTCCCCGTAATATTCTTTCCTGTCACACATTTCTTTCATTCTATGCATCGGGCTGATCAACCATCCTAACCTCACTCTTATCCAGAGCATTGCTTCTCAACAGGCGTCTCACCCCAGGCGCTGGTTTCTTAGTCCTGGGGGTGCAGGTGCTGCATACGAAAATATAAATTCTGTTTTATTTATGGACGCTCTTTAACTCCTGTGGTTCTCTGCGTCCCATACTAAATTGGTGAGAGGTGAAATATCGCTTAATTTTGCTCAGAAGTATCCTTATCAGGATTGAAATGCTTTTATGTGCCACAGATCTACTACACGCCTTTACTTCGCTTCAGAAGAAAGCCATGCCAAGGATTTTTACTTCTGAAAAATGTCCATCGCCCTCCGCAGGGTTTCAACCCGCCACCTTGTGAACCAGAGGCTAGCATGTTAACACTAAACCTCGCAGAATAACAAACCAGAGGAGAGCACACAGAGAAATAATAATAATAACAATAATAATAATAACAATAATAACAATAATAACAATAACAAGAAAAAGAAGACCAAGACCCAGAAAGGAATACATGTCTACCGCACTGCCAGGAGTGCATTAGCTTTCACTCTAGCCTAATTTGAAGCTTTTCTCCGAACAAATATGTTTCCTAAAACTGACGTTAAATGAATGCATTTGAATGTCTTTAACTATTTGTAGCATGTTGGACCCATCATGATGTATTCGGTCACATTCTAAAATATAACATCGTATTTAGAGGCACAGGGACTGTCTGCTGAACATTATATTTTCGGATGCAGTGGACCTCAAAACGTGTATTTCCGGTGATGTCTCGGAATCAAAGTGTTCGGTGAAATACACTACCTCATCCATCCACTATGTACTAAATAGAGAAAGAAAAATGCTTTTTTGACGCAGGTGACCTTAAAATATATCTCCGGTGAAAACTGGACATCATATTTGGGCTCTATTTAATATTTTCTCTGCCTAGTATAAACATTATTAATGCATGCCATGAGTGAAAAACGATTTATCTCTCCTCCGAAATGACTGCTGCTTATTCCTCTGATGCAATGTAGATGTGGCATAGAGCTGAAATCTTACTGACATGGTATTCATAGAATTTGGAGGCATTTCTCCTATAAAATACCTTCCACCTGAAGCATTGCAAAAATGCCAACTCCCTGCTGGAATTTCAATAATAATAATAATAATAGCAATAATTATAATAATAACAATCATAATAATCATAATAATAACAATGATAACAGTAATAATAATAGTAATAATAGTAATAATAATAATAATAATAATAAGAATAATAATCTGCTTTTCCTTCCACTGATTTTACGCTTTGGTCCTAATGATATCAAATGAGGTTTAAACAAATAGAAGTTGGAGAGATATTTCTCAATGTGTTCTCTAAAATTCAAAGTACCTGCAGAATTTTCTTCATAAATTAAAAAGCCTTATTAAAATCGCCTCTCCTCAACGAAAGCTTCACTGTGTTCATGTTTGAAGTAATATGACGAAAATAATCTAACATTTGTCATTGAGTGAACTATTTTTGCGAGTGAAGTCATTATTTTAGCCACTTTTGTTCGTGCAGAATAAGAATGCCTCTTAATTGAAAATTGGGATTTAAGAGAATAGTCAGTAATGCTTACTAGTCATGTATGGTGGGTAGTCCACCTTTATAAAAGTCTAAATGTTGTGCTTATACCGAGCAAAACCTGTCTCTTGCAATTTCCTCGCACACAGACAATTGACACATGAGAATGTGTCAAATATGTCCATGAAATATTACTTATATAGTAGTATGGTTTTCAGTGTTAATGTGCTGTACAAAGTTGAAACAGGGTTGAACAGGTGAAGCTGATTTTGTATAAAATATGTGTCACCTCAAAGCTTGTTGGAACAAGCTCTAACAGTAGCATCTCTGTGGAATTTCCAGAGACTTCCTGTCGCCTCTGAGAGGTACTTTCATAAAAATTCTTTCATGTACACAAAATACCGTTTAACTGTTAATGAGTTTGCGAAACATCAATGAATATTCATTCAAATTTCCTGGGCTATTTCAAGAATGCATCCGTGTAAAGGTGTTCTTTTGTATATCAGGAGAGAGAGATATGAAAATAGACCAGCGCATCGCTTGCGGTGCCACAAGTAGTAAAAGAGGTCGTGAAACACTGTAAAACAAACTAGCGCGTGTTTATCGCACTCATCTAACATCTGTAATAAAATGACAATGAAAGTATTTTGTTAGACCCCCTCTTTCGATAAAGGATTCTTGAAAACATACATTTAAGTTAAAATTGACCTTTATCATTCCTTAACATTAACTGTTGCTTATACACTTCAGTTTTGCTGATGATTTGATGCGTTCTCTCCAGCTAAATCGTGGTTATTTCTTGGCGCTATCAACAAGAGTTACCAAAATACATTTTGTTTATGGAAATTGCGATAGAGGCTTCTAACAAACTTTTTAAGTGTTTCCAGAAACTTCAAATAGTGCGGACGCCGATTTCACTATTAGTTGCAGGTTTGCCGTAGACATTTAAAAGTACATATTAAGTCGCCTTCATATTTCTCAATGTGTGAGGTCTGTTTATGGTGCATAATTTATATACACGTTCCAAAGAGTATTTAGTTTTTAAAGTTACAAAGCATAATAAATCATGAAAGACGCTCTTATGAAAGAACGGGAATCGAACCGATGTTTTTTGTTATAACTTTATTAGTGTGTTTAATATCCCCATATTTCACGTTCATTTGAAAAAAAAAACTATCCACTTTTTTCCGTTAATGTACGCCTCATAGCTAAGGATTATGCACAAATTTTAAAAATTTCTCAAATATTTACATAGAATCGTACCAAAGCCCTGCAAACATAACTTATTCTAGCAGTTGTTCTCATAAACTAATAACTGTGTTCAGGCATTTTTCCCGTCTCGTCAAGATTACCTGTTCCTTATATAGTATTGTTTCAAAATTTATGTTCGAAATCCTGACCTTCAGGTATATCTGTATATGTTTAAAACGATGTACCTGAGCTCCGTATATTGAATAAAATGTATTCGAATTACTTATCTAAATCAGTATAGGCCCAATAAAAGATTAAAGATTAATGCACTGCCCTATACTTAATCGAAAGTCATCTGAAGTATCTGAAGAATCAATTGAAACTCTGTATGCTGTTCAGGAGTGTATCAAGTGTTTGAATATTTTCAACTCGACCCCAGGAATCCAAGATTAGTAGTCTAATTATGGCGGGGCCTCTTTGCAGCTTTCATTGCCTGTATTACCGGTTAATCTCATGTTTAATGCTTGTTACTCATTTTCGGATGTTTATGAGTCATTTCGGGAGTCTAATATATATGTTGAAATAGAGTACGTAATGTGTTAATTCAGCTTTCAATTATGTACGGCTAGAATACCTCTGATTCGCCTTGAAAAATTCAATTTAATTAAAGTAATTACAATTGAAATTTTACATGCTTGGAAGTAGGTAAATCTGGTTGTAGAAATGAAATCTCATTAAATTTCAGGTGGAAATGACCCCTAACAGAGCTAGAGCAAGCGCAGGTATTTTCACTGTATATAGTTATTGATAGTCAATTGCTAATTAAAGGACACAATATAATTGAGAAACCACTTAAGCAATGTTTAGCGCTTCTAATTGAGAAAACATGTAAATAGTGTTTACCGCCTTTGTCATCTCAAATTGACAGGCGGCAACCGCTTGCAAAGATGCAGAGCTTGGTAAAGCCAGACCAATCATGGAGTGGGGCGGGAGAGAGTTTTTTTTTTTTTGGTAGTGTTTAACGCCCGCTTTAACTACTTATGGCACCGCAGGCGGTGACACTGATAATACATGAATGATGATGCAGCACCGGTGGAATGCGACTTCGGGGGAAACCGGAGTACCCGGAGAAAACCCGCCCCACCGCCGCTTTGTCCACCACAAATCTCACATGCGGTCGCTTGGGATCGAACCCGGGCCATCTAGGTGAGAGGCGAATGGTCTAACCACTCGGCCCGAGAGAGGTTTTGAAGAAACATATGTTTACATGTGTGTTACACGCAAAACACATGTCATTACAAGGCGGAAAACTTCTTTATATGTAGAAATCCCTTAGATCTGCTACTTATATATTTAACGTTAACACATTCTATTTATTGTCATTTTTTGGTTTATAACATTGTTGAAGTGTACAGTGGTTTCTGATTTTTAAACAAAACATATGGATTTCTACGTGCTTGAATATCAATGAAATTATTACTCAGGAAACTTCAGAGAAAGATTTTATAATGCTCTGGGATAACCCTGTTTCTCAATGCAGCAAGGTCATAATAAAACTGTCAGCCTTATAGTACATGTCATATATCAACCTGGATGTTTATTTTCTTTGGACTCTTACTGGATATTGAATGCGGTACAGCCCGGTAAGAAAGTGTTAAGAAAGCAAACAGAGAAGAGGGACCTTCCAAAATGATTCTACATAATCCCCAGAACAAAGTGTTGCTATAACAAATAGCAACAGTGAATGATATGGAAGCTACGCGGTATTAACACTAATAATCAGAAAGGTAAACTCTGACTGAAGAATCCAATGTCATAGTCGCAATTTGATGTAGATAGATGTCTTTATGAATGTTTCCCATGTACACTATACCCCGTTTTCCCTATTATTTATTTAAGAGTAAGCGTATAGATATTTTCACTTGCCATATATTTCTGTATATTTGTCTAAATTAATGAACTGTTCAAATTTTTATAGAGTAATATATAATTATATTTCACTACCTAATGTTGTAAGCAGATCGTTGTGTCGGTCATTAGTGTAACTGGGTTCATGGGTATATCATGAGGATGTGGAGAAAGCAAATTCACTTGTGGGGCGTGTCCAGGTTTAAACTTTGCGAAATGTTTATGAACTATTTGCCTCAATTCTCCTCCCCTCAAATCATGTAAGGTCTCCATAGGACATTGGTTATGCTTTTCACTAAATAAATGTCGAAATAAATATAAAGTTTATCAGTACAGTAAAAGCAAAACTTATGAAGTACTTAAGATTTGCCAAGGAGTGTCATTTTAACATTGTAAACGAACCATCTCTGAGACCAGCTTCAAGAAAGCAGTTATATTTTGGTCGCGTATAACACCCTTTTCACACATATTCAGTTAGTTTGGCATCGTAAAGAGGACAATTTAGGGCATTAGACGAGCAGTAATCTAAATTACGTATGCCAAGAAAAAGCTTTCTGTTTTTTCAAACATATCACACAGCAGGTCAAAACGCGTCTTCAAGTAACGTTGTTCCATATCCATATGTTCCGTATGCCCAATATTTTCCAAAACTTCCTGCACTGCTTCACTGCAGTTGTACAGTCATTTTTTTCCATGACTACTCATAAACACCTCTAACGTTTTCTTGGAGTTCCAGAAATGCATAAGGGATAACTCTTTGCTTCAGCTCAGCTACAAAAGCTCAGGATCAGGTGTTTTTGCAGATCTGGTTTCGTTAAAGTCATCAGTGTGCGTAAGTTAGTACTAAATTAGTGGTTTAATTGTCCAAATCTCAGCTGTATATGACTCTATAATAAATGTGTTGTTTTTCTTTTAAACAAAGGTTAGCTGTTTCACACCAGCGCAGGATGCTAAACCATTTCGGAAATTTTTCCTACTCACCATTTAGGAACGAAAATTTGCATAGTAGTTACAAATTTCAAAAAATGTAAATGTAGTTTTATTTATGGACGCTGTTTAAATATTGTGCTTCTCAGCACACTATTCTCTTCTGTACGTGAAAGACCACTTGAGTTTTGCTCAGAGGCTTCTTTATCAGAGTTGAGGTCCTTTTACATGCCGTAAATCTACGACATGGGACCAGCGGCTTTACTTCCCTTCCGAAGGAAGCCATACTAAGGATTTTTTACACCCGAAGAAATCCATTGTCCTCTGGTGGGTTTGAACCTGCGATCTTAGGTATATGAAATTAGCATGATAACCATTACACCACAGTGGGCGACTGCTGATATCATTCTGCTATTGTGTGGAGAGTCTGAGTAGATTTGGAACAGACAAATCTAACTGTTTATTTTAAGTGGGTTGCAAATTTTCCGGCTATTAATATATTCTGACGACCGTTTTATATTGTTTATATACGTAATTCTGGAATCACAGAGATACCTGGGCCTCATTAGTGAAAGAAAAGTACCTTTAGTCTATGGTAGTGAATTTAGGCAAAATAGAAAATAAGCTACTACTTACTACAGATGAAGAAAACCTTGCATAAAATGTATAGTTACAATTTCCTTCTTTACGTACAAATCCTGTGCAAATTTGGTTAAGAGAGAATAATTATAATAATGAGTTCAGAACAATTGGTGATCGCTTTCCTACTTACCTACGAAACTTTAGAAGTTATTTTTTTGGTAGTGTTTAGCGCTTGCCTTTACTACTTGTTGCACCGCAGGCGATATAAGTTAAAAGGAGCATTTTGTCATTTTGAGTAGTTCTTGTCTTCATTTGGTTAGGAATAACTACTTATATATAAGGACTAAACTATTAAATTCTCCCACTATTAATAGGTTTCCATTAAACCTTTTATTTGGGTTAGAAATAATATTTGCATTATTTTAGAAACTCTAATAAATATGGATAAGAGAAACTGTCCGTTTATATGGGTAAATTTGGACAAAATATTTTACTGTATTCGCGTTAGACAACTTGCTATAGAACGCTGTGTAAACATTGTACACTATAGTGGAATTACCGGTATCTCATATTATACACTCCAGGATAGTTACCCAAATAAGCTGTATTCTGTACCGAGAGAGAAAACTGAGGTAGTACTTATTCAATGCATATGCGTACAATTTAGAATGGTGCAGGTACACACATTCCCTAATGAAATAAATACACTATTTCACAAGTTAATCCAAAATATTTAAACAGCCTAAACACGCATGCACTAACTTATACTTTATGAGACAGGCGCTTTAACCAACTAAGCATGCAGGACAGATACTGAACAATGTTAAATCTTTTGTGTACTTAGGACTCACATTCACAATGAACGGAAAATGGACAAAACACATTGACATTACGAAACACAAGGCAAGGATGAAAGCGACGGAAGCTCTCCGGATACGCTACAGAATACCGAATATATCCATAACCTTAATGGAAACTGTATACGGAGCGACAGTTAGATCCACGATGGCATACGGAGCAGAAATATGGGGGTGGGAACAAACAGGGAATCTGGATCAAGTGAGGACCCAATTTTTGAAAGGAATTCTGGGTGTAGGGAGGGGTACGGCAAACTGCGGAATAATGAGGGAATTCGGGGCACATAGTGAAACAATAGAGTGCAAAATCAGAGCAGTTAAATATTGGCTGAGAAGCGTTCACGGAAACCAATCTCTAATTAGGGCAGTCTGCTACCGTGAACAGTTGCGAATGGAAGGTAATTCGACGTGGGCATCAAAATTAAAGAAAGGGTTGGAAACAATTGGGATGGGAGACATTTGGATGGCGGGGCAGGAAAACAGGCGAAGTATTTGGAGAAAAATTAAGAACCGCCTCTGTGATATTGACAGACAGCAAATAATTGCGCAATGCACAGAGAAGGTGTCATTAGAAGTACAGTCTGGGCTGAAATCGGAGTGGGGTATGGAGCAATACATCAAAATAGGTACTCATTAGAGAGGGGCTCGCGTGGATTAGACTAGGAGCATAGAGGAGCACGAAAATTTCTGACGAGAATGATACGAGAATCTGTCCCATTTGCGAGGAGGAAGAGTCGTGGACTCACATCTTGGCAAGATGTAGGGGTACGGAGGAATGGCGGGAAAAATATTTGCCGCGATTTGTTACCACTGCGAATGTAGGGCTAGAAGCATGTTGGACGCTACTGGCAGGCACGGAAAACATGGACGGGCTAGGTAAATTTATACTTAAGGCAAGACAGCTGAGATCTGAGGAGGCTGTCAATAGAGAAGGGGGGGGGGAATAAGATCAACTAAACAACAGTGACTACATTGTTCTACATACATATATATTATGTCATACTTAGGTCACTGTTTTATATATGTTGTATATATTATGAGTATATATGTCTTTTAAGTGTAATTTTCTATTATAAGAGGGTGAATTTATGTAGGTGTACTCTGTGCTGTAAATTTAAATTGCTATATTTGAATATCTTTGTATTTTTATTTTCGGGTTCACTCTTAATTCTTTATTGTTGTTTAATAATGCTTTGGACTGTGTATTTCCTTTTTCATTTTATTTTCGTGCTTTCTCTTTTAATTCTTTGTTGTTGTTGTTGTTGTTTTAATATTGCTTGTAATGTGTATTACAAAAGCACGAAGCACGTACGGTCTGTGGACCCGTGCGATTGTTGAAATTCTATGTAAGATATTGCTATGTCAATAAATACATTTATTCATTCATTCATTCAACTTATATTTTAAAATTGTCATGGTCTCTGTAAATATGTATGAAGCGGCACTACAGCGCTCAGCCGAGGAGATCTTTCCAATGTCGAACGTAGTTCGGAAGTCTACGAAGAATATATAGGAATGCCGGTCACAAATCTTGAGCAGTTGAGGGGTAGGTTTCAACCAATCACAGGTCAACACAACATAAATCGTATGACTTGGCATGCCAACCTCTGCAGCGCTAGATCAAAGGGCATAGATACGAGTTCCAGCCGTACAAAGCGTTAATGCTCGTATTACCATAGACGATAAGGAAAGGGTTACCATTCCGAAGGGCAGTAATTATGAGTAACCACTGATTGAATAAGAGAAAAATGAAACTTGACAAATATTGTGATATATTGATATAAACCTGTGGATATTGTGCATTCCATACGAAGTTAAACTTTTGACGCCTCATATTCTTATCCAAAAAGAACCCGGGAGATTACCTATAGTTATAATAAGTGATATAAATGAAACGGTGAAAGCCAAAATGATACCAGAGATTGCGAAATTTTAAAAACCTTGCTCTCGATACTGAAGTAAATAAGAAACATAATCAATGTCTTAACAGAAACTAGAAACCGTTGCAATGAACAGTACAACAATTATCTTGAACCACTTTTGTTGACTTGGTTTATACAGATGAAAATAATAGACCTGAAACTATGAATAAGTCGCACATTGGTAAATCATAAAAACTAACAAACATTTACCTAAAATTCACGCACTCGCGTAAGCTTCAAATTTAGACCTGAAACTATGAATAAGTCGCACATTGGTAAATCATAAAAACTAACAAACATTTACCTAAAATTCACGCACTCGCGTAAGCTTCAAATTGTGCCTATTCTACAGTAAAACACTGACAGGTGACACAAAACTTTTTGTGGCACGGGGACCCTCATACTTTAGTGGAAGCTTTGAAGATATTTATTAGCTTAGTAAAACCTTGGTTGAGACTTTAAAAATACCTCATCATATATTATATATATATATTTTTTTTTGGTCTTTCCCATTCCTTTCATTAAATTGCCTGTTTTTCAACCACGTAGTTCCAGATTAACCATAAATCTACCCCAAACATAACAAATATTTATAGAGAACACCGTATCCACCAATATATCACTACAAGAAATTGCTAAAGTACAATTTGCCAGAAAAATTATCAGAACCTCTTTCGAACTTAAAACATTGTTGAGGTTCATGTTTAAGACTATTAAAATGAAATTGTAAAGAATGAATAACCTGGCCCTATTTCCTGTGGTCATTATGATGGCAAGTAATCAGAGTGGGCTTTACGTTACGTCTCACTTGTTCAGTCACGAGAATTAGGGGCAATAACGTACGTAAAATAGTGCTTAATTCCGATCTTAGAAAAAATGTTTCTATCCAGTGCGCTCTAAAGTACGTTGCTTTATCCGAGACTATTATCTTTGGAACTCCAAAATAACTAAAAAGCCAAAACAACTCTTAAGGGCTATGGTTCATACTGATAAAAGGAGCTGCTGCTGGGAACTAATTAGGGCAGCAAATACTAAGAGCCTCGTGCTCAAGGAATTTACTTTTTATGACTTATGCACTTAATCTGTAGATTGCACACTTAAACCTACAGTATAGTCCATATCCTTAAGTTATCCACTCAGGTATTATTGGTTGTAGATTGGTATAACACAGTTTTCTTTGTTTTAGTTTAGTACTTAACGTTGTCGCTATTTTCTTTATTTTAGTGTAACACTTCTCATTATGGCTATCACTAACACTATTTCTTGTGCTGCAGGTAAGTAGGTTATGTATTTTTTGGTAACTTCTCTTTCCGGTGTCTTCCAAATGTGTTTGCCGTTGTCTTATCCACAGGTTCCTGCTGTACTTTTGAAGTCGTCTGCCTATGATGTATTCGGTCTCTCGGCTGTTCTCATTCCTGTTCTTGGGTGCGACATTGGTAATGGTACATTCTGGCGATATGCCCTCCCACCTCCAGGTTGCTAAACTTTTCCAGAGTGCTTCTAAAGTTAGAAATGAATTTCGTTCATGCATAGCAAGAATCCAAACATATTTCGTAAAGGGATCCAACAAAATAAAAATATACCTGTTCTCAGAGTTGATTTTTCATAATTGTCATATATAATCAATAATCACTTTTTCATATGCAATCTGCAACCCCTGAAGAGAATAAACCTATTTATGCGTTTTGAGTCCAGCTTATTCTTCTTTCATAATTTGTATGCTTGAATTCGCGATTTAATACTCAGATGCATCTCTTTCCGAACAAAACGAGTCTTCATCTCAAATTAAGTATTATTTACACATTGATTGCACTCATGCAGTCGTTGACAATGAAAAATGAACGAAAGGATTATGCGCGTCTAATACATAAGCTTTTCCAGAAATATCTAAAGATATCCTTACTAAAAGGGACGATTTTAAGACCAAGATTATTGCAAATCCTTGCATCGATGGCCACATTAGTTTTTTTAAATACGTATAACAAGGCTTTAGAAAAGATAACCCTCAACATAGGAAGTTATATCACTCAAAGAGTATATACTCATAGAGGAATACTTTGGCTTCGCTACTTGCCTGGTCTACAACTTTTGCGCATCACAACACACCATCCACGGGTTCAACACCAAAAAATTGAAAGAAACTCTTTTCCGTCACCTTTAACAGAATTTTGACCGAGTTTGGGTTCGCGGATTTTTTACGTAAGCTGTGTTCGACTCAGAGATCAAACTATTGCGAACTATTCAAAACAATTTGTCGGTACTGTAAATAATACGCGCTCTACGGGCAAACAGTAATGGAGACATTATCTCAAGATAGACGTCTTGGAGCCACTCTTTTTAATATGTACTTATATCCTACTAATAACGCCAAACGTTTACTTGTTATATATCCCATTGACACTGCTACCACTGTTCAATGAGGTTAGTCATATCTTCATACGTAACCGTCTACAAACCCAATCCCAGGTTGTAAGATTTATTCTTAAACTTCGGAGCCAGAATCAACAATACAGAGTGCTGAGCGGTAAACTTCACAAACCGATTTAGCTTCACACATCATAGTCACATACTAACTGTCCTACAACTCTTTTGTCTGGATAAAGAGGACCACATATCTTGACGTTACAACCCACCAAGATCTCCTTTGGAAGACACAGATAAAATAAATTCAACATAAGACGGAAGCACAATTACGTAATATCTACCAACATATCCGAAATGGATCTCATGCGTGTCTATGTTTGCTCAAGAACACCAGGTGTTTGCTATATTTGTAAATGCTAGGAATTTTAAAATATCTGTATGTGATTAAGGTTTTGAAATGTATTCAATTGCGCAAAGACCTAAACACATACGTTCTATTATGGTAACTTCTCATTTTCAAAATAATATAAGTGTTGTAAATATGTATAGTTAGCCGATTTTTTTTTTTTTTTTTTTTAGAAATTTAACGAAAAACACATATCGTAACATTTGGATTTTCACAGCCACTCAGAAACTACTTCTGCAAGTAAATTGATTTAAACTCATGACAGCTTAGCCTTATATTTACCTTTTCTTACTGTTAAATGAGTTCTACTTGCCATCCCTAACTCATTCTATAAGGTTTCACAATTTGTTTTTCATATGCCGTTAGTATTGCTGAGGTTCAAATTTTATTTTTCTGTGTCACCTAAATTACCCATCAATTACAAATTAGATCTCCAAAGGAGAAGCACAGGTAGCAGTTAATGACAATATAGCCTAGCTGGATTCAAAGGAAATTCCACTAATGGGTGCCGCATTTGTAAATAACGAAACTTTGACAGTAGTGTGTAAATGTTTTATCTGAACAATCTCGGATGGTGATTGTATAAAAGTGGACATTTTCAGAAATGGTAGTAATTTTATATAACATATAATGTGAATAACGTATAGTTCTTATGCATACACTTGCATTCCAGAAAGGGGGACCAGGTGAGCTTAAGTTAAACTAAACCAAGAGTATGTAATTTTGAACTTATTAATCGAACTCACAGAAAATCTTAAGCAAAATAGCTCTGCATGTGGTTTAACTTAGGGCGGGCCAAAAAATCATAATTCCGAAGTGGCAGAATTAATAAGAATAGTGGTCGTTTATATATTGATGCTTTTCATGTGTAATTTGCGCCAGCTCAGCTTACAAATACTTGTACTGAGATTACTGCTAAGTTAAAATGTATGTCTGCATTCAAACTACGCTTATATTTTCAAGTTTATTGGTAGTAATTGGCTTGAAAAAGTAGGCTTCTGTTTATAATATTCTCGAAAAATTTATAAAATATTACATGCTTATGTTAAATTTGTTGTTGCGGAATTTGGCGTTATAGTTATAACACTTAAGCTCGAAATTAATTGGTTCTCTTGGGAGCTAATGAAGATATGTTTGCTTTTCTTGTTGTACATTCAATTATTATTTATTATCACAAAGGGTCTGATTCAGAAACTCTTCTAGCCTTTATTTATACAATACGCAAATAAAGGTTTAGCGTTGTATATTACTGAATCAAAGGATTAATAGGTTATACTATTCACATGAACTATATCCATCAGAAGATTTTTGTGTTGTAATTGATATCTAACATCAAATCCTTTGCTTAATTAGAATAAATAGTTCAAAAATGTCGTCACTTACAAATATGGCCATAGCATTTCAGAGCATTTCAAGGCAGTCAGCATCTGTTAATAAAGGTAAGCAGGTTAAAGAATTCCCTATCATGTTTGTAGACGTGTTAATATCAAGGGACTCTTTCCAATGTTAGAAGTGGATGTATATAATTTTCTTTTTCTTAGAGACGGCTTGGATTACAATGTTGACAAATATAGGCTGTATAATGAATGTAAGTGTGGACTTTTGCACAAGAATTTTTTAAATAATAATTATTTTACTAATTATTTTCTTTTCAAAAAGCCCAAGTTTTACAACACGTTTAACACTTCTAACACCGTAACTACTTTGACATTCAAAAAACAAAAGATCTATCTGTTAAAGTCTTCACAAGTCCTCAATAAATCTGTCCTGCAAGCTTGAACAAATTCAGACTGATAAAAACTGAGAAGAATAAAAATTTGCACAAAAATAAGCAACCTACGGGAAATGGGCTTCAAAGCTGTTAATGCATTCCAGCACCAGATGATGAGTTGTCTACGTCCTCCTCATCTTCATCTTGCAATTTTCGTTTTGCTCCCCTTCTACGTTGTCTTGCTTTTGATTCTATGTCCCTTACAGCTTTTTCTGGAGCTCTCTCATTCCCTGTCCATAATAAGTACAGATTTTATAGTAAAAATTCAACATTCCCCTCCAACATTTCTAAAAGCTCACGCCTAGTAATATTGTCAACACTAAAGGTTGCCACGGCATCATATACTCCAAAATGTAGTGTATTGATGTATACAAGCACAGTCTTAGGTATACTTCCCTATTTGATATTGTTGATTGACTGATTGATATTTTGGGTCCTGCCGTGAAGACATCTCTTTAGGAATTCTATGACTGAAGATCCCTGAATATACCTTTTATTGTTTCTAAAATAGCATAAGGTAAAGCTTATTTGTGTACAAAGTGTTCACAATTTTATTTGGCATTGTTGTACTTACACCACGAATTATTTCTTTCAGGCATAGTCCGTGGTTATGATTGCAATCTGTAGACGTGAGGTGAAATAAAACTGCCCATACTGCTTTCCGCATGTTAACTGCGCTGCTAATGTTCTGTCGGATTGCCACGTCATAGTTGTTTGGATCTGAGTCAATAACAGTCTCAGTGAGCCTGTTCTTGCCATTTGAAACCTTGCCATCTTGTATCTCTTGGCCTGTTTATTAGATGTTTTTAGACGCCTCACTCTTGTGCTTGTACGATTTTGCACATGACCCATACATCCTAATTTAGTTAAGGTTATATTTCCCCAAGTGGCTTCAGTTCAGTAACTGTTTTATGGGTCTTTGAGTCACCATATCCTAAATAGTATATCAGAACTTGTCAGTGGGCTCTGACTGTTGAAATATTTTGACGACCGCTTCCATGCCATGGTTATTTCCATTGTGGCTTGCTGTACAATTTTAAGGATAGGTATTCTTATTTTCACATCTAAATGTTTGAACATGACAGCTATACCTATAACCTTACCGGTATCTGCACTTGTGGCCGTGACTTGAGTGAAGTGTGGGCTATCTTTGCCATACATGCAACACAAAGACCATCGACGGCTAATGAAAGGTCTCGGATGCGTTATTTTCAACCACATCCTCTTCAATGGCATTCTTCATAGAACCTAATGCAACATCCTCGGCAATTTTGCTTATAGCTTCATCATATTTTGCAAATTTCTGAGATGGAGGCCTAAACTCATTACACCTCAGAGTACACAAGCAGCTGCTGAAACTTTACCTATAGTCTTCAATACATAAACCAAGCATATATTGATGTCATGCAATTTAGTTTTAGACTATCTTCATTCTGACACTCGTGTGTATTGCAAAACGTTTCATTAAATTTACATCTCTCACAATACAGGTTGAAGAGAGTTGCAAATCCAACTCTTAGGTCAGATTCTAGTTTTAGTCATTTATTTTACAGGAGGTGAAATTTAAACACACACCAAACAATATTTTCAAATGAAAAGTATGATCAAAATCACTTTCAATATTTTCTGTTTCGTATATACTGTATTCTTCAAACCTTTTCAATGTTTTCTGACTGCTGCTAGGCTGAGGAGTAGAGTTAGCCTTTGATAGAGGTGCAGGGTGATTTTGATTTGTGCTGGAATCATCTTCATGTAGGCCTACCATATATGCTTGATTGGATTTCCCTAAATTTCTTCGCTTTTTAAACACCTTGAGGATATTATAAACCATGATAGAATAAGTAAACATAACCTATGACTACACTATAATATACACTTAGGGAAAAAAAACAATTCAAGCGAGTTTCTTCTCAAAACTACTTTCTTGCTACAAAACAGTTTTTCAAACAAAACAAATTCCCCCTAAGTCGGAAAATGAAAAACTTACAAGTTTCGTTACCATACCTTTCAAATCAGCATTTTCACGCCCAAACTCAAGTTTTAAAAACAATGAAATAAATAACTTATGAGCATAGTGATATATTGAAACACATTTTCTTAAGGGACTCCGGACAGTTGAGGATCTTCAAATTTTTAATTTTTAGTTTTTGTTTTGTTGTTAATCCACAGAATTTCCTTTTTTCAATTATATATGATACACATACACTGCAGTTGCGTTTCGCCTTAAAGATGTGGAACATTTTGCCTTTATAGATTTACTTTTTGAATGCTCAATTTGTTTACAAACTTCTAATTTGAAACTTGTATCAAGTGGCATGGAATATATAAGCATGTCTTGTGACGCTTTACAGATCATTGATTATTTAATACTCCTTTAATGGTACGTAATATGACCTTCGAATTATGTAACCTTAGGTGCATATATTAACACTGGCTCAGTTTGGATCGTTCTCCAATATGCTATCGTGGTGGAAACAACTAGTTATCTGATTCTCCACCTTTCAAAGTGCCACATCTATGAGGATTGTACGTCACAACAATTTGTTTGTTTTAAAGTAATTTCCCTTTTTAGTTAATTCCATCATATAGCGGGCCGATTTTAGACATCTGTCTATTGATTCAGTTCTCTCTATCTCTACCGTGTTTATAACAAATTATATGTTTTAACGGTTTATCTTGATTAACAATAAATAGAAAACAAAATAACCTCAGGTTATGTGTAGATGTTACATCAAAATAAACTATAGCAGTTGGAAAAAGTTATATCCATGTAATATGAGGGTCGTTTCGAAAGTAATACCTCCTATTTTTATTCATGAAACTACAGGAGATGCAAAAGCCACAACAGCACAGCTAAATAGAGCAATATTGCAGCTACTGACTGTCATTTTTCCACATATTCACCATCATTTGTTATGCACTTTTGTAAGCGATGAACCAGAGGCTACATGCCGCGCTTGTAAAACTCTGAACCAGCTGTGGCTAATCACTTCCTTACTGCCTTCACTACAGCATCCAAGTCTTGAAAATGTCCGCATCGTAGTCCATCTTTCAGAAGCTCAAAATATGGAAGTCTGAAAGCGCTAAATCAGGACTTTACGGCGGATGTAGTAAGCCAATGCAGCCAAATTTTGCAATGAGTTGCGTGGTCGCAAAACTGTGAGGCCTGTCATGTTGCAGTGAAAGCTGGTCTTCTTATCTGGCTTTACCCTGGAAATTCGGGCTTTCTGCTCAGTCAGTGCTAAATTGTAGCGTGCTAAATTGTCAGGCTCCAGGTCATCCAAAAAGAACACACCCTGTCTGTTCCAGAAGACTGTGCGCATCACTTTGCCTGCAGATGGCTGTGACCTGAATTTCTTCCTCGACTGAGAATTACCCGTTCCATGGACTGTCTTTTGGATTCCGGCTCGTAGGGTTGACACCACGTCTCATCTCCGATAACGATGCTATTCAGAAAATGTCAGCTGCTTCATATTCGTCCACCAGATCCCGACAAATTTCAATTCGGTTATGATCTTGTTCTTCTGTAAGCATCCGCTGAACCCATTTCAAACAGATTTTACGATAAACAAGATGTTCCAACATTGTTTCCAAGGCATTACAGCCGACATTCGGGTTTGCATATAATTCTTTGGTCGTTATCCACCAAACAGCACGAATGAGTTGATCAAGACGATCTTCATTGTAAGCGATGGCAGAGGGTCGACCGGGTCGAGGCTTGACGTGCACACCCTTTTCACCACATTTAAAATGCCGTACCCATCATCTCACATTGCTCACGTCTATTGTATCGTCTCCATCACCTTTAGCAAGAGTCGATGGATTTCAATCGGCCCAATTTTTTCAGCACCTCTGTTGTATACACGCGTCCATAGAGACTTCATTTTGGAACAATCCTTTTCTGGTGTCACCCTCCGCAGAACAACGGAATTACCTGCAAATGAAAGAGAAAGGCTCAGGAATTAGTACTACACCAACGGCATCTGGCTTGGACATCCATAGCCAGCACAAAAATAGGAGGCATTAAATTCGAAACGTTACTCGTAAATACATAAGTTTTTTTTCTTAAGTTGCCTGTAAACTGATATTACTTTCTAATTGACCTCAGCGAATTTTTGTCTTATGTATTGCCTAATGATTTTAACGACAATCGAGAAAGTTTCGAATTAAAATGATTTGTAAACTAACATCAGTTAATGACTCCAGGTTGCATTGCAATAGGACTATAAGGGGAATAAATTCATAAGCAGCAGCCTATCTATATAAAATCTGCAATGCTGATGGTGTAAAACTTAACAGATATAGGCAGATCAGTAATGGTCGAAAATGTTTGCAGAGTAATGTAAAATGTTTTTTAACGAGTTTGCATTGAATAGTCAGTATTTCATGCACTAAAGTACCATTACGTTTTAAAACACTTTCCAAGGTGTCATAATGGCCTTGAAAATGTCAAAATAGAAGTAAAGCTCTAAAGTATTTGTGTTTTTATAGCTTTTAACATCAAAGGGCGTTTATCCTGAACCAAGTGGTTGCAACGTTTGAGTGTGACAACATATGCTAACGTTTTGTCACTCTCACAGTGTAACTTTATTTCGTTTGCTGTAATATCTTTATAAAGGATGGTCAGTATATTCAATGAACTCATTGTTTGTCAAGAGGAATTATAGTATTCTTGAGCATTAAAATTGAATATGTGAGCCTTCTACTGCTTCAAAGAATGCTGTCTAAATCGAAATTGCGCTTTTTATTTATGGACGGTCCTTAACTGCTGTAGTTCTCGGAGGCCTATTCTATATCGGGAGTGAAAGATCGCTTAATTTTGCTCAGATGCCTCTTTATCAGAGTTGAGGTTCTTTTACGTGCCGTAAATGTACGACAAGGGTGCATGCGATTTATTTCTCTTCCGAAGGAAGCCATGCTAAGTATTTTTACCCCACTCTCTGCCGGGTTTGAGCCCACAACCTTGGGAATAAGATGTTACATGTTACCTGGACCACGGCGGACGACATATATGCTATCTAGAATTTACTATTCGAGAAAGTACAAACATTCTGATGATATCAGTAATCATGCCCAAAAACAAGTTCTCCGGGTGTGGGTAGTATGTATTCTTTTGAAATATTGGGTCCATTACTTCTTTCTAATGTTTTAGAGGATGGCTGGTTAGTTAAAATAGTTTTCACAGATGCCTTACAGCTTCGCAACTTTAATATTGAACCATACACGTACATATGGTTTTACTTAGTACTTAGCCATAATTACAAGATTTTGTGTTTGATTCATTTTGGAAACATAAAACGCATTATTTATCTTTAAGTTAGCCAGTGGAAGAGTGAGTTTGGTCAAGGCTGGATATTTGCCACATTGAGAGTACATTTTTGACATGCAGCAGCAATATAAATATTATATAAATATTAATGATCTTGGCCCAGTAGCTCAACTTACAGTGAGAAATCCTTAGACTTAAGTTATACAACCGGCAGAACGCACTGTTTCAGAGAGTTCCTAATAGCACGAAAATATGACTTAGAACCATCTGCTGCGTCATCTAAGCCAGTCAATAGAGGATCAAATAGTTCATTGTTGTACTAAGAGCACGAAAATCAATGAACAGATATGTTTTCTGCATCTGTTATTACACCATTTCTATTCCGAATGCCATACTTCATCTCCAAAGACCGAGCGGGATGGCTCAAGCCCTTTAGTATGTTACTCGCTTTCCAGAGATCGCGGGTTTGATCTCTGTGGTAGGGGTATCTCATTCTTTCAGGGATTTTCCGTGTCACCAGAAATTGCTAGTAGATTCATTACATTCTTCGAATTTTCCGGTTTTCATTTCTGTTTCTATCATCTCTCAGGGCTCAAGACCAGGCTACGGTGTTCAGCTGGATGATGAATTGCACACTGTAAAAGGGCATCCTGTTGTCGTCTTCGGGAACACTCGATTGTGTCCCACATTTGGGTCTGGTGGTTCCTAAGGAGGGCCACCAGGAGTCTCGAATCCATTAGCAGGGCCTAGTACGGCTTCGAAGGCGTTCCAACTGTAGCTGCTGTTAGAGATTCCGTCCATGCTTGCTCCCGTCGTCATCCGGATCTGGTCTCCATTCGGATCCCTCACCCCATGCCTCCGTTCCTAGGGTCACGTGAGAGGAAAATGGCCACAAGGGCCTATGTCCGATGCTATGCCCCAATGTCTTTGTTGCCCCGTCCGTGTCTAATTCTAATCCAAATGTATCTCCAGAGTATTCGGAAATATAGCCTGAAGTACGCCGTATACTTTAGCAGTTATCACAAAGAGATGTACTGTTTATTATCTTTTTGAGTTTACAATTTGTTCCGTCGTTGTTTGTGTTTAGATTTGTTCCGTCATGTGCATAGTCCTCGAGTGTCAGTTTTAATAAGCAATATGTTTTAACATTTATACAACAGTAACAGCTCTTCTCACTAGCTGACTTACATTTCCTAAGTATTCGGGATTTTGTTCCTGAACGATAACGTTCCCCTTGATAGTTCTAACGGGATTGCGTACTCCTACATACATAATATTTCTTTTTTTAAGTTGAACCGTGTCCTGCTTCTAAATAAATGAATATAGCAAACAAATGTCCTCCCTCAAGCAATTTAAGTTTATGTTTAAGATTCTGCTTTGTATATCTTATTTTGCTGCCGTCTATAACAAACGACGTACCGTTTTCAATGACATCTCTTGAGAAATGGAGACGACACAACACAAACGCCCTATTTGTCACACTCACGGACTACTGTTGGCAGAGTCGTATACATTAGTGAAATCAAAGTTTTGGAGATGAAATGGATAGAACGTTAATGTCATCTGAGAATTATGTTTTGCTTTCAAGCAGGTTTATTAGGTAAGTAGGGCATACTTCTAGCAATTTTCAGCTAATCTTCGTTTTTTCTGTTATGTCTAATTTCTATATTTCAGGGCTGGCAACTTCATGTTCGTGTGGTAAATGTTCTTATTTTAGTTTTATTATTTTTCTCTCTTTGAGCTATTTTGTTGCTTTTTTCTGTTTTCCGATTATCATTCATGTATCAGTACTTAGATATGGTAGAAGCATTCTCTCTCTCTCTCTCTCTCTCTCTCTCTCTCTCTTTGTTCCATTTTGTTTCTTATTCCTATCACATATATCTATGTTTTTGGAAACTTTTGCATTTGCAGGATGCAATATCAAACAAAGCCTCCGATATTTTTAAAACGCATTGGCTTTTTTATTAGTCTGGAGAAATTAAGTATTTGTGTGGTTTCAACAGTTTTCAATATGTTGCATGGTAATAGAGGTTCCTTTAAAACACTCTTTGAATATACTACTGTGTCAAGAAAGTTCCGGGAATTGGTCAATAAAACACAAAAAATGAATTATTCATCCAATTTTATTTTATCGCCTTCAAAGTAGGCCCCTTCTGAAATTATACATTTATGCCAACGAATAATCCAATCACGAAACATTTTTTGTAGGCGCTTTTAGGGATCGATATCAATTGTCGCCGCAAATTTTACTTTATGTTTTCTATCGACTGAAAACGGGTGCCTCTAAGTGGTAACTTGAGTTTTGGAAGGAGAAAAAAAATCAGCAGGAGCCAGATCAGGTGAATATGAAATTTGTTGAGTTTTTGGCCAGAAATTCCTTCACAATAATAGCCTTGTGAGCTGGTGCGTTATCGTGGTGCAGAATCAATGAGTTATCGTTCCACAAGTCTGGCCTTTTTTGTCGTATTTGTTCTCTCAAACGCCGCATAATGCTCAGATAATAGTCTTTATTTACCATCTGACCTTCTGGCAAGAACTCTGAGTGCACAACACCGGGATAATCGAAAAAAACTGTCAACATGACCATCAGTTTTGATCGAATTTGACGTTCTCTTTTAGATTTCGGTTCAATTGATAGGCGCCATTCGGAAGCTTATTGACTAGTTTGAATGTCAAACTCGTAAACCCACGTCTCATCACCAGTTACAATGCGTTTCATGAATGTGGGGTCGGAACTGGCTCGTTCTAGCTTGTCTTCAGCAATCCTTACGCGATTGAGTTTTTGTAGAAAATTCAAGTATTTCGGAACTCACCGAGCTGCAACGCGTGTCATGCCCAAACAATCGCTTAAAATGGTGCGAATCGATTCGTGGGACACAGAAAGTTCAGCGGCAATCCCTCTCAGACCTAAATGACGATTTTCAGACACCATTTTCTTCACTTAAGCGATGTTCAGTTCAGTTGAAGCTGTTGATGGCCGACCAGAGCAAGGCAAATCTTCCACCACATCTCGATCACTTTTGAATGCACTGTACACTCATATGCACGTGTTTTTTATAAAGTCGATTCACCGTAAGCCCTCTGTAACATTTTCAGCGATTCGACACACGAAATACCATTTGCAATGCAAAATTTGAAACAGATTCTTTGTTCAATATTTGTATCCATCGTAAAATCGCAAATCACCTTTGAGATGAACTAACAAAATTGCGTACTGTAAACAAACTGGATGACAGATGACGATCAAACTCCGTGTGGGTATAGAGGAAAGTTGTATTAACTTAGAAACAACAATAATTTCGAATCCCTTTTTAAACAGGATGTTTAAGTGATCAATTCCCGGTACTTTCTTGACAGAATATACATTATTATAAACCACGATTTCTCCCAAAGTTTCTCAAGAGAAGGGACAATAGTTTTAGTATAATGTGGGCTTCTTTGGCTGACTCTCGATTTCGGGCAGTTGCACATATATTTGCACCTGCGCAGCATATTGAAATATTTTCATTAATTGGGCCTCCAACTCCAAACAATAGGAGTAAGTGTTACTTTTAGTTGTTAATATGCGTTTATTATTATACTCTCAAACAGTACAAAACACTATTGGGCATATTAATAACATAGAAAGTAGGTAAAAGGTGATAGGATTTTTAAATTCAATGTTCTTGTGCCACCTCAAGATATTTGTTATAGGAGCCCCATTTTTCCAGTTTGCTACTACCAGCATTACACCTAACTTTTTTTTTTTTTTTTTTATTTTTTTAGCCCAAGGTAAACAAACTAATGGTCATAAGAAGAATGAAGCAAATGTTATATTCACTTTGAATTTTGTCCTGCCTCCTAAACATAGACCAATTAATATTTAATTTCAATTTAGTGGCTATAAACAGGCTACCAAGGAACAGCTTTGCTTATCCAAACCACAATTAAATCTATTGAATGTTTTCTTACATTGCGGACACGACCTTTGACCTTGGAATGTTGCCTCTAATCACCACCTAGTGCTGACACCCATTTCTGAGATGGAGTCATTCAGCGGGCGGTGTTTGTTACTTCCGATGGTAGTGTGATTATGAGGATGGTACTGAAATGAGAGCACCTACAGCTTCCATCATGGACTGCGTACCCCTTAGCCGTTGGTACACTTTACATGAGCTACTCAGAGGTGAAGGCCTGAAATATGCTGAATTGAAATAGCCAGCAATCGAACCACCGATGGTCAGCACGAGATCTGCGACCGAAAAAACTGACCTACTCGGGAGTTAGCCTTATGAAATTTTGAAAACAGTATAAAGGGCTATAATTTCGCTTCACCCTATTACACAGTGTCTATTTTCCTAGAGAGTTTTTTTTTTTTTCCTTCAAGCCAAAATGCATTTCAAAGAGCTTTTATTTAACTGGATAATTAAGCTTTAGTATTTTCGTTAAAATTAAAAGGAGTAACAATCTGCGGCAGCAACCCAGGAACTGGCCACTCCATTTATCCTCCAGTTTTCTGCCCCCTTCTGTCTACTGATGGAAACGCCTCGTTCTCTAACCGATGAAAAGTGACGGCTTTGAGATATTGGGTCTGTTGGATGGTGGTCGAAGGGGTGAGCAAGGGAGGTTTAGGGTAATTAATCACTGCCATCGCTACTACAGAGTTGAGGAGGGGAGGATTATGGACCCCCACCCTGTGTCACCCATCCCAATACGTGATAATCGCCACCATATATTATAAGACGGCTGAATTTGCACGACGTAATGTTAACACCTTAGATGCAACCTAAAAGTGATTTGCAAGGGTATATGATGCATTCAGTCTCCACAGAATAAAGCATTATTCTGCATCCTTTCTTCACATTACAATATGATTCAGAAATTTGTTCTTATATCTTTGATTTATTCATTTACACATTTCGTTGTTCTTTTTAATACGTTGTTTATTTCTTTATTTAAAAGAAACCAAAAACTGACCATAAGAGCTTACATTTTTTTATCGCTTAACGTATTTCTTTCCACACTTTATCTTCCAGGGTAAATATGTTATATATGAACTATTTGAAAATATTTTACAAAATTTCATGCCCAATCAATATCCTAACTAGTCTATGACATGGAGCACTTTTGTTAATTTTCTTTACATGTGAGTTATAAGGTCCGATGAGACTCTGTTCTTTCAAAACAGTTTACCATAAGGGATCCTCGCACATTATACAACATTTACAATTGAATGGATGTTGAAGGAGTGTAGTCCACATTCCTTAAATTAGTGCTGTTGGTAATTCTGGTCTCTGTGCCACCTTGAGAAAAATGTTGTCTTGCACTTATTGTAAAGTGAAGCTGTTGGAAAACAGAATTACTAAAAAGCTTTAAGATCGTGCAGAAGTAATGTTATGTAACTTTCACTTAATATCCCTCTCTCTGTTTTGTATTCTCTATCAAAAACTGGTTCGGTGAGCATGTGCTGCTTGCATCTGCATTGAACTTAGTTTTTGCGTAACCCAAATGTGCTCCGTAATTATTAGCAATAGTCATATGCACAGCACACATAGCCACGGAGATTAAATGTCTGTACTGTTTTGTTTACAGTAATCGTACATCTCAGGTTTTTTTTTTTTAACATAATGAGGTTAAATATCATGCTCTATAGCAATATCACTACCTCTTTGCCGCTGGGTTAATGTGATACTCTACCTAAGCCGAAACAAAACTATTACTACATGACCATCTGATACGCATAGCATTAATAACATGGTAGTTGAAACGATAAGAATATCACCATTGAAAGCCCAAGATACATGGTTCGAGTCCCGGACATCTATTGAAACATATGCATCTTATGTTTCACAAACTTCCTTTGCCATAATACCATCATGTTGTGTAACACAAAACACGTTATTATTCGCAATTCATATTTGAGATACGCTTAAAGTAATTTAAGCACTACAGGGCAAAGTTAAGGCACGCTAGGAGCACGAAGAAACAACAATGTACAACAATGTCGGGCGAGAAAAACTACAGAAATGAAATGAAGTTTTATTTATGGACGTTCTTTAACTGTTGTGATTCTCAGCGGCCCATTCTATACTGGCTCAGAGGTCTCTCTATCAGGCTTGAAGTTCTTTTACATGCCGTAAACCTACGACACGGAACCCACGGCTTTACTTCCCTTCCGAAGGAAACCATGCTAAGGATTTTTACGCCCGAAAAAATCCATCGTTCTCCGCCGGGTTTGAACCCGCGACCTTGGGTATATGAAGTTAGCATGGCAACCATTATACCACGGAGGGCGACAGAAATGTTACAGAGAACCACATGATAGATTTCTCTGTTTAACTACTGAATTTTTTTTTGGTAGTGTTTAACGCCCGCTTTAACTACTTATAGCACCGCAGGCGGTGACACTATTGATACATGAATGAAGATGGAGCACCAGTGGAATGCGATGATTGGCGAAACTGGAGAACTCGGAGAAAACCCGCCCCAGCGCCGCTTTGTCCACCACAAATCTCAGATTCGGCCACTTGGGATCTAGGTGAGAGGCGAGTGGTCTGACCACTCGGCCACGGCGCGGCCATCTACTGAAAGTGCTTCTATGTTAGTTCCATTGAAATGATTATCAGTAATAGAAGTTAACACAAGAGTTTTGTATAGTATTTTTATGTAAATATGATTTTAAAACTGTCATCAAACACAAATAATTGATTGTAATTTAAATTATACCACTGAGGGTATAGAGGGTATAACACTGCTCACTCGAAATGCAATTTAAACAACAAAACATTCATTTATGAATAGATAAAGCACAAAATAAGTGTTTGATAATTATTTATCCCCATGCTTTCCTTATAAACCTCTCACTTTTGTAGTTTTGTGGAAGAGTCCTTATTTATTATATTTATTTAAAATTCTGCCGGAAATTTTATAACAGAACTGTAGCTATTCGCGTTATGATGAAGTTGATTAGTTTTCATTTTAGCTTCAACAGCTGTTAAGTTAATTGATTGAGTCATCGTGACAGAAAACTAGTATCTATAAATTTCAGTACAAAATAAGAGGATACACATATTTGGTTCAATATGTTGAGTTATTTTAGTGAAACTTCCGTAGAAATGTTGTTGAATTCTTGAGGAAGGTTCAAGACCATAAGGTTTCCTTTTATCTTTTAGTGCCATATGTTCAAAATTTCAGTAATTTCAGTGATATCCTTTAAAGTCTTCTGGTGGTTAACAACATTATATACAAACACTCTTCTCTCACTCGTTTTGCAGTGTGTTTAAGGACGAAAGGGAAAACCTCATCATATCGAAATTCTACTGTTTGTTTATTGAAATTGTACCTACCTTACGCTGAAGAAAGAAATGTCATTACATAACTTTATATTTCACAATAAGTGGTGTTACAAACATCCATTTAAGATCTAGAATGTGACGTTCCGCAACAGCTTTATGAATTAAAGCTTAAATACAAGTTCAAGCATATATCAACGTAAAAATTAATGAAATGTCACTCTTCTGGCTAAACCAGGCTGTTAAGCTCTTGTCAATTGCTAGTCAAGAACATATCATTTTATAACGTTAAAAGAGTTTTTTTTCTCACTTATTGCTAAACCCATGTTATAATGGCACCAATATCAAAGCAAAAATGTGTTGAATTTATGTCGAAACTGCACCGCTTTACTTGGCACATTTATTCATATTTAGCTCAGCAGAATACCAACCTTACTGGTCGAAAGCATTTGAGCTCAAGAGATTGATAAAATCAACCTGATCAGCAAAAAGAGCACCGTTGTTGAGAAAATGAAAGCCTTATCCTATTCAGTATTTCACATTAAATGTATATTTTATATATAAGACAGAAAAATGTCTATTCTATTACTATGCAACCTTGTGTAACATTCAAAATACTGTACACTCAATTGATGATTGACTACAAAATTTAGCAAAATCAGGATCCCATAAACCTAAATGGATCGTTCTATTTTGCATAAACTTTTAAATACAAAAAAATCTGAATATTTTGGAGGGGACTATATGCTCTCACTCACATAAAATGTCTAGAACAATGCTATAATGGCTGGGAAATTGATGTTAAATGCTACTATCCTTTGTTCCATGGCAAGCCTCTGACTTCTTGCACTTGAACTAATAATGTTCTGTACTGCAAGAAAAACAGAAACGAATGATGGGGAGAAGGAAAGACAGCAGCTTTATCCCGTTTTCTCTTTTTGAGAGTATGTTTGTGCCGATTGAGGTTATTCATGGGTCCTCTGGGAGAAAGAGGCTTAATGAACATAGGGCACATCCTGTTCATACGTTCGTTTTCGCTACTTCCTCTTACCTCTTCACCCCGTCCTCCACTTTTTTCTCCTTTATTGTCCTGTCCCCGTGGGCGACATAATTTCCGTTTTATAACCCACCACATTTGCTGCAAGCTCCTCGGGTGATTAATGCGCCGTATTCCATTAGGCGATGATGTTTTTGTTTCTGTTGAGGGGAGAGTGACTCACAGCAATCCCCTTTCGAGTATTCTTTACTCTCGCTGTTTCAGAAGATTTAGGGTATTACATGATATATACAGTTCAAAGGAGCGACATCTGATCTTAGTTACTGTTAGTAACTAATAGTATTGAAAAATCTTATTCCTAGGCTTTGTTCCTTCCCAGAGTTGGTGTTGTGCAGATGCAGTCACTACGAGGATCACTCTATAAGCTTTGAGAATGGACGCGTTAAAATATTAAAAACTTAGATTTTATAACTGCAAATTTTCAAAAGATTTTCCATCGCATTCTATAGTATACACCGTTGCATTCTTTCAAACAACCTTTCAAATTCTACACACCATTTTTCTTTGGAGTGAGTGCAAATAAATTCTTCGTAAGCTGCTGCTGCGGCTTCAGTTGACGCAAATCGTTGATATGTTCTTGTTATTCTTTTTTATGAGAAATAGAAAAAAGCCACATTGGGCTAAATCTGGACTGTAGAGAGGCTGAGACAACTGTGTGACTGCTGATTGCTGCAGAATTTGGTTGTTTCTTGTGTCGTGTGGGCAGAGAGATTGTCATGGCATAACAATATTCCACGTAGACCGACTTAAGATTTTTTTTTTCTCAGTTCATTGAACACTTGTGACAGAACATTTATGGTGTACCATCTTGCACTAACTTTCCTTTGTCGCTCAAGTGAAATTGTCACAATGCGGCCGGCCACTTTTGGAAAGAAGGAGCAGGTTATCTTATTGTAAACACTTCTCATTCAGATCATATTTTTTGGGGGCCTGGAAGACTCAGACCTATGGCTGTCATTTAGTTTCTGGTAAATCCAGCTTACCTCACCTGTTGTAATGTTAAATATGTTTTTGCTCCTTCCTCTATAGTATATTTAATAATTTTGTGTCACCACTGCGCACGTACTTGTTTCTGCTTATTTGTGAGGTGGTGGGTGATCCAGCGGCTGCAAAGCTTGCTGATGTCAAGTTTTTCTTTTTGGATTGTTTCCACTACAGCCGATCCAATATGTAAACGTTAAACGGTGGATTGCGAAGGGCAACAATCCCCAAGATACAGTCCTTTAAGGTATTCTCTCTCCCCTAAACTGATTTTAAAGTCACACAAAACCATAGCACGGAAATGCTCTGGCTTGAAATTCATCCCAGCATATGGCGCAGTAGCACCCGCTGTACGTACACACGAGGCATTGACGATGCACATTGTTGCAGCGGACTTCAATTTGCATAATTATGTTGCCATCTGAACTTTAAACTGAATTTATGTTAAGATGCTTTGGCTTACCACAATCGTTGTTGGCTATTCTCAAAACTTTGGATTAGCCTCACATTAAGTATGCCAGACATGGTATATTTTCTGGGTGTATATGTGTTCAATAACAAAATAACACTGCACTTTAAAACCTGCTGTTAATGTTCTAATGTCATAAATGGGTTACATCTGGGAGCAGAAATTCTGCTTAGTAGTATAGAAGAAATATAATGATTTAGGGAACCAAGCATAAAATAACTAACAAGAGTTGTAAATATGGAGACATGCATGTAAGGGCAGATGTTAATATAAACAAACACTGTTTAGATAGAGGTAACAAGTAGAGTAGTTTGAAAGGTACCGGGAAAAGGATTCTGTATAAAACACTTGGTCTGAAGGCTTGTTAAAGCTGACTTATGATTTTGTTGGGGTATCCTAACAGTGGGTGAAACAATTAATTTGAGTTTTATTTATGGACGCTCTTAAACTACTGCGGCTCATTCTATATTGGGCGTAAAAGACCGCTTAATTTTGCACAGAGACCTCTCTTGTCAGGCTTGAGATTCTTTACATGCCGTAAGTCTACATCAACGCGACCTTGGAACCAGAGACTAGCATATTACCCCTACACCACGGAGGACGATACTGGCTCTGAAAAAGGTACTATAAACCTATGAATAGTGCTTATGTTGCCATTATTATGCTAACCTTTGAAGCAATTTATGAAGAGGAATAATACAATTGAATTGGTCACTGCAATTGGATGAATAGTCAAGAAAAACGCGAAAATGAGTTAAGAGAGGCATTGCTACCTATAGACCTATATGCACATTTCCGTAGAGAAATGGAAGAAGTCTACTCATTCTCAGAACAAAGTAGATTATCATGGGCATTACATTCATTCAAAGGGATAAGTCAGAGACTTATCGATAGACACACTTAGTGAAAAGAGGGAATGACAAGATAATTTATTTTTCTTCACAGTTCACTGAATTTGTTTAATGTAAAGATGAACCATGATGACCATTAGAGAGTTTATCGGCAGACATAGGACCTCCATGAAAAGCAGCTGACGCTTGACATTAATATCGTATTAGAACACTTGCTTTTATAAGGAGATTCGGAACTGGATCTTTTAACAAGGAATCAACAGAGAACGTGTATACCTAATTTTTGTAATTGATCTAATAAAAACTGACCAAATTATTCTTATAGAGAAAATTTATTTTTAATATTTCTATATATTATTAAACTTTCATATTAGTTTTCAAAGCGTCTTTTACCACAGAATAATACAAAAGCATTGGTACAATATGTTCAGACATTTTTATAGTAGCAGCAATGATTGAAATGCAACTAATAAGTGTATAAATAGTAGTTATAATTTCATTATGTACACTGTAATTAATAGAATGCTTTCATTTACAAATATTGCTGATTCCAAACATTTTTACTCTTCCCCAACAAAATATATACTCCTAGTATACTCCTAGCACGGAAAGGTTTAGGATTTTTTTTTTTTCGAAAAAAGACAAACGATTTTGATCAAAATATCTTGTGTTTAAGGTATATATGTGACATAATATTAATCCCAAATATTGTGAAGTACTCTACATTGTGTCCGAAGATCCAATAATTTTGCATAACTTTTAAAGTATCATGGTAATATAACAAGAGCTTCAACTTTTACAGATAAATTCGCGAGCGAATTAATCTGGAGGAAAGTTGTACCTCCAATTTTATTCAATAAGACTATTTCGTGAATAAAATAATGATGATTAGCCTATATGGACACGAAAAATAATATTCCTAAAATTCCATTTGTCGTGAGGTATATTTGCACCGAAATCACTGCAACTTGATGTCCATATCATAAGTTTGAGATATCTTTGTGATGCTATATTATATTATTGAGGTGTAAAATAAACACAGCACTCTTTGTATTGCTACATTCTAATATTTTGGCTTAGTAAAGCATGATAGCAATTAATATGTCTATTGGAACTTCCGCCATTATGTACGGGAATATCACTGCACACTGATATTCAGAGAGAAAGCAAATGCACGTAGGTGCGATAAATTTAGAAAAACAATTGCACGTGGGTGTGATAAAAAACGATTAAAATACAGAGTAAATGCGTTCCGATTGATTGAAATGTACCGGATTGGCCACTGCCTACGATCATGTGTCATGAACAAAATAGTCACAGATAGTATCTGACACATAAAAACTATTATATACCTACAAAAATAAATAAGTACATGTAATAACCGGTTGTGTATGTGTTGAAGTTTTCTTGATGTATGTATGTATGCATGTATGCATGTATGCATGTATGCATGTGTGTATGTATTCATGTATGTAGTCGCCCTCCGTGGTGTAATGGTTACCATGCTAACTTCATGTACCCAAGATCGCCGGTTCAAACCCGGCGGAGGACGTTGGGTTTTTTCGGGTGTAAAAATCCTTAGCATGGCTTCCTTCGGAAAGGAAGTAAAGCCATTGGTCCCGTGTCGGCACGTAAAAGAACCTCAAGCCTGATAGAAAAGCCTCTGAGCAAAATGAAGCGGTCTTTCACGCCCAGTATAGAATGGGACACTGAGAACCACAGCAGTTAAGGAGCGTCCATAAATAAAACACCATTTTTATATGTATGTATGTACGTACGTATGTATGTATAAATGAATATATGTATGTAAGTGTGTGCGGCGGGATTTTACTTTTTGTTTTTCTAGTGCAACTGTTGACTTTTAGGGGGAAAAAAATTAAAGTCTCGGGGATAAACATTGTTTTCAAACTTGCTTGGAAGTGCTGAAAAATGATTGCGGGACAATAACGAATAGCTGCATCTGGTTGTATGCATAATGTCCAATGGAAATACTTGCACTCTGAACTATAGGAAAAAGGAAACCGATTATGGAGAAATTATTCGCACTTGTACTTATCTGAAAGTACAGTTCTGTTTAAGTATTTCGAATATTCAGAAATAATTTTATTGTTTGTTTTAGTGGATAGTGAAAAACGTGGCGCAACTCGGTCTGTTCTATGTTACACCCTGAAGGTTACCACAGCTAATATAACTTTAACTTTTTGTTAAGGTACTCTACAAATCTTAACGTATCAATAAACCTCGCTTCTATTTAGAGGATACAGATACAGAAATGGCACCTCAATATGTTCCCACTTCGGTGCATTAGTAATTTATTCTCTTCATCTAAGGGATTTCCCACCAACCACTCACGAAGTTTACCACCTGATGTGGTTTTTGTATGGTCTTAACTGCGCGGCGAAATAAAAACGCCTGTCTAATTGGACTATACGTTTTGCTTCCATATCTGTTCATCTCATTACGCGACTTGTTGGCCTAGGTATTATTAATCAGTAAAATTCTAAGTCCTCAAATGAAGATGATATTGCTGTGATGCCGTTCATTATATTGATGTTATACCCCTAATAGTCAACAAATAGACATTCAACATAATTTTACTCGTCTAATAGGGTCCCTATTGTGCTGTAGTTTGGAACTTCATGTTTATTGAAAAGCATGAAATTCGACATTAAGTCTATTGTGAATAAATTATATGTTTCCGCAATATGTAAGGCTCAAGGGAGGAATGGAATGATTGAAGCTCAGGAGAGCATCTGGAATTCCCTTTATTGACTTTGTTTAAGCAAAATATTCCTGAGAATGCCCCATTCGTGCTAAGCTAAATGTTCGCAAAACCACTAAGAAGGCTGTCAGATTCTTGACGCTAAACCTTAATCAATTCATCTGGCAGATGAGCATGCTTCGACGGGCTCTTTGCCGTATCAACCAACTTTGGACAGAATATATATCCTGCTGTTACGTCGTTATGGAAGTTGATGAGACAGAATATGATTAGAAATATGGTACTGAAAAAGGAATAAAAATGACATTTATTTATTTTCAATCAATATTCACGCCATGTTGAGATCTGACCAGACTCTAGGACATGTTCAGCAGAGTTTATGTTTCATAGACATACAGTGCAGTTACCAGTTCAGTGTGAAAAATAAATGGCGTGTTATTTATGGACGCTCTTAAACTGCTGTGGTTCTCAGCGTCTCATTCTAAATTGGGCGTGAAAGCCCGCTTAATTTTGCTCAGAGGCCTCTCTATCAGGCTTGAGGTACTTTTACGTGCTGTAAATCTATGACACGGGACCAACGGCTTTATTTCCCTTCCGAAGGAAGCCATGCTAAGGATTTTTAGATCCGAAAATAGTCATCGTCCTCCGCCGGCTTTGAACCCGCGACCTTGGGTATATGAAGTAGCATGGTAACCATTACAAGTTCAATGGGTCCCTTCTAGGGATACTTGCTCCATTATGAAATTCTTAATTACCAGGTAAGCTCCTGTGAATGATCGTATTCCACCTGTTAATGTACAAGCATTTCCGGATTTAGAATAGCCGTTTTTGCCTCCGCATCTCCGAGTCATTAAGAGTCAGTTTTTAAGAAATAATAAAAAAAAAAACTAACATTTTCCATGGAAAGGATAATTTGGGGTGGGGACTTTTCTTTAAAACCTTAATGTCACAGCTTTGTAAGATACTGAACCCAACCACCAATTTTGTGTATATCCAACTTGTCGTTTTTTACTTAGGCTGTTCACAAACACACACCTTAAAGCTATAAACATATTTTTTATTTGGAGGACATCGAAATATGTATTTCAGGTGAAATTTTGGTATAAATTTTTTTGGTTAAATGCAATAGCTTCTCTATCAACTATGTACACGGTAGACAAATAAAAATAAAACCTTACCTTTAACCAGCAGGACAGTTTTTCTGAGTTATAGTTACTTGAGTTAGATCAGTTAAATATTCGATATAACTACAATTTTTTCTCTGTAATTTGATAATGACTTTTAAAAAGTCAATTATTCTTTTTATTTCTTTAAAATTTGGTCGAGTGGCTGATAATATTCAGATCAGCTTGATTTAAGGAGATGTATACAGTGGATGTAATAAAGGCATGTATAATTCCAAATAACAGTAATGAAGGTAATATTTTAAAATTCGTATAAATTTCAAAGGATTTAAGAGTAATCGTTTTGAAAAATATAACGCAATTGTTTGTTCCATTTGCATATTAAATCATTCTAATGCACTCGACTTACAAAACTTTCCCCACCTCTTCTGCAAACAAACCGTTATTACAAATAAGTATTATTCTTTTATCTACTCCATGCTAATCGAGATAAACAATGGCACAATTGGTTTTATTACTTGATTCTTTTTAAGTAGTAAAGGGAGTAAGTAGTTAGAGAAATAAAAGAATACACTAGGCCAAAGCGATAGTCCACTTCTTTAAAAGCTCGTCGCTCAGTGAAACAATAGAAATTCCGTTTTCTTTGCTTGCCAGAAGTAAACAAAAGACAGACGTAGGAAACATGACCTACGGTTTCAAAAAAGTAGTTTAAAACTGAAATGAATATCTCGAAAACGGTCAACTCTTTAACAAAGATGCATTGTATTTTAACGAGATTTACATTTTTGTGCAGTAAGTTTTTGTCTGTTTCTTACGGTTTACGGGTTACCAACATTTCAGCAAAATTCATCCAGAATGTACAAGTCTTCAGAAGCTATTCCCAGAAAATTTAAGATATACATTTTATTTGTGATGTAAATACCTTTAATACATGATATTTTAATGAAAATCGTGTGAGTCATTTTTTGAGAAAAACAAAATATTCAGGCATTTTTCCATGTAAAAGGTAGGTGGGGGAATTTTCTTGAAAATCTTCGTGTCGCATCCTTGGAAAATACAGAACTTGAATAAAAAGTTTGGAATTTTACAGACTTTTCGTTGAATTATCATGTTTATAGACACAACGACACAAATGGACACGCATGAATCTTTTTCTAAAAATGCTTCTTTTTTTTTTTGGATATAGGAGACTCTAAAACGTGTATTTATGGTAAAATCTCGGTATCAAGTTTTTGGGTGGACAGCAATAGCTGTTCTCCTACGTGCCAGTGCAATGCAGAGAAAGCAATAAGAATTCTTGATGTCTTAATTTGACTGCTAGAATGTTTTAAGTGATATTAACTCACCCAAGGAAAGTGTCTATTCCTATTATATTTTAATGAATGGACCTCTCAGTCCCAACTTATCCTTATTTGAATAGTTTACAAATTTATTGTGTACCTATTCTCTACTGACATAAGTACCCATAGAAGGATGTGTTGATCCCAAGTTAAAATTTATTCATACAATTAAAAGCCATACAAGTTTTGAAAAATTTACCTTGCATTTTAGCCTTGTACGCCTTGAAATCTAAACGTGTTACCACTACAAGGTGCCAAACTGATGGTTCAACCAAGTCCATCTGTAATCTATCAGACCTTAATGCTATTATCTTTTTTTTTTTTTTTTTTTAATATGGCCCACGTTTATGTCCTAACCATTTACGGTGTGCTTTCCACGTGCTTTGCTTTAAGCACCAGTTTACTTGTGGTAGTGTAATGAACTTATGAATTGTGAGTTAAATTAAGTGTTTTTGATTATATCACAGCATTCTACGTAGTAGAAATTTGAACTCATGTATTTTAAAAGTGTAAAATGGGTCTATCATGTTGTGCCAGGATGTAAATGAAATTATGGGAGTAAATCGGATGTCTCCGCGTTTAAATTTCCCAAAGATAAGAAATTAAGAGAAAAATGTTTAAATGTATACAGCACAAATATTTTGAAATGAACGAAAATCGGTCGTCTGCATCAAACATTTTGAAACTACGTTTGTGGTTAGGAAAGACATTTTGTAAGCGTGTCGAAACTTGAGAGCCCAGCTAACTTGAGATCTTTGAATAGAAAACGCAGTGCGACTGACTTTATGACCCCCCTTCGCACATCGGGATACAACAAACGCCCAAATTCGAACAGGTAATACTAATAGACCAGTAAATTTTCAATCGCATGGGGATCGCAACTATTTCAGTTCATAAAGTAGCCATCGAAGATCATGTGCAACTCAGCTAAAATAGATCCGAGAAATGAGGCCCTCCCACTCGTGTAGTTGCACTGAGGCGCTTTTGGCTGCTTGGCTGTATGGCGTCTACAAGAAACTACTGTAAAACGGACCAGGATTTGACAAACAAGGAAAACTTGCAATAACAGCTAGGATAAGCCCGACATCATGGAAGCATTTGATCTGCGGAAATAGCCACCTTAAAATATGGCATCCCTCCATAGACAGGTGACAGGTCCCAAAAGACGATCGGTAGCACCAAGAATTCCTTACATGCACACATACATCAACAGCTATTCACCTTTTAACATTTGTGCACAGCCACTTCACTTAAACTAATGCATGGCTCATAGTCTATTTATCTAATTTCGACAGTTGCACTAGCTGCAAGAGTATATTACAACTAACAACTACAACCGGGACTTTTGCACTAACAGTATGAATGCTAAACGACTTAACACGCAGGATTGCCCAGGGCTCACTTCATGTGTGATTCCGGGTAAATAACATTTGACGTGCTCGTATGCAATGCATGTCAGCTTGTCATTTTTCATTTGCTAACCGAAATGCACTGCGGAAGCCAATTATAACATGCAGAAGAACATAACAACTAAGCGTACTAAACCGTGAAGGAGTTTTAGTGGTAGGATAACTCTCGTAGGTAAGTCACCCATTACCAACCTCACTGACGTGTGTAAAAGCATTCTCCACACAAAAATAATTAAATCCAGCTTTCAAAAGCAGCCGCACTGGACATATCTCATGTCTTGGTTGCCACCATAACCAGAGTTCTTATTGACAGTGGTGCAATTCTACTTGTTCAGGTGATCCATTAAGGTATTACCATTTGTGATTTTATAAGCATTTGGTTAATTCTGATTAATTTGGCTTTAGTTAATTAATGTATTCAAATATTTACAATTAAAATCTATTTCTATAGACATTAGTGTACTTAGGATTTAAAAGAAAATAGTATTGCAACATTTTACAAAATAACGGTTGCGTCAGAAAGCTTGTAACTTAAAATGTTAAAGTTTGGCATTTCCATTGTAAAATGAATGTTTAAGCATTTTTATCATATACGCAATATAGCCAAATAATACATAGCTAAAGCAGCTGGAAATTGTATAAAGGTCAGTATTTTTGTGTCTTGTTTGTGTGTGTGTGTGTGATTTACACTACAACTTAACCAAAGAAAAGCAAACACCAAGGTAGGAATCGTTGAAAATATGTGCAACAATGGTGCAAAATTAAGTTAAAATTGAACAAAGTGATAACGATATTTTATGAAAGCAAATACCAGGTTAAGTATACCTGCGAAAAAATGTAGCAATGGTGAAAATAAGGTTAATGTTTAAAAACAGATGTGAAAATGTGGTTGTAAATCAATTCTTCAGGTCCAAGAGTGAGTACTCAACCAAGTGCTCTCAAGGAAAATCTATGTAAAAGGATAGGCTCAATGAAACTAGTGAAAATAAAACAAATATATATAATTAGCTTCAATATCTTGAACTGTTCTCTGTGTTATGCAGTAATTTGTGAGCAATCTGATGGAATAATTACACTCTCTGAAAATATTAGTATACGCATTGATCTGGTAAATAATCTGATTCAAACTGTGTTTTCTATGACAGAAAATAGGGGTTCCGGACTTCAGAGAAAAGTTAATTTGTTTATATACAAGGCATAATTAACCATGGATTTATATATACATATATATATATATATATCAAAGCGGCGCAGGGGCGGGTTTTCTCCGGGTTCTCCGGTTTCTCCTGTCATTACATTCCACCGGTGCTCCATCTTCATTCCATTTATCACCAGTGCATCATATATCACCAGTAGTAAAAGCGGGCGTTAAACACTACCAAAGTACATACTCACATGCACACACATATGCAGGAGCTTCTCAGCTGCAAAACTGCCGGTTAATGTAGTTTTCTATATCTCTGTAAGTGGAAGCAGTATAAAAAATGTAGAAGAGTCTGCAAAAATTGCTGCAGGAAACTTTGGAATTGAAAATGAGTAAACACAGATATCCATATTCTTCCAAAGAACCTGATAGAATATAGAATTTCGGTTTAAGAACGCCTCCCTAGGCCATTACCATTGACAATCGTAAATTTGTCGGGTTTTGACAGATTATTCTCAAGGCTGTAGACAGTCTTGTAATACTAATGAGAATTAAATAAAGCATGTGCCATTTTGCACAAAAGCAATTCATGAAATAAAAATGGGGAATGGAGCTTCGCTATGTAAACTTACTAGGGGCTGGGGAAAACAAGACGCAAAAGGCAGTGACTGAGAATAAGGCTTATTGTGGTCTAAAAGTAATAAAACGTACGTGCACTTTCATATCACATAGATGATGGGAAAAACGACTGAGAAAAACCAGACAATGCCAAGCAGCGCTAAACTGTCAGATTGCCGGACAACTAAGCGTTGCTTGACAAACACAGATATAGATAAACTTACACCTGATATGACAAAGACAACACCACCGATAAGTTAAATAGCATAATGGCAACACTTTGGGCTAGCTTCTTCTATAAGGTGCATGCATCGCACACATAGCGTAATTTTTGTTCAAACAAATGATTCAAATATCTGAAACTGCCGGTCCCCACAGCCGCGCTCGCTAAAGTGTTTCGCTTTGGTGCTTCGTGGCGCAGGGGATCGAGGGCTCGGAGTCCCGCCTTGGGTATGGGTGTTTACAAATGTGTATATGTGTGTGTGTGTGTACATTAGAAGCAAAAAAGCAAACGATAATCAAACAGACCATTAAAGTGAATGTTAGGTAAATGGAAAAAGGAGGCACATGTTTAAAAATAAAAGAAATTAAAAAATATAAAACAAAATCTGAAGAAGGTACACTAGAGCTTTCAAACATAAAACCACATACCAAAAGCAGTTATAATTTCCACAAATCCAGTGTTTCAAGACCTTTTCAAGGCTTATCTGTTAAAAATGTCTGAGAAAAAAAAGTAAAAATTAAAATACTCATTTAAAAATGTTTTGTGAACCTGAGGTGCCAAAAAAATGTGTTTTTTATATTCAACATTGTAACCCGGTATCCTAGGAGTTGTAAGAACATTTAATGGTGATCACTGTGAAACACGGGTGTTGAAGGATCTAAGTTATTTAATAAGATCCTAGAACAAGGAGACTTTACTAATATAAACGGCTCAAATTTGAAGCTGCTCCCACAATGTCCAACAGATTTTTGACTAGCTCCCAGTAGGCAGCGTTGCTCTTCCTCGTCCTTGGCTGGTCTCAGGTTCGAATTTCGCTTCCTGTAGAAGGCTAGAATAATTTCTGGGAATGTGAGCTCGTGTCCTGGTAAGGATGTTAGCGGATATCTCATTGGTGGAATGAGAAGCACAGCACTTACCTTTCTCTATTTGCTTTAGCGGCGAACCAATAAATTACACTTCATTTCACAGAGTTTCTCATAAATCCAGGTGGTAGCTACTAACTGTCTGGTTTGGTTTTTCTAACGGTTGACCTTTGTTACTTCGGGGTCTCAAAACTCCCCGCGGTTTGCGCCTATTTTGTAGCTTTGCCTAAATATATATTCAAACTTGTTTCGGTGGTAATTTCGGGATTATCACGACCAATATAAAATCGCCCGCGCCTCGCTAATTGCCTGTCCACCGCACTTAATGATTTCGAAACTTACAAGAATTTAAACTTAAGCCGCACACTTTGCGCGCGCGTCCCTGACCCGTATGGACATAGCCTCGCCGCCGGTGTCTTCCAGAAAAAGTGCGCGCTGTCCTGATTCTTCCTCCTTTTTTATATGAATCTGAGATTTGTGACGTTCACGCCTTTACTTTTGCGAGATTGGTGGATTTTTCGCGCTCTTTTTGGCGTCACCTCACTGACCTTGCTACTTTTACAGATTCATTGCAGCCAATTCTTAACTGCAACACTTAATAACTTATAAGCTAACACAAAATCTTCTCAACCTATTTGCATACCCTTAACACATATTTCTATTAATATCAACTTATCAACTAACATTACTTTAATATACAGGCTTATGTTTTGTATCAGATTGTAGTAATAAACACTAAGGGTACAAGATCCAAGAGAAGAATATAGCAATTTCTACATTAAAGGACTCATGTAATCTGAAAGGACACGGTGTAAATAAATGCTATCTCTTAATCCAAATAATCCTTTGCTCGCGTGGAATCGCTATAGTTAAGTTACTTAAATAATATGGTTTTAAGGTGAAATGTCAGATTTGATGAAACTTTTGAAGTTTACGAAAACATCACTCTTTTTCTAGAATTAGTATTTTAATGTCAAACCAAATCGGCGTACTCAGAAGCAATAAATAAGCATAATACGAAAATATCACGGTTCTCTGCAAAAATGATTCTGAAAAACGGATAATTAACATAAAGAATTTAACATTGTTGAGATAGGGATTTACAACTCCCTTTCAGCTCTGTTTCTTTCAGGACGAAGACGATGCAAGCCTTCAAAACGGAGTTGCAACACTCAAATACTTGACTGGAAGTCCGAGAGCAAATGTGTATTTTTAGGAAATACATTGTACTTATATACATTCATAAAGCTGTATCTCAACATTGTGAAATGTTGAGGTACACGTGCTCGGTTATACGAGAACCGAGAGAATATATTTTTGCTTATTATGTTAACACACTGTAAAATATTTGAATACTTACACAAAGATTTTTTGTACTCGGCTTAGCTTGCTGATATGAATTGCGATGCCTGAATGGTGTTATTTTATACGGAAAATCTGCAACCAAGAAAGAACAGTTATCGCGAAATTACAATTTACTCTCTGCTGCAGCGTTATTCTAGTACTGGCCCTCTCCTGTTATACATTTATTCAGCCACTTAAGTACTTATATAATCGCCGCTAAACTTAAAGGCTTATGAACGCTGACCAGTGCTCGCGCGGAGCGCAGTTACAAAACGTAGCGGGCGTGTAACGGTGGCAAGTGTGCACGTGAGAGCACATTTTGTACGCCAGTCCATGGTTTCCCTAGTTAAACAACACATTATACATCCTTAAAACATTAAAATCCTAGCTTGGAGGTGTTAACTTGTAATGGACGTTACATCAATGCAACAGCAAGCAGTTCAGAGGTGTCTTCGTCTTCTTCGAAAGCATTTAATTCGGAGTCGTCACTTTCATCCCTTAAGTTATGATCATCTCTGTAGTGCCGTCCCTGGCAATTTCTTTGTTGAAATGTTTTTGCTGAAGCCATTCTGCATGCTTGACTCCTGAAACCAGTCGTCTCGAGTTTCTCTGCTTATTGCCTTGTGCACAAGTGTTTCTACATCCGCCAATTTGAAAGCAATATTTCTATCAGCGACTGAGAATGAATCACTTCAGGTTTGTTAATCGAAAAATCACTTGTCCCAGCTTCGATGGACACTCACTCGTATCACAAAAATAAATACAATAATTTCATTTGTATATTAACAAGTTTTTATTTCGAGTTAGAAACTTGATTTAACATGGTCGTTCACTTTAATACTAAAATAAACACACCACTACTGTGAAAACCAACTAAATTTAAGCTCATTTATTTTCAGAAAGTGTGGTTTGTGTATCATTCTGCACTGTATGTTTATATTTGAGATAAACGCTATGAGGAAGGATTTGGTATTATTTTTCAGCCTATCTACGTTATGATGGATGTGGAGTGATGATAACCACGTGAAGTTAAAAGGTGCATAATTCGCATAAGTATCGCAGAGACAGGATTTTTGTACGCCGTGTTCAGAAAATAAATTCTCTCTAGTTCTATACTTGGCATCTATCATTCGCTAATATATATTCGAGTGTAAATGAAGATAATGTTCTGAATCTAGACGCGTAAGATATGAGTACCAGAATTGGCAGTGTTACTAGGAGGGTGTAATATATGATTCGCCGGAGACATCGGTATGCCTTCATATGCCTTTAACTTCTACGAACACTCTAGTTGTTGATGATGTTGACTAATATGGTATCACGGATGCTCGTTACTCCTGTTTGCCGTCTGCTTATATCTCGACGACTAAACATTAAATAAATAAATACAAAAATACATAAATACTAAATACATATTTAAATAAGGAGATAAATAGAGACATAACTAAATATATACGTAAATGGGTGCATGAATAAATACATACGCAGATATATAAATATAAAAATAAATAGATACATACTTAAATATATAAACACATAAATAAATACATACACAGATAAATAAATATAAAAATAAATACATTAAGAAACACATAAATATATAAACACTTCAATAAATAAATAACAGACAGACAAACAAACCGTCAAACAGAGAAGAAGATAAGTAGATAAACAAATAAAAACAGAGCACAGGCGTCGGTAATTTAGGACCGTGGTGATATGGAAAGTCAAGGAGGATAATAGTAACCGAAATAACACTGTACAGTTTACGCGGATACTGTTTAGTTACTTCTTTGCCGTCAAAGTTATCACAAAAGTGATATACATGTTCTGTTCATGACTGTTACACACATTCATTCTTTAAACCACCACTGCTTTGTTCATAGCAGACGTGCGTTTGACGTATTTGTCAAAGTTCCTCACGATACTGTGAAGAAACGTGAGTAATGCTGCTTATTTGTCTTCTTCTTACACCTCAAGCTATTTGTTATTCGCACGATCACTCAATTTAATACTTTAACTCGCGAATTTATTGTTTGTGTGCACCTAAGGAGCGAAATTATTGAACTGATGAACGGAGGTTCTGAGTTTCCATCACTTTTCTTTTCGAGTGGAGGAAAACTCTACCTTTATAGATTGACCCAGGCAACCACGGAGTTTTGGGTTCTGCCAGTACGGCCATACCGACTAAAAAGCCTCCACCGTATTGGGCTATCGGAAAGGAATTATGAAAGACTATTAAAGGAAAGTTAGCGCTACCTGATACAAAAAAACTGAAACTTCTAGATTCTAGTAACCGCCTTTTCTAACTTCAAATAGGTTGTCAGTCTAGGAGACATTGCTATTATCTCTTCAGTTGCTCTAAAGCATATTTTTTCATCACGATACGTATCCAAGGCTCTCCAATTTTATTATTATTATTATTATTATTATTGTTATTATCATTATCATTATTATTATTATAATATAGGCTGCGAAAAGAAATATTCCTAAAAGGCACAAAGGGCCTTCACGGGACTAAACAGAATTTAAGGCAGAGAGAGAGACAATGCTTGTAAGAAAACAGAGTCAACAGGAAAACAGTGAGGTGGTGGAATGGAGAAAAATAGCATAACAATTTTAAAAGACAATAATTGAATGCAAATAACAAATTTGTTGAGAATTTAAATTACAGAAAAGACGGTGGTAAAATCCGCATATTCCTTGGAGGATTTGAAAATGAGTTCAAATATAATAAATAGGAACGAAGAAAGATTGCTGATGTAAACAATACATTATAATTATGAAGGTTACAATACAGCAGAAATCCTTAATAGATTATATTCTGAATCTAAACGATACAAAACAGCAGAGAAAGCAGATCATACATCAGCACATTCCAAATAATCTGATTCAACTATTTTATGATACTTTTACTTGAAAGTACTTACAAAAGCAGTTTTAAGATTAAAGAATGAAAAGAAACCTGGCCAGGTGACATCATGTCCGAGTTTCTAAACTATCTTCGCCCAGTTGCAATGAAAGCACTACTGAATTTGACCAACCAACCAAGCAAGGAATTCCAAAATTCCTGCTGTATGGAAGCAGGCCATCATCATACCAATATTAAAACCAGCAAAAGAAGCAGGTACTTTAGAAAAGTATAAGCCCATATTGCTAATGAGTATATGAGCTAAAGTAGTGGAGAGAGTGACTAATTCTCGAATGACGTACTTTGAAACAGAAAACCTTTCCTTCGGTGAATCAACAATAATTCAGGCATTTACGTAAACCAGAAATAAAATTTAAAATCTATCACAAGACTTGAAAGATGCTTTGAGTAAACGCGAAAGCTACCATGGCATTATTAGTGGATTTTAGAGGAACCTATGATAATGTATACTCCATGGCGGGGCCACGTGGCCACGTGGCTGCATCGTAGTCGGCCCGGATTCAATCCCAGGCGAGGGCATGTGGGGTTTGTGGTGAACAAAGCGGCACAAGGGCGGGTTTTCTCCGGGTTCTCCGGTTTCCACCGCGATTGCATTCCACCGGTACTCCATCTTCATTCCATGTACCATCAATGTGTCATCGTCTGTGGTGCCATATGTAGTAAAAGAGGGCCCTAAACACTATAAAAAAACAACTCCGTGGCGCAGCACCCCGAAGTCCGGCCAATGCCTACTTTCCCCCAAGTATTTGCCCCCCCCCGAGGGAACTAGTGAGGCTGAGTGCACCCTGGACCAGGTCTCTCAGTGAGAGATAATCCCCACGCCGGTAGGAATTGAACCCGGACCTTCCGCTTGGTAAATAGTCGGTCTAAGGAGACAGCCCCTATCATAATATATGGAGAGCAGAATTGCTGGAGAAAATCAGAAAATTAGGAATTTCTGTGAAATTGTTGCGCTGGTTATATGCCTTTGCACAAGAAAGGTTATGTAACAAATGTAGGCAAATAAGAAGATAAGTATAAGCTTTCAACAAAGGGATGTGACCAGTCCTGTGTTACCCAATGTTTTGTTAATGACCTTTCCTCTATTCCTAATGCTCTATCCATTAGAGAAGAAGTAAATAACGGACTCTGTGTCGATGATCTCGTGGTTTGAATAGCATTACCGAACATCAAAAGCCGTGAATCATCAAATAAAAGGTACGAAGTAATAAATCATCTTCTTAAAGAAATAAATCCCCATAAAACTTGTCATCAGATATTGTCAGGGATTTAAAAATTGTAGGGAAACATAATGATAAGCCTAAGTGCTTGGCTTTATACATATATTAAAACTAAACAGGCAGAAGCATTCAAATAAAAATACTGTAAATGTAATAAATAAACTCAGCGTATTAAAGAAATTTGCCGCAAGTAAATGTGGGTGCTCAATAACACTCTTCAGAAACACCTACAATAGAGACCAGTATTAGCAAATGGCACATATTACCACTACCTCGATAACTAATAGCAAGTTAGAAAAGCCCATATAACCTCGCATTAAGAATAAATAATCGGTGAAGTAAAATCATAACCAACAGATCCTTGAAGGCTCTCATGGGATTAGAACCTATTGAAACAGGTAGTCAACGCTCTATATTGTTTCAACATGAAAAATTGATCCATATAGCTAGAATTTAAAAAAAAAATGTAGAATACAAAAATAATACATAGATGAAAACAACAAAACGCGAAGATCTAAGATTATAAGATAATCTAGCTAAAGCTGATGCTGAAAACTGTATCTTCCTACTGTCTCCAAAAATGGTCCCTCAAATACAGTATGAACTAGAACTTATTGGCAGGTCCAAAAATACTGTAACAGATGCATTTAGTTGTGAGATCTGTGACATTGAAAAGAATAAATATGAGGTACCCTAAAGATCAATAGTAGGTATCAATAAATTTGAGACTATTTTTTCTCGTCTTTCTCATGAACATGATGGGCATACGCATTTCACGCAGAATGTTGGTAACA